>CM038607.1:7506480-7782075 GCA_021533255.1 Ceriops tagal
GCATTAGTTTGACCATCCAGCTGTTTGATCTCCCAATTAGCAAAGCTGTTGCGCAGAAGCAGTTCCTCTAACCGGGACAACCGTGATAAGACATTTTCTGGAATAAATTTCAGTTTGGTACAATTGCTCAAATCTAACAACTTTAGGCGAGTCAATTCCGTCAAATCTCTTGGCAAATCAACAATTTCAGAGCCCATAAGGCTAAGGATTTCGAGATTCTTCAGCTGCCTGATGATGGATATGTCCTTCAATTCACAAAAGTCTAAACACAAGGTACAGAGGCTTGTTAGGGAGCCCAGTGATGGAGGGAGAGACGAGAAATGCATTCCTGTGAAATCCAGCACTTGGAGCTTCGTTATCCCTTCAAAAAATGAATCGGGGATCTTCAAGGAGAGATCTTCCGCACCTATGCGAAAAAACTCTACTGCTGGACATTGCAATTTCAGATTGAGCATAGAAACATCACAGTTAACCAGATAAATTCTTGCATAACTCGTAGTATCCTTTCTTTTAAATTCCTCCATCTCACCTCCGACTTTCTTGAATGCAAGTTGAGCTCTGGATGCAATTGAGGCAGCAACATCTTGAACAACATCATGGATTTTGACAAACCCATCAGTTTCACTGTCCAACAACAAGTTCGAGGCTTTGAGGTTTCCAATCAACTGATGGACTCTAATCCTAGCATCTTCCACCGTATGTACGTGTTTGAGTAGACGGAGGCCCATACTGTACTTCAACAAGTCTAGGATCAAAATATGAGGATATGAAAATAGACCATAAAGCAAGAAAAATGACTTGACTTCTTCAGTAGGCAAATAATCATAGCTCCACTCTAGACACGTGTAAACTTTCTTTTGTATTTCCTCGTCCTCAAATGTCGACAGCCGGTTCGAAGCATCTTTCCACTCTTCCAACTCCTTATCCTTCAAAGCACTTGCTATCGTGACAAGTACAAGAGGCAAACCTGCACACTTCCTCGCTACCTCCTTTGCTATTGGTTGCAGGCTTGAGATTTTGCGGCCACCCACCGTCCTCTCAAATAAAGTGTACGACTCCTCTTCAGTTAAAACATTAAGCATGAACTCTTTCTGCACGCCCATGTCATTGGTTAACAGTTGCCGATTTCTTGAGATCATTAACAGTTTGCATTCCTTGAGATAATTTTCATTCCGTCCGATTGGTTCCAGCTGAGAATTGAACTGAAAAACTTCACGTACAGAGTCAGCTCCTCTACCCTTGATCGATTTCTCATTGGTTGATGGAATTCCCACTTTTACCAATTCAATTTTTTCCCGAAGATCGTCCAAAATGATAAGGACCGTTTTCTTCTTCATCAACTGCTGGTGTAGTTGATCTGCTCTTCCCTCTACGGTCTCCTTGTTAAGTGTTAAGCCCAGCGCGTCTGCAATTCTCCCTTGAATCTCTCTGGGCTCTCGTTTTTCAGATAAAGTTACCCTAGCCACGAAATCGAACAAGTTCCCTTCGATTGCTAGCTTGTGGACTTCGTTCGCCAGGGTGGTCTTACCAGTACCGCCCATGCCGTGGACACCAATCCTGTTGACGTTGGGATCTCACAGTGCATCCATAACTTCTTGGAAAGTGGAAGCTCTTGAGGGCAAGCCCTCGAAACCACGAACGGATGAAGAAACTATCTGTTGTGGAGGGGCACGGTAGGGTATGTGACTTCGATCAGGGCATTCCTTCTCCAGAGCTTCAATAGCCAAAGCATCCTTGGCTGCTTTCTTGCCAAGGTGACAGCGGGTCCTTAAGTTGGGGCACCCCCCAGCAAAACACTTCTTCTTTGCCTCTTCTTCTTTGCGTTGGGTGACCTCCCCAGCCTCTTTAATGGCATTCTCCGCATCAGTCAGCCACTTTTCAACCTTAGGCAGGATGTCATTCCCTTTCATTTCAGCTTCTTCAACAAGTTTCTGCAAACACGCTCTTGCAATAGCCAGCTTCTCAACCTGATTATTGAGCTCAGCAACCTTCCTTGAGTAGCAAAAAGCATAACCGGCATGTCTTATAACCGGGCCGATAGCGTGCTCCAGAACGGTGGGAACTAAATTAAGAATGATTTCCAGAGCCATTGTTTGCTTCTTACTTTTTGTTTTTTTGTTAATTTTCTTGGGAAGCTGGTGTAAAAGATTTGAAAACGGGAAATATATCAACAAGACAGGATATGCAACGGGAATCGTTGGACAAATACACAGAGGCAGAAGGGAAGACAGTGATAACAAAGGAAAGCAGACAATGGGAAAGTAAGGAAATAGGATTGAAAGGCGATTTAAAGAGTAGAAAAATGGAAGTTAATGGACAGAGATAGGCTGAAATGCCTTGATTTGGTGAGTATGGATGGCGTATAGAGTAGTTGTGTATTAGTAGCAGAAATAGAGTGAAGTAACAGGAATGGGTTGATGGTAATTGGCAAAGGGACAGCGAAATG
Organism: Ceriops tagal; assembly: GCA_021533255.1. Taxonomy (NCBI): domain Eukaryota; kingdom Viridiplantae; phylum Streptophyta; class Magnoliopsida; order Malpighiales; family Rhizophoraceae; genus Ceriops; species Ceriops tagal. Next base: position 7,508,927 of record CM038607.1, read on the forward strand.
AGAAAAGAGAGCAGGCAGAGCAAAGAAAGAGTAGCTGCTTATACCAGGGTATTTGGATGTCCAAGGTGGGACAGCGAAAGAAATTGTCCTGGAGGAATCCGAAGAAACTTGCACAGATTAGCAGATGATGATGAGTGGGGAAGTGAAGTGTGGAGTGAAGAATTATGGAAGAAGACTGTCGTGTGATGGGAAAGCGAGAGACGGAATCTTATTTAAAGTAATACTGTGTACAAAGAAAACCTACCGACTGGCCCTCCTTCTGGCTTCTGTGTTTGGCTTTAGGCCAGGACTCTCATGTCTAGGGTTCGAGGGCCGGTGAGAGTAAGCAACACAGTTTCTTATGGACTAAATGATGAACTTACAAAGTAATTTAAACCAATATTTCTGAAGGCTTCTGCAGCTCCACGCAGTATTGTTAATGTGTTTTCTCCCCCCTCTTTTTTTTTTTTCTCTTTTTAATATATATATATATATACAGTTTCTTAAAATTAATACTCTTATTTTAAAACTAAAAAAGAATTAAAAAAATAATTACATGTCTTTTCTCAGTATTTTTTGTAAAAATATTTAAAAAAAGACTTAGAAAAAGTTTTATTATTTAAATATATTTTCCTTCTCTTTTTTAATATATATTTATTTTTTATTATTTTCATTGTTCCTTCTCACAAATTTACCAACTCATTGATTTTTTTTAGCTTATTGAGAATAGTAATCTTACTTTAAAATTAGAAAAAGATAAAATAAAAAATTTTTAAAGAAAAATTTGAAAATAATTTTATCAGTTAAAGCGCCTTTCTCCTTCTTTTTTTAATATATATTTTATTTTTTATTATTTTCATTACTTCTTCCCACAAGTTTGTCAATTCATTGAATTTTGACAACGTCTTAAAAATAGTACTTTTTTTTTCTAAAAGTTAAAAAAAATTAAAAAAAAAAGTCATGTGATCACATATCTTAACTCATTATTTTTTAAAAAAAATTTTAAAAAAAAACTTGAAGAAGATTTTATTATTTAAATTTATTTTCTTCTTCCTTTATTTAATATATATTTAATTTTTTATTATTTTCATTGCTTCTTCTTACAAGTTTACTAATTCATTGAGTTTTCACAGCTTCTTGAAAATAGTACCTTTGCTTTAAAACTTAAAAATAATAAAAAAAATAAAAACCATGTGATCACATGTCTTAACCCAACATTTAAGAAAAGATTTGAAGAAGATTTTATTATTTAAATTTATCTCTATCTTTTTTTTTTAATATATATTTTATTTTTTATTATTTTTATTATTTCTTTCTATAAATTTGTCAACTCATTGATTTTTGACAGTTTCTTGAGAGTAATACTCTCACTTTAAAACTAAAAAAAATAATTAAAAAAAAAGTGTTCACATGTTTTATATTAAAAAGGAGTTGAAAAAAATTTATTATTTAAATCTACAAAATCTGACAAGATTATTTGATTTCAATAATTATTTTGTTATTCGAAGAAGCATTTTTGGCGGGGAAGATTTCCTGCGGGGTTTTTCAAGAGCAAAGTTCACACCACGGCAATTTCCTGACATTGATCCAACAGCTTTATTGGAATTATTGCAGTCTTTTCTGCCCCCACCGCTATCAATTTGCCGTCTTGCCATTTAGGAAAGAAACAACTTGTAAATGTGCAAACTACATTATTAGTGGTGGGGCCATTGCCTTTGCCTTTGCTGTGCTGTCACGAAATTATTGTGCATTTTAACAAGTTGTAGAGGGAATTGCGGTGCTGTGCAGTGAACCTTTGCTTAGGGAAAGCCATACGTTTATAAATTTGTCGTGAATATTTCCATAGCCACTTTGTTTTACATATATATGAATGAATCAAGACAAAAATTTGCCAGGTCTATGTTTGAAACTTTGCGAGTTGTTTCTTTCCTAAATTACAAAACTGGTAGAGATGGGGCAGAAAAAGTCAAACAATTCAGATAAAGGTGTTGAGTTAATGTCACTAAATTGTGGTGCCGTGAGCCTTTTGTGTTTGTACATATAAATTTGCCTTCAACTTGCATTTCAATCATTTGTTGTTTTTAAAGGAAAAGATTGGCAAGGTTATCAACAATTATTTCAAAGATGCTGAAGGGTTGTTGACGTTGTGATTCTATGTAAGCTGTGGAGTTAATGTCACGAATTTGCTGTGCTGCGAACCTTTGCTTTTTGGAAAACCAAATTTTTTTTTTAAATTTTTTGGTTTGTTGGTGTTGGCAAAAGCTAAAAATTAAAAATAAGAAAAATAAAAAAGATAAATAAATAAAAATTAATTTATTTGAAAGAATCAGTTTCTAATAAATTAAGAATTATATTTGATTATTTAAATAAAAATATAGTAAAGTATTAATTAATTATATATACATATATGCATACTCAAGAGTTTAAGTTAAAAAATTATTAATACATAAATAATTATATCTATTAATATAAAATAATAAAAAATATATTAAATAAAATAATTAATAATAAATTTTTAATTAAAAGTAACTATTAGTATACATTTGAAAAGCCCAGAAGCATTGCGATGAAATAAGTCGGAAGGATCGGTTCGAATGATGCAAGACTTGCGGTTTTCATGTCAAGTAATTGGTCATGCACTTACCCTCAGAGTTTATTTATAGTATTTCTATTATTTATATTTGTATTTATTAATTAATGTAATCATTGAAGAAATTTATTGAAAATTGAATTAGATCGACTGGTTAGAGAAAAAAAAAAATTAGAGAATCAATTTGGCCTCCAATTTTGTTTACTTAATTTATTTTGAATTTGATGAACCCAATAATAGAAAAAACAATTTGGTTATAATTAAATATTAAATTTTATTCAAACTTATAATTGACTTATAAAATTTCCTTTAAATTTTTTATCATGACCACATTCACACTATGGCTAGAATCTCTGGCTATGTGCCACAGTCCTAATCCTTTTGAAATAATTAATATAAATTTAATATTACATAAATTTTACATTAAAATTTATTTTATTATATATTATTAAATATCATTATTATTATATTATATTTAATAAAAAATTTATTAACTAATATTTTTATATTTTATTTTATAAAATTATTTATTTTGCTTATTATAAAATCAAATTTTATTAACATTACTCCTCCATATATATTATTGTCTTTAAATTTTATTTATATAATATTAAATTAATAACATTCCTTAAAAAGCATGCATTGTATTTTGCATATTCATATTTATATTTTACAAATTACTAATGTTATAATAATTTAAAATACTATAATTACTCTTAGATCAGTATAAATGAAAATTGTAATTAATTTTTTAAAATAATTTATTTTGTAGTATTTATTTTAATGAATTAATTAGAATAAAATTTTAAATTAGATATTAAAATTAAATTTTCTTACATCCATATATATATAAAATTTTTTTATTTTAATATTAATTTCATTAGTCTTATTATAAAATATATATAAATTTCATGCACATAATAAGTTTTGTTCATAAAAAATATGATTTTATATTTTGTGATAATCTATTATTCTAATAATATTAATATATATTTATTTTCTAGTCAATGGTAACAATATTATCTTATGTCATAAATGTGTTCCTCCATATTGAAAAAAATTTTATCATTAGAATTATTTTTTTAACTGTGTATAATTTTAATAATTATATTTTTTAACTTTTTTAATTATGCAATATTTTATAACTTAGTTGGAAGCGTCTTGGGACCATAACATGGCCAGCAGCTTAATTTTTTTCTTAAAAAAAAAACCTAATAATTTTTTCTGCGTCGTAGTCATTCGATCCACCCAATTAAAAAGAATAAAATCTAACCCAAAAAAAAAATAAAGCAACAAGAACAAAAGAACCGAACAATTTTGCTGCAGACAGGATAGACATTCGGAAACCGATGGCAATATTCTGATTATGTACAAAATAAAAATATCCCAAGCTACCTGTAGTAGTGTGATATATATTTGAGGGGCAGTGTTGGTGACAAAGAAAATTGAGGATGGATGTAGATATTTAGGTTTCTTTTTACAAATAATGCTTTTAAAGAATATATTTCAAAAAATTATATTTTAAAACTGTTTACTAAAATAATGTATTTTTTTATTGGAAAGTGAATTTTGAGAATTTTTGCTTCAAAGAACACTTTAGTACAATAATTTTCTTTTAAGCATAATGCACTTTTTTTTAATTAAAATTATCATCTAATAAATGCACATTTTCATTGTTTCTGAATATATTGCAGGGACAAACAAAAAACAAATATAATTAGAAGATAAAATTCAAATGAGATGGACATTTTGTACAAAGTATAGATGTCATGGTACAAATAAATAAATATAGGTTTGGATAAAACAAAACATTTTGTTTGGATAATAAGCTTCTAACGAAGGAACCCTTTTTTTTATGAAAAAATAAAAGAAAGAAAAAAATCGAATGAATTATCAAGTTACTTCATGTATTTATTATAGGAATTAATATATATTTTTTATATTATTACAAGTTTGGTTTAAATTCTAAAATAAATTCTTTTTTTAATATAAACTTTAAAATATTCTACAATTTTCACGTCATTTAAATAGAATCATTAGTACCAATTGTATTATTCTATTTTATAAAATATAATAATTCAATTGAATTTTTTTACTTTAAAATATGTGAAAATAAAGAAATAAATTAGAAAATTTTAAAGCACATTAAATTTAATTTTACAAGGTATATCCATTCTAAATTCTCATAAAAAAAAAGTATATCTAGTCTAAAAATTATATACGTGGAGAATGATCAAAATAGATTAAATTTTAAACTAAATTAAGTCATTAATATTTCATCTTCACCCACTTGTATAGCGTGGAAGCACATGTTTTAAAATTTTTTTTTCTTAATATTATTTGGATAGTAGTATTATTGCTAATCATTGCTGAGCAAACAAATAAACTATTGAGCTTTATTTTACCATCTTTCAAATTATTTAAGTTATCATTATGTATAAATTATAAATATACTTTCCTATCGTATACAAATGTTAAATGACAAATTTTGGAGCGACCTCAAAAAAAAGATATTTAACTTTATTTCACCATCGTTCAAATTATATACATTATCATTGAGCTTTAAAATAATATATGCTTTCCTACCATAATATGCGACAAATTTTGGTGGGACGACGAATAAAGGAAATGTACAAGAAAACAGGAAGGTAAAACAAGAGAGTCCCTTGGACCCCCGAATTAGACGTTAGGATTACGCGGATCGCACTAAGTTTTATGGGTTGTCGTTATCCAATCAACCGAACCCAAAGACACAGAAAATTTTCTGGGTATTTTGTTTCCAATGCACTCAACTATTTTGCACGCTGTCACTGATTTCTAGTGCGTTTCCTCGTCGTTGGTAGAAGTGTTGTGTTCAATTTTGCTGTTAAAAATAGGAAGCAATTAAGTAGAAAATTTTGCTATTAAATATGATACATCGTACGTGAAACTAAAACTCAGTTAAGATTGGAATTCAACCACATAAACATAAGAGTCAGGTTTATCCACGAAGGTTGGGAAGAAGTGCATTTTCGCTTACAATGATTGAGCTCGTCTAACCTTAGTACCAAAACACTGATAGTAGGGTCGGATAAATGTAATCTTATTTATGTTTTTCCTTTTTTTTATTTTTAAAATTTTAATCTTATTCATATTTTTAGTAACAAATAATTTTCACGGTTAGAGAGATATAAAATGTTAACTTAATTATCATTTTAGAAAAAAAAATAAAATTAGTACATGTATTTTAAGAAAAAAAAAGTTAAGTAACAATATTTCACTTAATTAATATATAAAATTAAAGATAAAAATTATTTTACTGTATTTTTATATTTATTATTCAATTTTTGTTCTTTTTTTAGGCACCAGTAATTTGCTTGAATCTCTAGTTCTAGGAGTTCCCAGAGTGGAACGTAAAGATTCCTTGGTGGAATGTAAACTGCAAAATACTAATACCAATTTCTAGCTCATTCAATTTCCTTCTAGCAATGATGAGAAAACACACCAGAATAATTCAATTGACGGTCTAAGCTAAGTAGTAATAATAATTAAAAATAATAAAAATAATCCTATTATGTTTTTATAATAAACGTGAATATACCATGCATATACTGAACCTTGCTTCTAATTTTATGTGCGTAGGTCAGTTTTGTCGTATTGGATTGGGGTTCATTGAAAATATTAATAATTAATTCTTATTTTAAAAAATAAAAAATAATTAAATATTCAATTTAATAGACCAACCAAAAAAATAATTACTCTTAATAATTTTTATTTAAAATTAAACCTTTATATCGAATTTTTAAAAATAAATACGAGAGATATAATAAATAAATAAACATTTTTATTATATAATTTATATTTTTATAAGTTTTTGAATAAAAAATTCATATAATGTAATATAATAACAATTTATTAATTTTTTAAAAATATAACATATAAATTATTAAATAAATTATATACTTTTTATGTATTTTCTACCGTGTTGTTTTGTACTCGATCTTTAAAATTAGAAAATGAACATCCAAAAAAGTCCTCCTTTTGTTGATTCTCAGAATTATAGCAGACACGACTTAATATATAGAAAATAAAAGTTACAAACACCATATCTCGTCCCCCAGTGACTAGATTTAAAAAATTAACTTACTCCTAATGACAATACATGACTGCATCATGACAATACGAAAAACAATTAAATAGAGACATCCAGATCAAACGCTCTCAGAACACATGAAAAAGATGAAGAGAGGGTAGAGAGAGAAACAATAGACAAATAAAAAGTAGGTAGAGAAAAGATAAGAAGAGTAGAGAGAGAAAGAATAAAGAAAAAAAAATGTAATTAGAAGTCTAACAACGATTTCTTTTTAGCATTGCGTGAACCCGTTGTTGTTTTTACTCGAGCCAATTGATGAATCTAACAATACTGAGGCCGACGACAACTGCAACAATTCAACCATCGTCGCTCTTTTCCCAGATCACAAGATGCAGAAGCATAAGGGAGCTAAGACAAATCCATGCCCACTTCATCAAAACTGGATTCATCCCCGACCCTCTAGCTGCAGCTGAAATCCTCATGAAATTAAGATTGATGATGTCCTTAGTTCTGCTTTAATTGACGTGTACTCGGAGTGTGGAAGCATCGAGAATCCAGTTCAGTTATTCGATAGAATACCTCATTAAGAAGAATGCCGTTACTTGGGAGTGCTATGATCAGTGGCCTTGCAGTTCACTGTCAAGCAAAGGATGGCTCTTGATTATTTTTGGAGGATGCAACAAGCTGGTGTTACACCCCAGTGATCTTGTCTACATTGGTCTATTGAGCGCTTGCAGCCATGCTGGATTGGTTGAAGATGGTCAGTCAATTTTCAGTCATATGGTTGACGTCATTGGCATAGAACCCAGGATCGAACATTATCGCTGCTTGGTTGATCTATTGGGTCGTGCTGAACTGTTCTGTTAGAGGAGGCCGAACAATTTATACTAAATATGCTACTAAAAGCGGACAACGTGATATTATTGCGGAACACAATAAGGTAAATTCAATTTTTAATAGCACTTTATGCGGGATGAAAGCATCGAAAATATATAACAAAATATTAACATTCAATTGAATCTTTAAAAATAATTTTAAAAATCTATCAGAATAATTCTTAAAAAAATAATTTGTAAAATTTTATTATTTATGAGATGTCTTAATCCATAAGTTTATATAGTATTTATAATTAAAATTATTTATCTAATTAGAAAAATACTTTAATTTAAATAAAAAAATTTAAAAATATTTAAATTATTATTATATCATTCCTAAATAGTTTATTAAAAATTTTAATTATACTAAAATAAGTAAATAAATTATAAAATAATAATTATAATATAATTTATAAAATAATAAAAAAATAATTTTTATAGCATGTCTTACTCAGAACCATCATCTTTAGAAAGATGACTGTAACTTTCATTTTGCTTCTGCTCTTTCTTTTCTCTTAAGTAAGACTTAGTTGAATCGATAAGCCAAATACCAAAAGAGCTTAGCCTTGTGTAGGCCGAAATGGTCTCGCGAAGCCAGTCCTCGGAGGCGTAAGATCCTCAATTTCTTATTTAGACAAATAAAGATTGAAAAGAGAGTAAAAAGAAACATGTCTTTAAGTTGATAATATGATTATTTAGCCAAATACCAAACATGCCTCGTTTCTTATCACGTCCACGATATAAAGCCAGATTGGTTTTCAAAGGATTCAGTTAGAAATGAGGCATCGACTTTGAAGAAATCTTCTCACTGGTGGTGAAAATGTTTTCCATTCGAGTTATGTTGAGTTTGGTTGCTAACCATAACTTAGAGATTAAGCAAATGGATGTGAAAACAGTTTTCCTCCATGGTGACTTGGAAGAAGAAATTTATATGAAATAACCATAGGGATTAGAGGTGGAAGGAAAAGAGGATTATGTGTGCAAGTTAAAGAAAAACTTATATGGCCTGAAACAAGTTCCGAGACAATGATATAAAAAGTTTGAGTCTGTTATGGGGGAGCAAGGCTATAAAAAGACTACTTCTGATCATTGTGTTTTTGTTTAGAGATTTACTGATGATGATTTTATCATTTTACTACTTTATGTTGATGATATGCTTATTATTGGTCGTAATGCTTTTAGAATTAACAAGTTGAAGCAAGAGTTGAGCAAGTCCTTTGCCATGGACTTGGGACCAGCAAAGAAGATCCTCGGCATATCAATCACTCGGGATAGGAAAAAGAAAAGGTTGTACCTGTCCCAGAAGCAGTACATTGAAAAGGTACTTCAAAGGTTTAATATGGATAAGGCTAAAATGGTAGGTACTCCTCTTGCTACACACTTTAAATTATCCATTAACCAATGTCCTTCCACAGAGAAAGAGAAGGAAAAGATGCAAAGAGTTCCATTTGCATCAGCCGTGGGCAGTTTGATGTATGCAACGGTATGCACGAGACCTGATATAACTGATACAGTTGGCACAGTTAGTCGGTTCCTTTCAAATCCCAGTAAAAAGCATTGGGATGCTGTAAAGTGGATAATAAGATATTTACGAGGCTCTACTAACGTCAAACTTTGTTTTGAGAGTGATGAACCTACTCTTATTAGATTCACTGATTCAGACATGGCTGGTGATATTGACTCCGGAAAGTCTACTTCAAGCTATGTGATTACTTTTGTAGGGGGAGCAGTGAGTTGACAATCTCGATTACAGAAGTGTGTTGCATTGTCCACTACAGAGGCAAAGTTTATTGTAATAACTGAAGCGTCTAAAGAGTTGCTTTGGATGAAAAGGTTTATGAAGGAACTTGGTTTTCAACAATCAAATTATGTGTTGTATTGTGATAGCTAGAGTGTCATCCATCTTGGTAAGAATTCGACTTTTCATGTTAGATCAAAGCATATTGATGTGCGGTATCATTAGATACGCAATGCTATTGATTTTAAATAATTAGCACTTGAAAAGATTTATACAGATGATAATGCTGCTGATATGTTAACAAAGGTATTGCCAAGAGGAAAGTTTGAATTGTGTTGTTTGTTGGCTGGGATGGTTAATACCTCCACATAGTCGGGAGGGGGAGAATTGTTAGGTATCCCTTCTATGTGGAGGGAACCTTTGAAAAGAAAAAAAAAAGAAGGAAAAAAAAAAGTTGACTTAATGAGGTATAAATACCTCATTAAGATTAGGTTTTGTGAGAAAGTGAGAGGTTGAAAGAGTGAGAGAGAGAAAGGAGTTGTCCGGCGGTCGAAAGAAACAAACAAAAAGAAAGAGAGCGGTGACCTGAGAGAGAGAGGTTGCTCAGCGGCAGCCCGACCGAAAGAGAGAGAGAAAAAAAAAAAGAGAAAAACGAAGGAGGAGAAACCAAAAAAAAAAAAAAAGAGGTGAAAATTGTTGGTAGAGTGTTTTTTGATCTTATGTTGGAAAGGATATCGGTGTCCGATCAGCTTAAAACTTGGATGGTTGATAAAGGGCATTTGGTTCTTATTTCTGAACGGTGGAGATTGGGTTTCAAGCACTGTAAGTCCTGCTTCTCTTTAGTTTTCGTAGGTCTATTCTCTGGGCAATTTTCTGTGTGTAGAATTGATCAACCGTGTAATTGGAAGATTGTTTGTGGTCTGATCCAGTTGATTTTTGGTCAGTAGTTGGAGGACACATAGATCTTCTTTTTGGACGGTTGGATTGGGTTTCTGTGAACTGCAGGTATTCCATTCGAACTAAAGCCTCTTAATTTTGGTAACTCTTTGCTCTCTCATCTGTGGCAGAATTGGTAAACCGTATGATTGATTATTGACCCGTTCTTTGATTGAGCTGAAATTTGGACAGCTGGTAGGGGACATCTGGGGGTTCATTTTGAACGGTTAGATTACTGCCTTGCGGTCTGGTTGTTAAGTTATTATTAACAAAAAGTGTCTTTCATGTTGGTTAACTCATTTGGCCTTTCACTTTGGTTCAAATTAAATTTGGTCAATTTGGTTGATGTAATTGAAGTTGTATACCTCTGTTGTATTCACTTATTGATTATAGTGAAGTTGATTTCTGGACTGGTGTGTCCCGTGGTTTTTCCTCTTTGCTTTGAAGGGGTTTTCCACGTAAAAAATCGATATGTTCTTGTGTGATTGTTTAATTTGTCTTATTTGTTATTCAGTTAACTTCTCACAGATTCAAACAAGTGGGAGAGGTTTCTTGGGCAATTTGTATTCCGCTGCCCTTCTCCCATCAAGTTTTACTTTCTTGAGCTTTGGTGTGATCAAGACTCCTCCTGAGAAAGCCTTCAACTTGTGGCATTGTGTTACAATTACTTTCTTCAAAGATGAAAATTGGAAGGTGTGACGTGCAGAGGAGAAGCAAGTGAGGTTTGCTAAACAATGGAGCGCCAAAATTTTCAGATTGCCTAAAGGCGATCTGGCCTTTGATAGGATTCCTGATAGGATTTAATAGGAATTGATAGGATTTCATTACTAATTATGTGATAAGATTAGGAATTGATAGGATTTCATTACTAATTATGTGATAAGATTAATTTTATATTTATAGACAATTAAATACAAGCCGGTGACTTATGAATTTAAGTAATAAGATGTATTCAAATTTTTCTAATTATTTGAAATCCAATTTCTGCAAAGCGATTATTGGAGATTAATATTTTTAAAACGATCAATTCAATTTCCCTTATTTCTATAATTTTTTTTTCAAAACCATAGTTCCCCGTTATTTGGTGACAAAACCATGTTTTTAAAGGCCTCACTTTTGTCTCAAATCCCCAAAACTGAAAAAAATAATATATTTTATACCTCTTACCCGACAATAAAAAAAAAATCTTGATATTACTAATTAGTAGTCCTACACCATGTTTTCATACAACTTAACAAATTTTGAAGTTAAAATATCTTGTCTGGATGAATTAATGTCTCTCATGCAAAAGTCTTTTAAAAGGCTCGAACAAGCAATTTTGATTATAGCAAACAATTAATTAGGAAACAATACATCTGCGTCTTCCAATAAACAGAAAGAATTAGGAGAATCCTCTAGAAGCATTAATGGCAATTATACACAACCACGTTTGAAAGTGGAATTCTCTCGTTGGGATAAAAGTGATCCCATAGGTTGGGTTTCCCAGGTTAAAAATACTTTCGTTTCCACTATACAACTGAACAATCTAAGGTAGAAATTGCTTCTATCCAATTGGAAGGTGATGCTATCCAATGGTATGATTGATTTTAAACATGTATTGGAATTCTAACATGGGTTGATTTTACCAAAGGCCTTCTTGTGCGTTTTGGGCCTTCAGAATATCACAATGTTGATAGATAGCTCACAAAAATTTATCAAACATCAACTATCTTGGAGTATCAAAGTTGTTTTGAGCGGCTCGCTAATTGACCTAAAGATTGGTCAGAAAGACAATTGGTGGACACCTTCATCGAAGGACTTATTCCTGACATCTAACAAGAAGCCTATTAACCTCAAACAATGGTAGTTGCTATCACTTTTACTTGCCTACAGGAGGAAAATTGAAGTGTTGAAAATCATCGTCCTATTATTAAGGGAGCTGTTAGTAAACTAACATATGGAAACAATAATTCATCTTTTTCAAGTCATCTCATTAATCCTAGTCACTTGACTCAAGAATAATTGAAAAAGCGGATGACAAAGAGATTATGTTGTCACTGCAATGAGAAGTAACATAAGGAGCATTGATGTAAAAAAATGAGGTTTTTAATGATTGAGTTAGTTGAGGAAGTTGATGAAGCTAACGATGATCACACTTATTTCGAATGTGATGACATTCATGTTAAATATGTTGACGAACCTATAATTCATGCTTAGGCCGAATATTCCAATCCACAAATTATGAAAATTAATGGGCTTCTTAAAAGATAGACCAGTAATAGTATTAGTTGATTTAGAAAGTATCAACAATTTTATAGATGAAAGATCTCGAGGTCTTCTAACATATGTTCTATTTGGGAATCCCGTTTCCGAATACTCCTCATATTGCAAAGCATACCTAGCGTCATCCGTCGAATCCTGGGAACGATACTCCCTTGATTCTCCCCCATGACAGATCCTTCACAGCAGAACATCTCCTCGAGCCAATTACCCTATCTGTGAAGTGCTTCCAGATTGTGGAATCTTCGGAGCAGAGCGAAGAGAAATGCTGACCTTTCTCTGTGTATCTCCATTAGCATCGAATGGTGGATGATTGTTCAAAAATGTGAATGTGGATGTACTTGAACACTCAATGACAACAATCTCTTTCAGGGATGGGCACCGCACGCTACCACCTCCAGAATAGAAGCTTATCAAGTTGGGCAAACACTTGAGAGAGACCGAGTTTAAACTCGGAAGCATGACGTTATCAACCGCTGCTCCTGATGCAGCTCCTTTTGTGATGATTTCCTGAATTAGAGGACAGCTTTTCACCTCGAGCTCCCGGAGCCACAGGAGGCCCAAGCACATGGTTGGAGTAAATAGATATCTCAAAGTGCTACAGTTGTGTATTTTGATCACTTGAAGGTTTTCAAGGTGAAACACCCCTTTGGGCTCCTTCCATATTCGCTTCAACCTTGGTAGGTCAATCAATTGTAATTTCTTTAGCTTGGGCAGCGTCTCGATTTGCCCATGGGCAGCATTGGGCAAAGCGAGATCAAACACTTCTTCCACTGAATCACAATTTTTCACCTCAAGTTCTGCTAAATTGTCCAAGGACCGTAATAAATTGGATGGGATAGCATTGGAGTAATATACACATTCGTCCACCACCAGAGACCTCAAATCAGAGAGGGAATTGGCTGGAAAATACTCCTTGTGCCAAGTTTCTTTCAAATCGGGAAAATCTGAGAGCTTCAGATGCTCCCTGCCATGAAGTCCGACCTGAAGAAGCCAAATATTAGGACACTTTCGTTAAATGAAATATGATGAAAGAAAAAAGACACATGACATAAGCACTATTTAGTAGCCAAAATAGGCTTCAGTGATAGATGCTAACCAGTTCTGCACACAACTGTTGTATAGTGGTGTTAAGATCACCCTTCCAGCGCCGTATGGCATCTCCTTCTGTCAGTTTTACTCTCTCGAGCTTTGGTGTGATCGAGACTCCTCCTGAGAAAGCCTTCAACTTGGGGCATTGTGTTACAATAACTTCCTCCAAAGATGGAAATTGGAAGGTGTGATGCGCAGAGGAGAAGCAAGTGATGCTTGCCAAACAATTGAGTTTCAAATTTTTCAAATTACTGCAGGTGATCTGGTCTTCTCTGTCATCTTCCTCTCTTGCCACTATTTCCTCCACCATTTCGCATTCACTTATGCTCAATTTTGTCAGACGCCCCATATATTTGAATGTTGAGAAAGTTACCAGATTCAATAAACCTTTACATTTCCATACATCCAGATGGGACAGATTTCCAAAGCATGCGACAGGAGGCGCCAAGCTAAGCAAACAGTCAGAATTGCATACATCTAGAATCTCAAGGTCTTCCAACATATGTTCCATTTGGCAATGCCTTCTCCAAATACTCTTCAGATTGTAAAGAAAAACTAGCCTCATGCGTCGAATCCTGGGAACGATACTCCCTTGATTCTCCCCATTGACAGATCCTTCACAGGAGAACATCTCCTCAAGCCCGCAGTCAATTATGTTGAGTTCTTCCAGATTGTGGAATCTTCGGAGAAGAGTAAAGATAAAGGACGCTGACTTTTTGTCAAACTCTGTCAAAATGAGATGGCTCACTTTATCAAAAAAGTGTGCCGGAAATTGGGCATCCCGTATCATTTGTACGTCCTTGCAGGTCAATGTCAATAATTCCATGTTGGGAATGACCTGTAGGCCATCAGGACTAACTATAAATAGCACGCGAAATTTAGCAGAATTTTGACATAAATTTAACACCATTAATCAAACTTAGATTGAATTTTGAGATGTATCATAACTAATTAAAAATATTATGATGTCTAAGAATATTTTGACATTTGAATGCTATCTTTCTTTTATAATTTTTTATTTTTAAATATATTTCCCATAAAACATAAATTTAATCTTTTTTTCTATCTATAAAACATGATTTTAAAGAGAATATGCATAATCATTCAAATGTGTGACATTTTTCTATTTAAAATAATTATACAACTTATTTAAAAAAGATTCTTAAGATTATAATGAATATTATTATTCTATAATTGTTAATTATAAATAATTATTTATTTAATAATATAAGTTGTGATGAAAAGTAAATTTTATTTTGAAAAATTCTTGTTAAATAGAATGATAATGTTATACTTAAAGACAAATAAACTCAAGGGTATTAAAACAATTCAACTCTATGAAAGATATGTTGACGATGAAAACTCATAAATTGGAGTTCGATGCACATACCTTATCAATTGAAAAAAATGGTCGTTGAAGGAGATTATCCAATTGGCTTCCCTGGCAGGTTTTTTGAACACTTTCACTTTCTGAAGTAAATACTTTCACGTTGGGACATCTAAAAATAGCTAATGTTTTCAACATTGGCCATTCAGAAGTATGCATTTCTGGGTACAACGTCTTGAGTTCCTTTAAACTATAAAGTGTTAGAGTGGTCAATTTAGGGAATTCAAACCTGGCAATTGCTTCCATCTCCTCATCCCTCTCAACAATTTCCTCAATCCCACAGTGACTTAGCTCCAGACTTTCAAGCTGCTGAAGACCCCTGGCGATGAAGGCTGGAAAAATGCTTTTCAGATTCGGGCATCCAAAAGCCTCCACTTCTTGTAAATTGTTAAAGGAGATGATTTCTTGCTTATTCCATATGTGCTTCAAATTTGACAGATTTTTCATAGTCATTGTCTTCAGGCGGCTAGCTATCAATCCTTGTATTCTACAATTTATCAATGCTCGAGGTTGAAGATTAAATACCTCTTCTAGTAATGGACAATCATTCAACTGCAGATTCTCTAAATTGAGGAGTCTACTCAACAACATATCAGATGAAAAAATATTTAGCAGTTTCTCTGCATGTTCTACAATCACAGATTTCAATTTGCAAAAAGAAGACTCGTGGAGTTCATTGTGCCATATCATCTCTAACTCGTTCATGTTGACAATCCGTAATTCTTCCAATTTTGGAAATATGACCTATAAAAAAAAGTAGAAAATAAGTATTTAAAAAATTTCAAAACAGAATTATACACAAATATGAAATTTAATTTTTAATTTAAAAATTATTTTATATTCTTTTATTTTTTTAAAATAAAAGTTTGTGTTTTATTATGTTAAAATTAAAATAGATATATTTAAAAACTTTTTTAAAAAATGGTATTTAAAACAAAATTAATTGTGAGATAAAATTAGAATCATTTGATATATTTAAGGAATAAATTATAATTTTTTTTCTAACATAAAAATAGATATTTTAATAGAAACCGTAAAAATAGTAGAAGTTTATGACGAAATAAATCACCACACCTTGGCGTCAAATAAGGCCAACTTGGATCTTGTATTGACAGCAACAGGACTGGAGATAAATGCCCTTAACTCAACACAATCCTCTATCCACAGCTCTTTCAAAGAGGGGAATTCTATTGAGCCACCAACGCAAAACCTGCTGATCTTTGGAAGACCTCTGAGTTTTAGGAATTCTAGATTAGGAAATGCGGTCTCATCTAATTTTTCCCCTTCCGTTGCTATGACATCTTCCATTGACCCGCAGTCACGTATTTCTAGTTTCTGGAGTTGGGCAAGACTTTTGACAATTGATGTTGTACAAAGATAACTAAGATTTTTGCAAGCTTCCACTGTCAAGCTTGTTAATTTGCAAAAGGAATGCCGATCCGCAAATTGTCCGTGCCATATCTTCGGCACGCTGATTGAGGACAATTTCAACTCTCGCAAATTTGGAAAAACAATCTACAATCACAATTTTAATTTTAAAAATTATTTTTTAATAATATTTAAAATATATATATAAACAATTTTTACAGAAATAAATCTATGGCAACATCCAAATTATTGAACACGGTGTATTACACTCTTTTAAAGATACAAATATAATGTAACAAAACAATAAAAGTGAATAAGAATCAATGCCTTCAAAAATTTTATATCTTACTTTTTAAAAATTTATATAATATCAAAATTTCACGTTTTTATTTCACTTCAAATAGTATTACTAGTTTATCCTACATACACTTTTTTGCTTATATTTCCATTATGCTAAAACTTATTACTAATAAAACTATCTATTTTAAATAGTTGTTACTAAATTTTTATTATATCATTTTTCAATTTTGTTTTGATATTTAGTTTTACAACACTATAATTAACTGAACTAAATTAAATAATTATATTTAGGGTTGGAAGCAAGTAAGCATTGCTATGTTTAAATTTAATTTGTTGAAAAGCAACCTTACAAATAAGATTAAATATCTATTATACTTGAATACATAATCAATATTTTAATAGGATTGGTGTAATTTATTAACGATTCAAACTCAAATTGAATATGTTTTTATTAACCAAACTTGAGAGTTTTTCATAAATAACTCATGTAATTTTATCATATTCATAGGAATAATTAAAATTACAAAAATTATCATTATAAATAGAATTAAAATGACAAAAATGTTTATTTAAAAAATTAGTAAATTTTAAAAAAATATTTAATTTGAATATATAAATATAAACATATCTCACATATAAATTAAAAAATGAGTCTCACAAATATACTCTAATAACACAAACAATGACCTTTTTTAGTAACTATATAAAAGAGCTTTTATACGAGTTTTTTACAAATTTAAGCTAAGTTGAATCCATATTTTCTTTTTTCGATTTGATTCTTTTATTAGAAGAATTTTGAATTAAGTTTCATTGTTGCTTATTTACATAAAGGACCAAATTGGAGCAAATTTTTTAATTTAACAAATATATTAACTCTGTTTTGTTTTTGGTTTTAGTTATTTTATATATTTTTGAAATTTTTTATTTTAATAATACAAAAAATTATTACTGATAAAGCTATATATATCAAATAATAATTACTAAATCACTATTATACCTTAAACATCAACCATGCATCGTGGCCGATATCATTTGATTTTTGCATGAAAAAAGTAAGGCTTGTCATCCTAACAAGAATAATGACAAAAACGGAAAAGTGCATGGCAGAATGCTGACCTTTCTCTGTGTATCACCATTAGCATCGAATGGTGGATGATCGTTCAAAAATGTGAATGTGAATGTACTTGAACACTCAATGACAACAATCTTTTTCAGGGATGGGCACTGCACGCTACCACCTCCAGAATAGAAACTTATCAAGTTGGGCAAACACTCTAGAGAGACGGAGTTTAACCACGGAAGCATGATTTTATCAACCGTTGCTCCTGATGCAGCTCCTTTCGTGATGATTTCCTCAATTAGAGGACAGCTTTTCACCTCGAGCTCTCGGAGCCGCACCAGGCCCAAGCATGCGGTTGGAGTAAATAGGTATCTCAAAGTGCTACAGTTGTGTATTTTAAGCACTTTAAGGTTTCTAAGGTGAAACACCCCTTGAGGCTCCTCCTTCCATATTTGATTCAACTTTGGTAGGTCAATCAATTGTAATTTGTCTAGCTTGGGCAGCGTCTCGATTTGCCCATCGGCGGCATAGGGCAAAGTGAGATCAAACACTTCTTCCACTGAATCACAATTTTTCACCTCAAGTTCAGCCAAATTGTCCAAGGACTGTAATAAATTGGATGGTACAGCGTTGGAGTAAGATACACATTCGTCCACCACCAGAGACCTCAAATCGGAGAGGGAATCGGCTGGAAAATGTTCCTTGAACCAGGTTTCTTTCAACTCGGGAAAATCTGAGAGCTTCAGATGCTCTCTGCCATGAAGTCCGACCTGGAGAAGCCAAATATTAGGGCTCTTTCGTCAAATGAAATATTATGAAAGAAAAAAGAAACATGACACTAAACACTATTTAGAAGCCAAAATAGGATTCAGTGATAGACCCCAACCAGTTCTGCAGACAACTGTTGTATGGTGGTGTTGAGATCGCCCTTCCAGCGACCTTCGGCGTCATCTTCTGTCAGTTTTACTCTCTTGAGCTTTGGTGTGATCGAGACTCCTCCTGAGAAAGCCTTCAACTTGGGGCATTGTGTTACAATTACTTCCTCCAGAGATGTAAATTGGAAGGTGTGATGTGCAGAGGAGAAGCAAGTGAGGCTTGCCAAACAATGGAGTTTCAAAATTTTCAAATTGCCCCAGGTGATCTGGTCTTCTTTGTCATCTTCCTCTCTTGCCACTATTTCCTCCACCATTTCGCATTCGCTTATGCTCAATTTTGTCAGACGCCCCATATATTTGACTGTAGAGGAAGTTACCAGATTCAACAAACCATTACATTTCCCTACATCCAGTTGGGACAGATTTCCAAAGCATGCGACAGAAGGCGCCAAACTAAGTAAACTGTCACACTGAAGTACTTGTAGAATCTCAAGGTCTTCCAGCATATGTTCCATTTGGCAATCCCGTCTCCAAATACTCCTCATATTGTAAAGAAGAACTAGCGCCATCCGTCGAATCCTGGGCATAATACTCCCTTGATTCTCCCCATTGACAGATCCTTCACAGGAGAAAAGCTCCTCGAGCCAATTAAAAGATATGTAAAGTGCCTCCAGATTGTGGAATCTTCGGAGGAGAGCGAAGAGAAATGATGCTGACTTCTTGTCAAGTTCTGGAACATGGAGAAACCTCACTTCATCGAAAAAGTGTGCCGGAAATTGGGCATCCCTTATCATTTGTGAGTCCTTACAGGTCAATGTCAATAATTCCATGTTGGGAATGACCTGTAGGCCAATCAAGCAGTAGAAAGCTGATTTAATAACACATCAGCACCAACTATAAGTAGCACGCGAATTTTAGCAAAATTTTGACATAAATTTAACACCATAATCAAACTTAGATTGAATTTTGAGGTGAATCATAACTAATTAAAAATATTTTGACATTTGAATGCTATGTATCTTGTTTAATTTTTTATTTTCAAATATCTTTTCTATAAAAAACAAATTTAACTTTTTTTTTTCTATATGTAATAACATGATTTTAAAGAGAATATGACAAATCTTGTGATTTTTTTTTATTTAAAACAATTATACAACTTATTTAAAAAAAATCATAATGAATATTATTATTTTATAATTGTCAATTATAAATAATTATTTATTTAATAATATAAATTGTGATAAAAAGTAAATTTTATTTTGAAAAATGCTCAATAAATAGACTGATAATGTTATACTCAAGGGCAAAAATAAGTCAAGGTATTAAAACAATTCAACTCTACGAAAGATATGTTGACGATGTAAATTGGAGTTCGATGCACTTACCTTCTCAGAAAAAAATGGTTGTTGAAGGGAATTATCCAATTGGCTTCCCCGGTCGGTTTCTTGAACACTTTCACTTTGTGAAGTAAATACTTGCATGTTGGGACATCTCAAAACAAATAATCTTTTCAACATTGGCCATTCAGAAGTATGCATTCCTGAGCACACCGTCTTGAGTTCCGTTAAATCATAAAGTATTAGAGTGGTCAATTTAGGGAATTCAAACGTGGCAATTGCTTCCATCTCCTCATCTCTCTCAACAATTTCCTCAATCCCACACCTAATTAGCACAAGACTTTCAAGTTGCAGAAGACCCCTGGCGATGAAGGCTGGAAAAATGCTTTCCAGATTTGGGCATTGAGAAGCCTCCACCACTTGTAGATTGTTAAAGGAGATGATTTCTCTTTTACGGGGATGCTTATTCCATATGTACTTCAAATTTGGCAGATTTTCAATAGTCATTGTCTTCAGTCGACTAGCTATTAATCCTTGTATTCTAAAATTTATTGGTACTTGAGGTTGAAGAGTAAACACCTCTTCTAGTAATGGACAATCATTCAACCGTAGATTCTCTAGATTGAGGAGTCTGCTCAACAACATATTGGATGGAAAAATATTTAGTAGTTTTTCTGCATGTTCTACAATCACAGATTTCATTTTGCAGAAGGAAGACTCATGGAGTTCATCGTGCCATATTATTTCTAACTCATCCATGTTGACAATCCGTAATTCTTCTAATTTTGGGAATAAGACCTGCAAAAAAAAATAAGTATTTCAAAATACTTTAAAATAGAATTATGCATAAATATTAAATTTAATTTTTAATTAAAAAAATTATCTTACACTCTTTTATTTTTTTAAATAAAATTTTGTATTTTATTACATTAAAATTAAAATAGATATATTTAAAAATTTTAAAAAAGTGGTATTTGAAAAAAATTAATTGTCATTTGATATGTTTAAGAAATAAATCATAATTTTTTCTCTAACATAAAAATAGACATTTTATAGAAACCGTAAAATAGTACAAGTTTACAACGAAAAAAATTACCGTACCTTATCGTCAAATAAGGCTAAATTGGATCTTGTATTGACAGCAATAGGACTGGAGATAAATGCCTTTAACTCAACACAATCCTCTATCCACAGCTCTTTCAAAGAGGCAAATTCTATTGAGCCACCAACGCAAAACCTGCTGAGTTTGGGAAGACCTCTGAGTTTTAGGAGTTCTAGATTAGGAAATGAGGTCTCATCTAATTTTTCCCCATCCGTTGCTATGACATCTTCCATTGACCCGCAGTTACGTATTTCTAGTTTCTGGAGTTGGGCAAGACTTTTGACAATTGATGTTGTACAAAGATAATTAAGATTTCTGCAAGCCTCTGCTGTGAAGCTTGTTAATTTGCAAAAGGAATGCCGATCTGCAAATTGTCCGTGCCATATCTTATCCACACCAATAGAGGACAACTCCAGCTCTTGCAAATTTGGAAAAACAATCTGCAACCACAATTTCAGTTTTACCGATTTATTTTTAAGTGACATATATATATATATATATATATATTTAAATAACATAATTAGAGAGAATAGATCGATTATAACTTTCAAATTATCTTATTTAATGGGATAAATTTGTACTATTAAAAATAAAAAATCTTACTTTTAAATAAATTATATGGTATATTAATATTGTCTATTTTTATTTCTCTAAAATTATGTACTACTCTAAATTAAATATCTTACAATTGTTTTGATTTATCAACCGTTCCTACCTAAAAATGTAAATGTTTGTGTCACACAAATAAAAAGCAGAAAATATCGAATTGGAATGTGATTTATGTGAAGAGAGTTAGCTTATGAGCTCACCATTTCGTTGAATAAGGACATTGAAGTATCACTGGCTGATTCAATTTCCATCAAAGAAGGATCCATTGCGTATTGCTTTTGCCTTGAACGAGACGTGGACGTGGACGCGGGAGACACTTTCCCTCTCGAGCAAAAGCTTCGGAGCAGTGGCAGTCGTAGCTTCAAGGAGTATAATTGAGCGAACTCCAACACTTCATCTTTGTCATCGTCTCCTTCTATTTCTTCTTCATTTTCATCAGCAAATATCGCTTCCATATCACTGCAGTCCATTATTTCCATTTCACCAAGCTGTCGAAGGTTTCTTCGAACCATCGACAAAGGAAAGAGATTCTTCAATCCGTTGCATCTTCTGACTTTCAAGATTCTTAGTTTGCCTAAGTCCTCATCCAAAAGTTTCTCCCGGGAAATCTTGGATAGGTTCCCCAGATTGTGCAGAATCAACGACTCTAGGGCAGGAAATGCAGCACAAGCCACCCACCTTTTGTCAATGATATGTAGAATCTCTCCACCGTTTCGGACGTGGAGATGCTTTAATTGTGGAAATCCTTCACTGTGAAGTTCAAACAATACATTGGTGATTCCCTTCACTTCGTCCAAAAACAGATCTTCTACGTCGTTCAATAAGATCTTCAACCCATGCTTCGAGTGAATGCTTGTATCCAGCTTCAGCTTTAAAGTTCTTGAAGCTTGATATTTGTCGTCCCAGTCCCACGTATCGCCAATGAGTATGTTGTATCTTTCCAACTTTTTGGAAGACATCGACTTTGGTAGTTTCTCGGCATCGGGCACATGAATTTCCAAATTTGTTAGAGGCAAGCGCTCCAACTCAGATAAACTTGCATTAGTTTGACCATCCAGCTGTTTGATCTCCCAATTAGCAAAGCTTTTGCGCAGAAGCAGTTCTTCTAACCGGGACAACCGTGATAAGACATTTTCTGGAATAAATTTCAGTTTGGTACATTTGCTCAAATCTAACAACTTTAGGCGAGTCAATTCCGTCAAATCTCTTGGCAAATCAACAATTTCAGAGCCCATAAGGCTAAGGATTTCGAGATTCTTCAGCTGCCTGATGATGGATATGTCCTTCAATTCACAAAAGTCTAAACACAAGGTACAGAGGCTTGTTAGGGAGCCCAGTGATGGAGGGAGAGACGAGAAATGCATTCCTGTGAAATCCAGCACTTGGAGCTTCGTTATCCCTTCAAAAAATGAATCGGGGATCTTCAAGGAGAGATCTTCCGCATCTATGCGAAAAAACTCTACTGCTGGACATTGCAATTTCAGATTGAGCATAGAAACATCACAGTTATCCAGATAAATTCTTGCATAACTCGTAGTACCCTTTCTTTTAAATTCCTCCATCTCACCACCGACTTTCTTGAATGCAAGTTGAGCTCTGGATGCAATTGAGGCAGCAACATCTTGAACAACTTCATGGATTTTGACACACCCATCCGTTTCGCTGTCCAACAACAAGTTCGAGGCTTTAAGGTTTCCAATCAACTGATGGATTCTAATCCTAGCATCTTCCACCGTATGTACTTGTTTGAGTAGACCCAGGCCCATACTGTGCTTCAACAAGTTTAGGATCCAAATATGAGAAGATGAAAATAGACCACAAAGCAAGAAAAATGACTTGACTTCTTCAGTAGGCAAATGATCATAGCTCCACTTTAGACATTTGTAAACTTGATTCTGTATTTGCTCATCCTCAAATGTCGACAGCCGGTTCGAAGCATCTTTCCACTCTTCCAAGTCCTTATCCTTCAAAGCACTTGCCATCGTGACAAGCAGCATAGGCAAACCTGCACACTTCCTGGCCACCTCCTTTGCTATTGGTTGCAGACTTGAGATTTTGAGGCCACCTGCCGTCCTCTCAAATAGAGTGTATGACTCGTCTTCAGTTAAAACATCAAGCATGACCTCTTTCTGCACTCCCATGTCATTGGTTAACAGTTGCCGATTACTTGAGGTCATTAACAGTTTGCATTCCTTGAGATAATTTATATTCCGTCCGGTTGGTTCCAGCTGAGAATTGAACTGAAAACCTTCACGTACAGAGTCAGCTCCTCTACCCGTGATCGATTTCTCATTGGTTAATGGAATTCCCAATTTTTCCAATTCAATTTTTTGCCAAAGATTGTCTAAAATTATAAGGACTCTTTTCTCCTTCATCAACCGCTGGCGTAGTCGATCTGCTCTTCCATCTATAGTTTCCTCCTCAAGTTTTAAGCCCAGCACATCTGCAATTCTCCCTTGAATCTCTTTGAGATCTGGTTGTATAGATAAAGTTGCCAAAGCCACAACATCGAACAAGTTCCCTTCGATTGCTTGCTTGTGGACTTCTTTCGCCAGAGTGCTCTTACCCACACCGCCCATGCCGTGGACACCTATCCTCTTGACATTGGGATCTGACAGGGCATCCATAACTTCTTTGAAAATGGAAGCTCTTGAAGGCAAGCCCTCGAAACCATGATCGGATGAAGAAACTATCTGTTGTGGAGGGGCAAGGTAGGATATGTGACTTGGATCAGGGCGTATCTTCTCCAGAGCTTCAATAGCCAAAGCCTCTTTGGCTGCTTTCTTGCCAATCTGATAGCGGGTCCTTAAGTTGGGACACACCCCAGCAAAACACATCTTCTTTGCATCTTCTTCTCCTTGGGTAAGCTCCCCAGCCTCTTTAATGGCATTCTCCGCATCAGTCAGCCACTTTTCAGTGTTAGGCTTGATCTCGTATCCTTTCCTTTCAGCTTCTCCAACAGAGATCTGCAAACTCTCTCTTGTAGTGGCCAGCCTCTCAACCCGACTATTGAGCTCAGCAACCTTCCTTGAGTAGCAAAAAGCATAACTGGCATGTCGCATAACAGGGCCGATGGTGTGCTCCAGAACGGTGGGAACTAAATTAAGAACGATTTCCAGAGCCATGGTTTGCTTCTTACTTTTTTGTTTTTCTTTTGTTTGTTTTTTTTTTTCAATTTTCTTGGGAAACTGATGTAAAATATTTGAAAACGAGAAATATGTCAACAAGACAGGATATGCAACGGAAATTGTTGGATAAATACACACAAGTAGAAGGGAAGACGGTGATAGCAAAGGAAAGCAGAAAATGGGAAAGTAAGGAAATAGGATTGAAAGGCGATTTAAAGGGTAGCAAAATGGAAGAAAGTTGATGGACAGAAATAGGTTGAAATGCGTTGGTTTGGGGGGTAGAGATGGCGTATAGAGCAGTTGTGTATCAGCGGTAGAAATAGAGTGAAGCAACAGGAATGGATTGGCGGTAACTGGGAAAGGGCCAGCGAAATGAGAGAAAGAGAGAGAGAGAGCAGGCAAGGCAAAGAAGGAGCAGCTGCTTATACCATGCAGTTTAATTGGCCAAAAAGGGAGAAACAATTGTGAAGGAACTCGGAGAGATTAGCTGATGTCTGATCGGTGAATTATGTATTTTTATCTTGTTTTTTATTTTTAAGAAAACGAAAAAAAAAGGGGCATTTTTTTCTTTTTAAAGAAGAATAAGCGAATTTAGTAATTTTTTCCTTTTTTATAAAAAAATAAAAATTAAGAAGTAATTATTTTTCTAATTATTAGACTATTCTAAACAATAATAATAATAATAATATGTTCAAATAAATGTTGAATAATATAATAAATTCACTGTAAACAAAGTTAAAAGGTTAAAAATAATAAAAATTTATATTGTAATTTGTCTTTTTTTATTGTAAAAATAATTAGACAAATGATATAGAAATAAGAAAAACTAAAATTTAAAAATATAGTTACGTATAAAGAAATAGATAAAAAAATCTGTAAAACAACTTTAAAAATATAAAGGTAGTGAAAGACTTATATCTTCGCATTCTCTCTTCCCTTATAATGCAGCTATATCACAATAATAGGGAGAGATAAACAATGGAAGAAATGATTTAATAAATTTAAGTATATTTTTATTTAATATTTTTAAAAAGATAATGTGTGAGTAATTTTTTATTACCTTAAATTATTAAAAAAAACTAAATAAATTTCTATTCTTAAAGAGATATTTTAAATAATTATTAAAAAACTAATATTTACTTGAATTGTAAATAATTTTTTTGGTTAAAAAATTTAAAAGATATTTTTTCTTTATAAGAAAAAGGAATTAAATTATTAGTTTTTTCTTTTAAAAAAATCAAAATATAAATTATTACTTAATTTATGAACTAAAAAGAGATCATCACATAACAACCTTAATTTATAAATAAAGGAAAAATTACCAAGTGAAAAAAGAAAAGTTAATTTTTTTTTAATTTCAACAATAATAAATATCTTTTTCCCTTCAATCAAAGTGAAGCACATTGAATACCCGAGTGGTCTGGTCAATTTCCTCAACAGTGTGTGAACGGGTAGGTTAGAAAATCATAACCAAATCGTGGAAAGTGATAAATAATTCCAATCCATAGACTTCTGTTCTAACAAAGTGGCCGTGGAAATATTGAAAGCAAATTGTATGTCTATGGTTTTTCAAGAGCAAAGTTCACACCACAGCAATTTCATGGCATTAACTCAACAGCTTTATTGGAATTATTGACTCTTTTCTACCCCACCGCTATCAACTTGCCGGTTTGTCATTTAGGAGAAAAACAACTCGTAAAGCCGTTGAGAGTCAATGTCGCGAAATTGCTGTGCTGTGACCGTTTGCTTTTGGAAAACCATGGTACGAACCTTTGCCTTTGCTATGCCGTCACGAAATTGCAGTTGTGCTGCTGTGCTGTGATGTCAACCCTTGCTTTTGGAAAACCATACGTTCATATATATATTAATTCCAGTTCTAAACCTTTTTCGGCCTAAAATTAGGCAACTATACGAAGAGCACAAGAATATGAAGGGTATCTTCGAATTTTTCTTTTTCCCTTTTTGTGTGGGTACTTCAGAAGGACCTTTGGGTTTTCTCCAAACACTTCTTTGTGCTAAGCAATTTGATGAATTTTTTATTTTCATTTTTTTTCTTTTACAAAAATGAAAAAACAAGAGTGATAT
Organism: Ceriops tagal; assembly: GCA_021533255.1. Lineage (NCBI taxonomy): Eukaryota > Viridiplantae > Streptophyta > Magnoliopsida > Malpighiales > Rhizophoraceae > Ceriops > Ceriops tagal. The sequence continues at coordinate 7,535,719 of CM038607.1, forward strand.
CCTATCTCATCAGAGATGAAAGCGGCCAATTTCATGCAATTAATCTATTCTTTGCTATGATAACTTTAAAATAAGCCAACTTAAACTTGTTATAAGAAAAGGTTGAAGCCACGAGATACTTTCAGCTAATAATTAAATATGTCTATTGTATGACCTTTTTAATTAAGAGATTATCATTAGTTATGCTATTTAATATTTATTTTTTTGTTATATTTATATTAATAAGTATAATTATTTTCATATTAATAAACATAATTAATGGAGTTTTTTTAGGAATAAATTTTACTTTAGTTATTAAGTTTATATGTATAATCTCTCGTAACTTCCTAATTTAAACAATTAAATATATCAAAATTTTTACTTTATTAGAAACTAATTCTCTTGAATTGATAATTAAAATTTGATGTTAATCTCTTTAAAAATATCAATATTTTATTTCTTTAATTTTACAATTATCTTATATTTAATTTTTAATTTTTAATTTTTTTTATTTTTAATTCATGCTTTCTTATCATTCAGTATCAAAGATTTTAACTCACTCGACATGGATCCTCTCAAATCAATCATTAAAGGCTGACCACTCAAAGAGATTAATCTCTTTTTTTTTTTTTCATTTCACAATTTTTTACCTTCTTTTATCTAACTTTTTTCATATTATAATTAATGAACTTTATAATATCAGGGTTTTTCTTTGAAAGATCCCAAAAGATATCTCTTAGAGTTGATAAAGAATTAATATTAATAATAAATTTGGAGTCATTTATAAGTAATAAAAATAATTCTAAACAAAGAGTTTTATTTTGTAATTACAAATTTTTAGTTACTGTTGACTTACACGTAAAATTTATCACATATTTTTGAATAAATAAGTTGTTTGAAAAGCTTTTTATTTATGAATTCATTAATTTTACTTGAATCAACTAATATAACAGATTATTCTTTTATTTTTTTGAAAGATTCATCAATTTTACCAATAGGATTTTTGCCTTTACATTTTTAGCTCTAATTGACTACTTTTATTTTGATATCTGATAATTTATTAATAAGTTTTGTTTCCTTTAATTTAGTGACAAAATCTATTTAATGTTTAAGAAACTCTTGAATAAAAAACATTAATTTTCTAACATGACATATTTCAATTTTGAGAGAATTTGATGATTTTTATAAAGTCATGATGAGATGTTTTCTCTCTCTTTTTTTTTTTTTTGATCTTTTAGTTTGTTGGTGTTGGCAAAAGCTAAAAATTAAAAAGATAAATAAATAAAAATTAATTTATGTGAAAAAAATAATTTTTAATATATTAAAAATTATATTTGATTGTTGAAATTAAAATGTCGTAAAGCATTAAGCATTAAATATTTGTTCTTCATTTGCTTTGTAAGTTTAGATTTTCTTAAGGTTTCAAGCATTATCTTATTGTTTCTAAATGTTCTTAAATGATCTTGGAGTGTTTTGGGATTTTAGTCATGTGTTAAAAGTGTTGTGTTCCCTGCTTCGCTCATTGGACAGCAGGAAGCAATATATTACTGTTTTTAGTTTTTTAAAAAAATGAACCTAGTCTTTTGTAGAACAAGTTCCTATTCTTCTTTTTCGACCTTTGAAAACTCTTTACTTTCTTCTTCTTTTCCTTCTTCTTCCTCTTTTACAAAGATCAACAATGAAGAAATCATTATTGAAAACTTTCAAAAAGGGATTGATGGTTGGGAAATTCCCAAGATACATAAGAACTAGATCTATGAAAAATCAAAACTTGATTTTATGAAAACTGATTTTATAATCAAGATAAAGGAAAGAGATGTCTAACTTTTAAAAAATTTTGAAACAATCCATCTACTTTCTTCAAAAACTTTTCAAAACCACCATGAGAAAGGGTTTAAATATATCCATATTGAACTAGTTTAAGTTGGAATAAAACTTCTTACAAAAGAAGGTTTAAATACTTTCATACTTGTCGTCCTCTAGATGCTAGATTTCTCAATTATAAAAATTCACTGTTGAGCACTATAAAATCAAGTTTCTACAGTGTTCTAGTATCCTTCAACTGTTTTCCAAACTTCATAATTTCTTTGAAAGGTAAAAATGTTTTGCAAAGTATTATGTTGCATATCAAAACTCACAATTACAATATGCTAAAAGGATCAATTCCAATAGCCTTGATTTACAAAATCTTTTATAAAGTCATGTCATCTACATTTGCATTAAAAAATAAGGTGTGCTTTCTAAAAAGAAAAACCCTTCTTTTTCAAACTGATTTATCTCGTTCTAATGCTGTAATTCCTCAATTCAGTGGAAAGATGTCACTTTGCTGAAAGATTGGATCCTTGAGAATGCCACAAAACTTAAGCCACCACCTTAGGCAGAACCAAACACTGAACTCATTAAAGTCCAGTAAAACCAACATAGAAAGATTATCTTAACCTTTAACAAGAGATCTTAAAGCGTGAGATTTTTTGATATCTCTTCTATCTCTTTAACCATAAATTTAAGACAGACATCAAACCCTTCATTAGTTATAAATCTACCATATAAAACTCAATTGCCAAGATTCTTAACCTCAAAGATCCCAAATACCTTCTTCCAAAATCCCAATTACCAAACAAATATACCTCATCCAAAATATCAAAACCTAAAAAACCTGTCAACATTGAACTCACTAGCAGCATCTGAAATCATTGAAAAAGATTTTTAAGTTGACAAAAAACTTTTATATGATGATTTTTATGCAAACCACAATTTTACAAAGAAATTATGGTTTTTCAAAACCTTTTCTAAAACTTATAAAGACATATAGAACCAATTTTATGATTTTCTGCATCAGCATAAAATCCATATCTTTTTCCTTAATTGATTTAAACTATATACATCTAAAAATTGAATTGCATATCCATTTTGTAAAGCTTCTAACCCTGTTATACAAAGACATAAAGTTAGAGAATGGACTACCTTAAATGACAAAATCATAGAAGCTAAACATCCACTGTTTAGGCAACTAAAAGTTAGTCACTAATAAAACACAGATGACCTAACCCTTTACAAAATTCCTTAAAAAGATGATGATCCTAGAAAACATTCTGAGATGATTATCCAACAAAACAACTTTTCAAATACTGATCTTCACACTATTGGAAATCAGCTCACTAGGATAGAAAAACATATCCAGAAAATTAATGTCCAAGTTACCAAAACCCCTAGCCAAAAACCTCTTATACAACCAGTTTTCAAACCATATCAAGTTTCAAAACCAACTCTAAAACTGCAAAAGCGATGACTTCATAAAAGCCATTAAACTTTCTCTACAAAACTTGAAACCATCTTTGTTAGGCAAAGATTTCAAATAGTTAAGTATCCTTAACCAAGCATCTGATGAAGATTCTCAAAACTTAGAAAATTTAAAAGTAAACCAACTGGTTTGACCAAAATCTATCTTTGGTCTAACATCTCTAAACATAGATATAAAAAACAAATCAAACACTTTTACCCAATGTAGATTTAATACTTCTTCTATTTATAAATGGAACATTGATGACATATCTAAATATAGCATCCTTAGTCTTTTGCAACAAATGAGTATAGCTGTCAACACTTACAAAATCCAAAATAGAGTTATTGACAAAACCGTTGCTGAGCATCTTATTGTAGGATTTTTAACACAACTCAAAGGATGGTGAGATTTTTACCTTACTGATGAGCAAAAAACAGAAATTCTTACTACAATTAAAACCACATAAGACAACGTCCCTATCCTCGACTTACTAGGAAACACGATCGAAGATGTGGTAACTTGTCTCATACTTATAATCTCTCTTCATTTCATTGGAGACCTTTTTCACCTCAAAGACAAAAATGTTGAATTGCTCAGCAATCTTAAATGCAAAAAAACTCTTTAAGTTTCAAAACTACAAAACCATTTTTTTTACTAGAATTATGCTTAGAGATGATTCTAACCAACCTTTTTGGAAAGAAAAATTCTTGGCGGGACTTCCTACTTTTTTAGGAAAAAGAGTTAGGAACACTTTGAAGAATGCCTTCGAAAATCCTATTCTGTATAGTAGACTAACTTACGGATAGTTAGTAAGTTATACATAAAAGGAAGGATTTAAGATCTGTCAAGACCTGAAACACCAAGAACACTTGAAATGGGAACTCAAGCAATCCCATTTTGAAACAGGTATGTTCTGTCAATAATTCGATATAGGGTTTCCTAAGTCTTTTGGATTTTCGAAATCTAAGAAGAAATCCTTTTCCAAACCTTTTAAAATATTTGCAAAACCAAACAAATCTCTTTTTTACTTAAAACTAAAGAAAACAACCAAAAAAACCCCACAAAACAAACATTCTTTCAAAAATTTAGAAGATGTCACTTGTTATAAGTGTAGGAGAAAGGGACACTTTGTAAAATACTACAGTCTCTAAAAAACTCTAGAATTCAAACCTCGGAGAAGAAACACTTCAAAAAATTCTAAACCTATTTGTTGCTGAATCTAAATCTGAGCGTACAGGAAGCACAAATAAGAAATTAAAACAAATAGATGAACTTCAAACATCTTTATCTGAAGTTGAGACAGATCCAAAATAGGTAAATATGCTTACTAAAATCAAAAGTTACTAATTGATATTATTAAACATATTACTAACCCTTCTTTACCAAAAAAAATACCTTGAAAAACTTCTGAAAACCCTTGAAAATCAACCCAAAACACTTGAACACTCAAACCTTAGTAAGGTTCTTTATAATCTTACTAAAATCGTTTCAAAACAAAAATCAAAAATCCTAAATCCAATCGTTCAGGACTTCTAAAAAGAAATCAAAAATAACAAAATTAAGCTCAAAAAGCTTAAAGAAAACCAGAAAATGAGAAAGGAAGGCATACAATTTTTTCTCTTAAAACACTATGAAACCTTTGAACCTGACAAACTAGAAGAACTAGAGGAATCCCAAAATATTAAAAACATAGAAAAAATTCCAAAAGATTTTTTATTTGCTCTTAAGCAAGTAATTTCTCATAAATACTTGATAAAAATTTCTCTTTTTTTTCTGATGATTTTAAAATTAACATTATTACTCTCTTTGACACTGATGTAGATTTAAATTGTATTAAACAGAGCATAGTGACAAAAAGGTTTAAAAAAATAAATGAAAAATTGTCTGTTGCAAATAATTCAAAAATGGTAATTTTCAACAAAACTACTACTTTTGTTGAAAATCATAATTTCAAAATGCAAAGTAGTTTTGTTCTTGTTAAAAACATGCATCATATTTTCATTTTAAAGACTCCTTTTATAAATTTTATCACTTCCTATTCTATCAATTATGATAACATTTCTTTTAAAACAAAATCATAAAAACTTGTTTTTCCATTTTTAGAAAAACCAAAGACAAGAAATCATAATCTTATAAAAGCTTATTCAGTTTATGAGAATAAGATTCATAGTTTAATATTTTCAAACATTTTTAACTTTTCGAACTCCAAAACCAATTTTCTTTAAAGAAAATTGAAAAAGAATTACAAAATCCTTTTCTCCAAAAAAGGATGGAAAATTTCAAAAATCTTTTGCAAACTAAACTCTGTTCAGATTTACCAAATGTATTTTAGGATAGGAAACAACACCTGATTGGCCTACCTTATGAACCAAACTTTAGTGAAAACCTAATTCCCACATAAGCATGCTCTATTCAAATATCTGCAGAATTAGAACAACACTGTAGAAAGGAGATTAGGGATTTGTAATCAAAATGACTAATCTCGAAGTCTCGTTTTCCATGGTCTTGTGCTGCATTTTATGTCAACAACAATTTTGAGATTGAACGAGGAATGCCTAGGTTAGTTCTTAACTACAAACCCTTAAACAAGGCCCTCAAGTGGGTTAGGTATCCTATACTTAACAAAAAGGACTTGTTACAAAAATTGTATTCAATATACATTTTCTCAAAATTTGACATGAAGTCGGGATTTTGGCAAATTCAAATTCATTCAAAAGACCATTATAAAACTCTATTCACAGTTCCATTTGGGCAATACAAATGGAATGTCATGCCCTTTGGTTTAAAAAATGAACCTTTTGAGTTTCAAAGGATCATGAATGACATTTTCCATCTTCACTCAAAATTCTACAGTATTTACATTGATGATGTCTTAGTTTTCTTAAAATCAATTGAAAAATATTTTAAACATTTATACAAATTCTTTTTAATTACCAAGAAAAATGGTCTTATGGTTTCCCAATCAAAGATCACTTTATTCCAAACAAAAATTCATTTTCTTGGACATTATATCACCTAAGGAACCATCACTCCCATTGAAAGGTTTTTAGTCTTCTCTAAAAAATTCCTAGATAAAATCATAGATAAAACTTAACTTTAATAATTCCTTGGAAGTTTGAATTATGTTTTTGATTTTATCCCAAATATCCAAAACCTCATAAAACTTTTGCATGATAAGCTTAGGAAAAATCCTAGTCCTTGGATAAAAAATCACTATACTATTGTTCTGCAAGTGAAATCCTTAGTCAAAGAAATTCCTTGTCTTCATATTGCAAACCTTTTGCTCCAAAGAATCATCAAGATAGATGGCTCTAAAATTAGCTATAGTGGTATTCTGAAGCAGATTCAAGACGACAATGAAAGAATTGTCTAATTCACTTCTAGACCTTGGAATGATTCCCAAAAGAATTATTCCACAATTAAAAAGGAAATTCTTTCCATTGTCATGTGTATCAAAAAATTCCAGAGCGATTTACTCAATAAAAAGTTAATACTTCGAATTGATTATTAATCGATAAGAAAAGTCCTTCAGTAAGATGTCCAAAACTTGACATCTAAATGAATTTTTACTAAATAGTAAGCAATCTTTTCAATCTTTGACTTTGATATAGGATTTATAAAGGGAGAGAAGAACTCAATTCCTAATTTTCTAACCCAAGAATTCTTATAGGAAAACTCGAACCAATGCCTTGAAAAAACAAAAGAAAAGTAGTCTTAACCCAAAAGGAAGAACCCAAGACTTTTTTGAAAATTAAGACCAAGCCTAATTCAAAACCCATAAAATCAAAACAAATTACCCCAAGTCAAATAGCTTCGGAAAAACTTATGAAAACTTGGGCTAACCTGGTCCAAAAGGATGAAAAAAGCCAACAATTCCAAAAATGGCTAGAAAAATTTGACTTAGACCCAAAACTGTGCAATGTCGCTCAAAAATTTTACAAAAAGGTCGAAAGCCTCAAAGGTAAGGCTTGAGAACTCATTTCGAAAAAGGAGACAGGTTCTTCCTCAAAACCCTTATTGTAAAATGATTTTGAAAATCCTTCTTTAAAAATAGTTTCTTCACAGACACACACAAAACACTCAAAATATTTTGAAAAAGGTGATTTTTAAAATTTTTTTCTTATAAAAGAAGGTTTCTTCCATAAAAACCCATTAAAGGCCATATCAAATGTCTTTCCCACTGGATGACATTATAAACTCATTGACAGTACAAAACCTCAAAAATATTATATGAACATTCTTAAATATATTGAGTCAGTAAGATTCAAACACTTCCCATAAGAAGAAAACCTTGCAGAACTTGGATATTCAACCTGGCAAATCCCAAAAATCCTTAGCTTATCAGATTGGGGACAAGCCCTCACAAAATCAAGATTGTTCCTAATTAATTTCAAAACAAAGTATGACCATTGTTTATTTTTAATTATTGGGATTACCAGCAAGTATGGTAATACTTTTCTTATCTAAAATGAAAAGAATAGACATTATGGCTATTCTATTTCAATATAAAAAATGACTACTCTAAATAGCAAGCATGGTTCAATACTTTCCTTATCTAAAGGTTTCTTTTGATAAAGTGGATTTCACTTGTTTGCCACTACATCAAAAGAAGACAAAATAGCTATAATAACTCCTACTTGAGTGAAGCTCTTCAACCATTTATAAAAGAAGGCATTCAAAAGCAAGGAAGGCATTTGGTGGAACACCCTAGTTATCTAGTTATTTACCCAAAGTTGTATCCCTTAGTATTCTCTCTTTGTTCTCTCTTTAAATTCGTGTTCTTTCTCTCTTTCTTTGTAAACTACCCTTGTAACACATCCTCCATCATTTCAATAAAAACTTCTTTCTGATCTTCTTATTTGAGTGTTATTCTTTTTCACTCTCTTTCATGTTTTCTCTCGCTATGTGCAAATGATCTGGCGTTCTCTCTGGTATTAGAGCTTAGGGGAAGAGTGAATTGTATCAGGTATTTGTTCTTCATATATTCTATCAGTTTAGATTTTCTAAAACTTTTAAACATTGTTTTCTTATTTCTGAATGTTCTTGCCTTGGAGGGCATTAGGATTTGTTAGTCATATGTTGAAGGCATTTATGTTCCTTACTTTAACTCCTTAGATTATAGGAAGCAATATATCAATGTTTTTAGGTTTTGAAAAAATGAACCCAATCTTTTGCTGAATGACATCCTGTTTTCCTTCTTCTACCTCTGAAAACTCTTCACTTCCTTCTTCTTTTCCTTCTTTTTCCTCTTCTACAAAGATCAATAGTGAAAAAATCACTATTAAAAACTTTCAAAAAGGAATTAATATTTGGGAAATTCCCAAGATACATAAAAACTAGATCTATGAAAAATCAAAACTTGATTTTATGAAAACTAATTTCATAATCAAGATAGAAAAAAGAGATGTTTAACTTTCAAAAACTTTTGAAACAATCCATCTACTTTCTTAAAAAGCTCTTCGAAACCACTTTGAAAAGTGGTATAAATACATCCATATTGGATTGCTTCAAGTTGGAATAAAACCTCTTACAAAAGAAGGTTTAAATACTTCCATACTTATTGTCTTTCGCAATGCCAAATTTCTCAAATATGAAGGATTACTGTTGAGCACTAAAAAAGGTCATATCATTTGCATTTGTATCAAAAAACAAGGTGTGCTTTCCAAAAGAAGAAACCCTTCTTTTGTAAACTGATTTATCTTGTTCTAATACTGTAATTCTGAGATCAATTCAATGGAAAGATGTCACCCTACGAGAAGATTGGATCCTTAAAAATGCCATAAAAACCTAAGCTACCACCTTAGGCAAAACCAAACACTAAGCTTACCAATGTCCAGCAAAACCAAGAGAGAAAAGTTACCCTAACTTTTAATAGGAGAGTTTAAAACTTGAGATTTTTTTATGCCTCTTTTATTTCTTCAACCATAGATTTAAGACAAGCATCAAACCCCTCCCCAGTCATAAATCTACCCTACGATTTACTTATTGTTCAACAAGTAAATTCCTTTATCAAAGAAATTCCTTATCTTCATATTGAAAACCCTTTACTTTAGAATTGTTAAAACTAATGCCTCTGAGATTAGCTATAGTTGTATTCTAAAGTAGATTCAAGATCACAGTGAAAGAATTGTCAAATTCACTTCTGGACATTGGAATGATTCCCAAAAGAATTATTCCACAATTAAAAACGAAATTCTTTCCATTGTCATGTGTATCCAAAAATTCTAAAGTGATTTACTCAATAAGAAGTTCATACTTCGAATTGATTGTAAATCGACAAAATAAGTCCTTTAGAAGGATATCCAAAACTTGGCATCTAAGTAAATCTTTGCTAAATAGTAGGCAATCTTGTCAGTCTTTAGCTTTGGTATAGAATTCATAAAAGGAGAGAAAAACTCAGTTCTTGATTTTCTAACCCAAGAATTCTTGCAAGAAAATCCAAAACCATGCCTCTAAAAAAACAAAGGAAGGATAGTCTTAACCTAAAAAAAAAAAAAAGAAGCCTAGCCTTCTTTGAAAATTGATTCCCAAACTACTTCAAAACCCATAAAACCAGAACCAAATAACATCGGTAAAACTTATAAAAATTTGGAATGACATGGTCCAAGAAGATGAATGGTGGGATGCCCCTATTTTAATTAGAAAATTCAAAGTACAATGGTAGGATGCCTTTAAGAATTCTAAAAATCTCACCAAAGAAGTTGTGAAAAAATTGCTTGATAAGAACAAAAATGCCCAACAACCGGACCTACTTAGGTGGAAAGCAGATTCTCCATAAACTCAAAAAGTTTTTTTAGATAAAGTAGATTCCAATTATCTGCCACTATGTCAGAAGAAGACAAAACAGTCATGATGACTCCCACTCAAGTGAAACTTCTCAACCATCTATAAAAGGAGGCATTCAAGAACAAGGAAGGCATCTGTCCAAACCCTTAGAAAACCTTCTTTGGTGTTTCCCTCTACATTTAGTTGGAAGCCTCTTACTATCAATCTCTCAGTGTTTTCCTCTGTAATCTCTCCTTGTGCAATCTACCCCTATAAAATATTCTCTATCAGTTCAACAAAAACTTCTTTCTAATCTTCCTACATGTGTGTTCTTCTCTCTCATGTTTTCTCTCTGCGTGCGATGATCCAGCGTTCTCTCTAGTAACAATACGGAACATGTGGGTCTCCAGTAGGGGCCACCATATATCTTTCCCCAATAAGTTAACTTATTAGGATATGCAATGCTCCCTCTTTTAACCACCTAGAACCCCTCAATCTCTTTCGATATGAGAAAGCACATTAAGCCAATATGCCTTGATGCCTTAACTCTTTGGAAACAGCTAACGACTCCCTCTCTCCCCTTCTTAAAAGAAGAGCTACATGGCTCTAATACCATTTGGTAACTGTGTGGAATTTGGAGGTCTCCACCGGGGCCACCACATATCGATCCACCCAATTAAAAAGAATAAAATCTAACCTAAAACAAAAGCCACAATAACAATAAAATAACCGAACAATTTTGCCACAGACAGGATAGACATTCGGAAACTGATGGCAATATTTTGATTATGTATAGAATAAAAATATCCCAAGCTACTTGTAGTGTGATATACATTTGAGGGGCAGTGTTGGTGACAAAGAAAATTGAGGATGGATATAGATATTTAGGTTTCTTTTTAAAACTAATGCTTTTAAAGAATATATTTCAAAAAATTAAATTTTAAAACTGTTTACTAAAATAATGTATTTTTTATTGGAAAGTGGATTTTGAAAATTTATGCTTTAAAGAACACTTTAGTACAATAATTTTCTTTTAAGCATAATGCACTTTTTTTCTAATTAAAATTATCAACTAATAAATGTACATTTCCATTGTTTCCGAATATATTGCAGGGGCAAACAAAAAACAAATATAGTTAGAAGATGAAATTCAAATGAGATGGACATTTTGTACAGAGTATAGATGCCATGGCACAAATAAATATGGTTTGGATAAAACAAAACATTTTGTTTGGATAATAAGCTTCTAACGCCAAGGGAATCCTTTTTCTTATCAAAAAATAAGAGAAAGGAAAAAATCAAATGAATTGTCGTGTTACTTCATGTATTTATAATAGGAATTAGCATATATTTTTTATATCATTACAAGTTTGGTATAAATTCTAAAATAAACTCTTTTGTTTAATATGAACTTTAAAATATTCTGCAATTACTACATCATCTAGATAGAATCACTAGTCCCAACATATTATGCTATTTTATAAAATATGATAATTCAATTAAATTTTTTTACTTTAAAATGTGTGAAAATAAAGAAATAAATTAAAAAATTATAAAGCACATTAAATTCAATTTTACTAGATATATCCATTCTAACTTCTCATAAAAAAAGAAAAAAAAAGTATATCCAGTCTAAAGATTTTGTACAAGATGAAACTATATATACCCGAAGGATGGCAAAAATAAATTAAATTTTAAACTAAATTAAGTCACTAATATTTCATCTTCACCCACTTGTATAGTGTAAAAGCATAGGTTTTAAATTTTTTTTTCTTAATTTTATTTGGACAACAGTGCTATTGCTTAAATCATTGCTAAGCAAACAAATAAATTATTGAGCTCTATTTTACCAGTTTCTAAATTATTTAAGTTATCATCATGTATAAATTATAAATATACTTTCCTATCATAGACAAATGTTGAATGACAAATTTTGGAGCCCTCAGAAAAAAAAAATTATTTAACTTTATTTTACTATCACTCAAATTGTTTAAGTTATCATTAAGCTTCAAACTACAATTAACTTTCTTATCATGGGCACTGCTACTTGTATGACGAGCAAACAAAGGATTTATTTAACTTTATTTCACCATCGCTCAAATTATATACATTATCATTGAGCTTTAAATTAATATATGCTTTCCTATCATAATATGCGACAAATTTTGGTGGGGCGACGAATAAAGGAAATGTACAAGAAAACAGGAAGGTAAAACAAGAGAGTCCCTGGACCCCCCGAATTAGACGTTAGGATTACGCGGATCGCACTAAGTTTTATGGGTTGTCGTTATCCAATCAACCGAACCCAAAGACACAGAAAATTTTCTGGGTATTTTATTTCCAATGCACTCAACTATTTTGCACGCTGTCACTGATTTCTATTGCGTTCCCTCGTCATTGGTAGAAGTATTCAATTTTGCTTTTAAAAATAGGAAGCAATTAAGTAGAAAATTTTGCAATTAAATATAATACATCATACGTGAAACCAAACTCAATTAAGATTGGAATTCAACCACATAAACATAAGAGTCAGGTTTATCCATGATGGTTGGGAAGAATTGCATTTTCGCTTACAATGATTGAGCTCGTCTAAACTTGGGCGGCATCTACCTCAATCTTAGCCTTAATCAGTTAAAAAAGTAAAATTTAATTTTGTTCATTAGCTCCTAAAAAATTGTCATTGCCGATGTGGCACACTTGGCTTTTTGAACACCGGCCCCTTAGCGGTGTACATCCCACCATGGAATCTCTTTAGTTATGAGAGTTCCTGGCGCTATTGTTTCTCACTCTTGTTACCTATACTTGTAATCATCAAAATTGTCTCCTTTCCCCCTCTCTCTCCCTCTCTCTCCCTATATATATAATATGAAGAAATTTAAAAAATTAATTCTGAAAAAAAAAAACTTAAATTTAAAGACATTTGAAAAATAATAGAATTGAGGTGAGAAAAATAAATTCATATAATTACGTGACTAAAGAATTTAATATTTTCATAATTAAATAAATTAGTAACTAGAAAAAATGATCTAAGTCGTATATTAAGTTGATAAAATAAATACAACTTGAATACAGTTTTATCAATCACGTTTTTCCTCTTTTTTTAACTGTGTGTAAATGAATAGATTAAAAAGTCATAATTAAATTGTAAATTATAATAAATAATTTAAATCCATATATTTTTATTCAAAGGAAGCGACTATGGAAATATTTAAATTAAATTAATATATGTATGGTTTTGAAAAAACTCAAAAAAAGAATTTGTGGTCTAATTTTAATATTTATTTTTATATAAAAAATACTCTAGGATTCAAATTTAAAAATTAAAGAAAAAAAATTAGAAAAAGACTATTGTTTAAAATGAAAAATATTAAAAAAAAGACTTTAAAAAATTTATTGTTTGTTTAAATAAAAAATTAAAAAAAATTGTGAAATGACTTTATTATTTAAATTTAAAAATCCTATAATAAAAAAACTTGGAAAAAGACTTTGTTGGCTAGGCGCTGAGATGAGAGAAAGCATAAAACCGATGAGAAATAACTGGGAAATATATTCAGCATAGAGAAAGTAGGAAAGAAAGACTTGGACATTGCTGCAAATCGGCCTCTCCCGTTACCTCAAGGCCGCTGAAGCGTCTTGTTTCTCCAGTCAGAGAAACGACTTCCAATTCACAAAGCTGTGAAAGCCTTTTTAATCACGGACGGGGAGAATAAAAGTTACAAACACCATTCCTCGTCCCCCAATGGCTAGATTTACATAAAAATTGATTAATTTGAGTAATTACAAAAATAAATCTTACCGTTAATTTGAGTTTTGCAAACCTCATGAACTTTTTCCCCTCCCTCCAAAACAATCTTCCCCATCAAGACAAACTGTCGATATAAAAGAATTCAAGTTGCAGAAGCTGCGCGGAAGGAGCCATTTTAGACTTGGATAATCCCCAACATACACAAGGCCGGAAGATTTTCAAAGAAAAAGGCTCCTTGGGAATTGTTCTTCCACACATGCTTCAAAATTTGGTAGATGCTACGCATATGGTTCAAAGTGATGCTAGTTGATTAATTGGTACATTTGGCATATTACAAGCCAGTATGCATAGGAACCCCTGGAATGAACGAATTAAAAAGTTTGTACCCAAAAAGAAAAAAAAAAAAAAGAACAAAAAAGAATACAAGTGGGGAACTAATATAACTTGGACCATTGCTTCAATTAAACATATAAGAGCTTTTGCATCTATCTAGAGTTACAACAACGACCAGCCATATTGCTTTTGTATACGATGAATGGCACCAACACTCCTGCGCTTTTGCAACATCCTGTAAAAAACGTTGTGAAACAAGTTCAGCTCAGGAAGAAAATGGGATTAAAAACTGAACTAAGTTTGTTGTTGCAGGCAGGCAGTGCAGGTGTACCTCAATCTGAATTTATATTTGGATAATCTGTTGTCCCAATTTTGGTGGTTGCAGTTAAGTTCCCAAAAGGACAAAACTCCCTAAATCAAAAGACCATTATATGTTGCATTTCTATGTCACACAAATGTGTTTTGAAATATGGAAACAAAAGCAAAAAAACAACAGAAAGGGGCGGATGATAGCAAAAGCAAAACAATTGTCAAAGCTTAATTGAGCAACACATACATAAATGTCAGGAAAACTCAAAATAGATAAACAATGAAACTAAACCAACCGTAATAATGAGATGACAATGCAGAAAGAACGTGAAAAAAAATTAACTTACTCCTAATGACAATACATGACTGCCAGGCATGCGAAAAGCAATTAAATAGAGACATCCAGATCAAACGCTCTCAGAACACATGAAAAAGATGAAGAGAGGGTAGAGAGAGAAATAATAGACAAATAAAAAGTAGGTAGAGAAAAGATAAGAAGAGTAGAGAGAGAAAGAATAAAGAAAAAAAATGTAATTAGAAGTCTAACAACGATTTCTTTTCAGCATTGCGTGAACCCGTTGTTGTTTTTACTCGAGCCAATTGATGAATCTAACAATACTGAGGCCGACGACAACTGCAACAATTCAACCATCGTTGCTCTTTTCCCAGATCACAAGATGCAGAAGCATAAGGAAGCTAAGACAAATCCATGCCCACTTCATCAAAACTGGATTCATCCCCGACCCTCTAGCTGCAGCTGAAATCCTCATGAAATTAAGATTGATGATGTTCTTAGTTCTGCTTTGGAATTAGAGTAAGAGTAATAGTAATATGTTCTATGTAAAACATAAAGAAACCCCATCTAGGAACTTTTAATTAAGATAGGAATACATTAAGGTTGCACAAAAAATAGATAATTTTGTATCTAACTGTATGAAGGTAGGCGCAGATCTATGAATAGGGGATGTTGTGCGACTATTTACAGGACCTAAATTATCAACGGGTTCTCCAAGAACGTTGAAAATTCTTCCTAGAGTCGCCCCTCCGACTGGAACACTTAGAGGAGCTCCCGTGTCAATCACTTCCATTCCTCTCATTAATTGACGTGTACTCGGAGTGTGGAAGCATCGAGAATCTAGTTCAGTTATTCGATAGAATACCTCATAAGAAGAATGCCGTTACTTGGGAGTGCTATGATCGGTGGGCTTGCAGTTCCCGGTCAAGCAAAGGATGGCTCTTGATTATTTTTGGAGGATGCAACAAGCTGGTGTTACACCTCAGTGATCTTGTCTACATTGGTCTATTGAGCGCTTGCAGCCATGCTGGATTGGTTGAAGATGGTCAGTCAATTTTCAGTCATTTGGTTAACGTCATTGGCATAGAACCCAGGATTGAACATTCTCGCTGCATGGTTGATCTATTGGGTTGTGCTGGACTGTTCTGTTAGAGGAGGCCGAACAATTTATAGTAAATATGCCACTAAAACCGGACAACGTGATATTATTGCGGAACACAATAAGGTAAATTCAATTTTTAAAAGCACTTGATGCGTGATGAAAAAAAATATCGGAAAATATAACAAAATATTAACATTTAATTAAATCTTTAAAAGCAATTTAAAAAATTTATTAGAATAATTCTAAAAAAAAGAATAAAATAATTCATAAAATTTATGTAATGTTTTAATCATAAATTTGTACGGTATTTATAACTAAAATTATTTATTTAATTAAAAAAATATTTTAAAATATTTAAATTATTATTATATCCTTCTATATAGTTTATTAAAATTCTTAATTATACTAAAATAAGTAAATAAATTATAAAATAATAATTATAATATAATTTATAAGATAATAAAAAAATATTTTTTATAACATGTCTTACGTCAAAATTCTCAACTTTAGAGAGATGGCTGTAACTTTCACTTTAGTTCAGCTCTTTCTTTTCTCTTAAGTAAGACATAGTTGAATCGATAAGCCAAGGACCAAAAGAGCTTAGTCCTGTGTAGGCCGAAATGGTCTAACGAAGCCAGTCCCCGGAGGCGTGAGATCCTCGATTTCTTATTCAGACACGTTAAAGATTGAAAAAGAGTAAAAAGAAACTCGTCGTTGAATTGGTAATAAGAAATTTACATCTTTTAGGCTATAAGAATAAATATTTTAAATAAATTAACATTATCAATATGAATTAAAACTAGTAATCATCATTTGCTTAATATTCTATTATAAAAAAATTAATATAATAAGATAAAAAATTTACAAAATTTTGAGACTTATAAATTATGAATTTACCTTTTAAATTAATAGAATTCACAAATAATATTATAGTCACTTGATCCTCGTTGAAATCTTTACTAACATAAAAGGAATTTTCTGACTCAATCAACACATAACCATCAATTAATGTTTCTTCTTCTTTTTAAAATATCTCATCAACAGTTGCTTCATTAAAGAAATTCATTCAATGTTGGAAGAAATTTCAGAAAAGCTGAGGACTGTGGGCTACAGGCCAAGAACCACCCGAGTGTTGCTCAACACTAATGACGAGGAAGAAAAAGAGAGTGCATTGAACTATCGTAGTGAGAAGATTGCAATGGCCTTTGGCATAAACAGTACCAGCCCCGGCACCCCACTTCGGATTGCTAAGAACCTGCGTATCTGTGAAGACTGTCATTCTTCTATGAAACTAATTTCCAAGATATACAAAATCGCAAAATAATGATAAGAGACAGGAAGCGTTTCCATCATTTTGACAATGGCTGGATGCCCTTGTATCGATTATTGGCAATTTCCTGCACTATCTTTACTGTCTTTCCGGTTGATTAATGAAAGCCAATTATCTAGGAAGTACATGGATGAACTGAAAGGGTCTTCGTTGTTTTTATGACTGCTTGGTAACAAGAAGGTTTTAAAAAAAGAGGTGGTCAGAAATCACTAAAACTATGATGATTTGACGTGTTTGAAAATTAGTTAGTTCACTTAGAAACTGATGAATCGGACCTCTTTTCTTTTTTTTTTTTTTTCTTTTGGGTTGGTCACTTGAGAAAAGATTTTTATTTAATGTATGTAAATATTAATTTTATTAATTTAATTTTAATTAAATTTATTAATTTTAAAAATTATTTATTATCTATTTATTTTTAATTCAACGATGGCTTCGAGTTTTAAAACCATGAGAAAGGAGCAACTGGCGGCCCGAACCCAAACTAATGTGGTGAAATTGTTGGAGAAGCTGTACTTCTATTATTCCGGTCGTCTGAATTACCTCATGGCTGCTAATTCCAAACGGGCCTTTTTGTTCCAACCATACGGAGTCGTTGTAATAAAGTACGACGTCGCTTCAATGGCACCACCGCCATCCTATCCAATCTGGAAACCCTAAACCAACAGAGAATTAGGATAGGGAGAAGGAGAGAATATTGGCAACAACGCGAGCGAGGCAATCAATCAATCAAAATCAGGTGAAGAACTTCCACACAATTTTTTTTTTCCTTCTTTTTTTTTTTAACTGCCTGCAATGCTTATAACCATATGGACCAGTGTTAATTTTAAAAAGAAAAGGCTTTAAAATTTCTTGTTAATTATAAATGGGCCAAAGTTTTTTTTTTGTTTTCTAGGCTTTATCTGAATAAATAGTTAGGGTTTTTTGAAAGTTGATTCGTTTTGCTGTTTACGCTGAAAGTAGTTTGTTGTGTGCTAGCTTCTATAACATAATGATACGGTATCAAACGAATGAGTTTGGACTCAGTGGCGCTGAGATTCACTTCCCAGTTGTGAAGCCAATTGGTCAGAATTTCTTTTTTTGGTGAAGGAGGAAGAAAAAAGAGAAAAGCTTGATGAAGAATGTATGGAGATGGTTGGTTTCAGTGTAAGAGACTGTTTGTAATTCAAAGTTTAGAAGTTTTATATTTTACAAAATTCTTCACAGCTTCATAGCCAAAAAGACAAAAAATGAAGTTTTCAATTGTCAGGAATGCCTCTCTGTCTATTGAATTTCTTTGGGTTTTTTTTTTTTTTAAATAATACGTTTGATGCGATTTTTCCTTTTTTTTTTAATATATATATATATATATATATATATATATTCTTCCTGAGAGTGAAAATAGTGAAACAATGATTTTGATGACCTTCCGTTCTCTGTTCTTTATTTCACTGTCAGGAATTAAGTGGTTAAGAGGACTGAACAATGGCGACAACCAACGAGATTGATTCAGAACTTGTTCACAAGCATGATGCAGCCGCAGCTACCAATAACCTTGATTTGAAACCTAATTCCAAGCCCCAGGTCATTTACCGCTGTAGAAGATGTCGCAGAATTGTTGCATCAGAGGAGAACATAGTTCCCCATGAGCGTGGGAAGGGAGAACAATGCTTCAAATGGAAAAGGAGAAGCCGTGATCCCTGGGAAAAGGAACCAGCTGAATGCTCCTCCATATTTGTAGAGCCCATGAAATGGATGCAAACAGGTTAATCTATTTTGCAATTGCTTTTTTTTTTGTGTGTGTGTGTGTGTGTGTGTGTGTGTGTGCAGGATTGCGAGTGCCCACATGCTTGTTTTTGCTTGATAAAATGCTGAGCTAGATTTTATTTCTGATTTGGCCAGTTCAAGAGGGTTTCGTGGGCGACAAACTTCACTGTGGGGGCTGCAATGCGCGTTTGGGTTCCTTCAATTGGGCAGGCATGCAGTGCAACTGTGGAACTTGGGTGAACCCAGCTTTTCAGCTGCACAAGAACAGATTAGATGAATGCCATATATGACTTAGTGCCTCTGTTGATTAAGTCCTACCTCTTGTCTATTTCAGATACCGTACCAAAGTTATAGAATTGTAGTGTTCTTGGATGACTTTTGGAGGCATGATTGAGATTCTCTTTCGTCAAAAGGTTCTTTCCACTTTTAGATATGGTCGAATTCATGGTTATTATTAGTGCTCCCGTTTTCCTGTGTCCTCGAGCTCTTGAGTTCACATCTCAGGTAGAACATAGATGCACTATTTCCTTGATTTGCACTGTTCTTATGTTGCTTTTTTTGTATTTTTTTGGGCCTCAATATTTTTGGAAAGGAGAAAAGGATTACATTTTAAATAAAAAAGATTCAACCTCTAGGAATACTCTTTGCTGTGGTTAAGCTTTTGTTTTTCAATTTTATATTGCAATTGGGTGGTCCCACTTCCTTAAATATATTGTGCTTATGATCAGTATATTGAGTCAAAAGTGTGACTGCATTGAAAATGTTACGATTGCCATTGGAGCTTGGGATTCTTTGTGCTGTTTTCTGAAAATATGCTTGCCTGGACCGGGTGCAGTTTACAGCGGCTTAAAGCATCTTGGTTAACTCGGTAGAGCGTGTTTCCACTTGCTTCTACGCCAATGTTACTAAATCAGGTTTCTGATAGCACCGGGCAATTGTAGCAGGACAAGCAAGCCAAGACCCAGAATCTTGACTTCAGCAAAGTGGATTTTTCTTGTATTCAACTAGGCTGTCAAAACTTCCATTAGAATTTTTGGGGCCTGGCAGCTACAGTCACTTGTCGGCGTTGAGAAGAGGTATGTCGGGTTAGATACATATTGGACAGAGACATATATTTAAAGTGGACTTGTCCTTTTTTCATAATTGTGCTTTTCCTAATTAATACAGTCATATTTTGTATATAAGTTTGTATAAGTTTAAAGAAACGTATTTACATATGGACTTTCTTTTGTACAGACATATGCCTATTGGATGAGGGCTGATTTAGTCGTATACTTGCCTTCACTGAAAGGCCCCCCCCCAAAAAAAAAAAAGATAAAAAAAGTATTACTTAGCCAGACTTTCATATCATTGCCTCACTTTGTAAGAGTGATTAGAAAATCAGATCGGAAGATGATTCCAGAAAAGGGCCCATGGGCTGTGTTGTAATGACCTTTCTTCACGCCCCACAAAGTGACAAACTGGTACGCATTTTTTTTTTCTGAGAAAGTGACTATAATTGATGAATAGCAGACTAGAAGCATGATGGCGCTTTCTCCACGTCGTTTTCGTTCATTCAAAAAGAAAAAAGAGAGTGCATATCACTTGTAGCTCAAGATGCTTGCAAAATACCCTTTTTGCACAACCTAAAGCCCATTTTTTACGCACCCAAATAAGCCATGTGACCCATCAAGCTAGGTGCTTCTCTAATTTTATAAATAGGAGGATTGTTATTATCCACAAAATATGCTTCTTACACCCCTCGTAACTTTTCCAATATTAACACCCCTTAACCTCTTATTGTTTTGTAGGCGTTAACTATAAAGCTTATTACCATTGGGTGTCATCTGTGAGAACAATATGTGACGTGTTTCCCCTATTCATTATTTTCACCTGAAAATCTTAATTTTTCACTCAAAAATTCTTGATTTGTTCCAGATCTACACTTGTAAACACCAAAAATCTCAAAAAATAAAAAGTTTAAAGAAAAGTTTTTCCAGCACATATCAATGCACTAGAAAGTTTAGAACATGGGGGAGGAGGAGAGGTTTGAATTATACCCCTCGTTTGGCTGCCTGAAGAGACGTGTCAATGGTACATATGCATAAAGCAGGGGAATTCTATTAAGTCACAACGCAGAATCTGAGGAGCTTTGGAAGACCTTTGAGCCGCAGGAATTCTAGTTTGGAGAACAAAATCTTCCTTAGCCTTTCTCCCTCTGCAACTACTATCTCTTCCATCAACATGCAATCACATATCTTGAGTGTTTGGAGTTGTGAAAGACTTTTTGCAGCAGATGGTGATAATAAGTAATTTAGATTCCCACAAACCTCCACCACCAAGTTTGTTAGTCTGCTGAAGAGGGAAGACCGATTTACAAATTGGCCCCACCACATACTCTCCACTCTGATCGAGGACAACTTCAGCTTCTCCAAATTGGGGAACACAACCTGTTAACATTAAAGGATGCAATCAGAGCAAAATAAAGTAGTTATTATTTATTCCTGATATTGAATTGGAGCTCTTCTGCTGCTTTTGAAAGCTCTCTTGCAGCATTTTCACCAGTTGCTCTTTTGGGAGATGATTTTCCTCTTCTAAGAGCTTGATGTGCTCTCTCTTTCTGCTTGTTATCTTTGAAGCCTATTCATCGACGATCTCGTCGATGTTCTTAGACACGCACCAAGCCAGGTTCTCGGCATTCCGAGCCAAGTCGAGAATCCCACGGCGGACAAGGATAGGCTCTGATACCACTTGTCACGGGGCCATTACCTTCTCTCCAAAAGGCAACCTGTTGGGGTGTGCAGTGCCCACACTTATATAGACTAAGATCTTCCTCTTGCTCGACAATGTGGGAGTTGGGTAGTGTGCACCCGTTACACTACACTTCTAAGTTTTTGTCAAGACTCTTGGGCTGAACTGTTTTTGTACTTATTTGTCTCCCGAGTTTCTTTAGCTCAAGTCGTTCAAACCAGCAATTATGATGCCAAAACCAAACAAAAAATGTGGCAGAAAACTGACCTTTGCTTGTATAGCTCCATCAGTGTTGAATGTTGGATGTCCATTCAAAAACGCAGACGAGAATGTACTTGAACACTCAATTATAGCAATGTTTTTAGAGGATGGACATTGAACAGCCCCACTTCCAGAGTAAAAGCTTGCCAAGTTGGGCAAAGACTCGAGAGAAACAGAGTTTAACGGTGGAAACATGAGGTTATCAGCTGTTGACCCTGATGCTGCTCCTTATGTGATGATTTACTCAATTAGAGGACAGCTTTTTACCTCAAGCTCCCGGAGCCGCACGAGGCCCAAGCACGTGGTTGGAGTAAATAGATATCTCAAAGTGCTTCAATTGTGTATTTTGAGCACTTTAAGGTTTCTAAGGGGAAACACCCATTGAGGCTCCTTCTTCAATACTTGCTTCAACCTTGGTAGGTCAATCCATTGTAATTTCTTTAGCTTGGGCAGTGTCTCCATTTGGCCATCTGCGGCATACGGCAAAGTGAGATCAAACACTTTTCCACTGAATCACAATTTTTCACCTCAAGTTCTGCCAATTTGTCCAAGGACTGTAATAAATTGGATGGTACAGCGTTGGAGTAATATACACATTCGTCCACCACCAGACCTCAAATCGGAGAGGGAATTGGGCGGAAAATGTTCCTTGTGCCAAGTTTCTTTCAACTCGGGAAAATCTGAGAGCTTCAGATGCTCCCTGCCGTGAAGTCCGACCTGGAGAAGCCAAATATTAGGGATCTTTCGTCAAATGAAATATGATGAAAGAAAAAAGAAACATGACACTAAGCACTATTTAGAAGCCAAAATAGGATTCAGTGATAGGCGCTAACCAGTTCTGCAGACAACTGTTGTATGGTGGTGTTGAGATCGCCCTTCCAGCGACCTTCGGCGTCTTCTTCTGTCCGTTTTACTCTCTTGAGCTTTGGTGTGATCGAGACTCCTCCTGAGAAAGCCTTCAACTTGTGGCATTGTGTTACAATTACTTTCTTCAAAGATGGAAATTGGAAGGTGTGATGTGCAGAGGAGAAGCAAGTGAGGCTTGCCAAACAATGGAGTGCCAAAATTTTCAGATTGCCAAAAGGCGATTTGGCCTTTCATAGGATTCCTGATAGGATTTAAAAGGAATTGATAGGATTTCATTACTAATTTATGTAATAAAATTCGTTAATTGATGTGATAAGATTAATTTTATATTTATAGACAATTAAATACAAGTGGTTAACTTATGAATTTAAGTAATAAAATGTATTCAAATTTTTTTAATTATTTAAAATTTGATTTCTACGAAGCGATTATTGGATACTAATTTCTTTAAAACGATCAGTTCATTCTCTTATTTCCACAATTTTTATTTTCAAAACCACAATTCCTCATTATTTGGTGACAAAACCATGTTCTTAAAGGCCTCACTTTTGTTCAAAATCCCCAAAACTTAAAAAAATTATATATTTTATACCCTTTATCCGACAATAAAAGAAAAATTTTAGTATTACTAATTTGTAATCTTACACCATGTCTTCGTGCAACTCAACAAATTTTGACGTTAAAATATTTTGTTTGGATGAATTAATGTCTTTCATGCAAAAGTCTTTTAAAAGATTCAAACAAGCAATTATGATTATAGCAAACAATTAATTAAGAAATAATACATTTGCGTCTTTCAATAAACAAAAAGAATTAGGAGAATCCTCTAGAGGTGTTAATGGCAACTATACACAACTATGTTTGAAAGTGGAATTCTCTCGTTGGGATGAAAGTGGTCTCGTCGGTTAGGTTTCCCAAGTTAAAAAATACTTTCATTTCCACCATACAACTGAACAATCTAAGGTGGAAATTGCTTATATCTAGTTGGAAGGTGATGCTATCCAATGATATGATTTATTTGAAACATGTGTGGGAATTCTAACATGGGTTGATTTCACCAAAGGCCTTTTTATGCGTTTTGGGCCTTCAGAATATCACAATGTTGATAGATAGCTCACAAAAATTTGCCAAACATCAACTATCTTGGAATATTAGAGTTATTTTGAGCGGCTCGCCAATTGACCTAAAGATTAGTTAGAAAGACAGTTGGTGGATACCTTCATCGAAGGACTTATTCTTGACATCTAATGAGAAGCCCATCAACCTCAAACAATGGTAGTAGCTATCACTTTTACTTGCCTACAAGAGGAAAAGTTAAGTGTTGAAAATCATTGCCTTATTACTAAGGGAGCTATTAGTAAACTAACATATGGAAATAATAATTCATCCTTTTCAAATCATCTCATTAATCCTAAACACTTGATTCAAGAACAATTGAAAGAGTGGATGACAAAGAGACTATGTTGTCATTGCGATGAGAAGTGACATAAGAAGTATTGATGTAAATAAATGAGGCTTTTAATGATTGAGCTAGTTGAGGAAGTTGATAAGGCTAATGAGGATCACACTTATTTCGAATGTGATGACATTCATGTTAAATACATTGACGAACCTATAATTCATGCTTAGGCAGGATATTCCAATCCACAAACTATGAAAATTAATGGGCTTGTTAAAAGATGACCAATAATGGTACTGGTTGATTTAGGAAGTACCAATAATTTTATAAATGAAAGAATTGTCAAAAAACTTGCTTTTCCAATTGAGGATTGCAACAAGTTTGTTGTAAAGGTTGTTGATGGTAGGAATTTGACATACTAGGGTAAGTGCACAAAGGTAAAACTCTTATTGCAAGGTTAAACTATTTATGTTGACCTCTTTTTGTTACCTTTGGATGATTATAAGATTGTTTTTAGCATTAACTGATTGAAAACTTTAGGAGATATTACTTGGAATTTTTCCAAGTTGGCAATGAAATTTCAGTTAAATGGGCATACAATAGAGTTATAGGGAAGGCAAAGTCACAAAATTATAACTGTTACTAGTCATCGGATAAGAATTGTTTGTGCAATTATACAATGTAGAAGTAACAAAATATTATTCTACAAATGAAAAAGATGTCAATATATTATTGACTGATTTTTCCGATGTATTTGTAACTTATGAATTTACCTTTGCGAAGGACATATAATCATCGTGTTCCTTTATTACCTGGGAATATGCCAACTAATGTCATGTCATATTGCTACTTATATTTCTAAAAAGAAGAGATTAAGAGGATTGTGAAGTTGCACGATAATCCTAAATCCATTGTTAGTAATTGAGATAAAGTCTTTATTAGTAATTTTTAGAAGGAATTATTTCGTTGGTATGGAACACAGCTGAATATGAGCACTGCTTAACACCCACAAACAGATGAGTAGACTGAAGTCATTAACAAGTGTTTAGAGAATTACCTTTGTTGTTTTGTAAGTGACAAGCTAAAGGACTGGATGAAATGGCTTTATTGGGCAGAATGGTGGTACAATAGCACTTATCATTCCTTAACCAAAATATCCCCATTTGAGGCTGTTTATGGTCGAGCTTTGCCAACCCTTACAAGGTATACAACTGGGTCTTCTTATGTAAACTAAGTTGATAGAGACTTGCAGGATCGAGACAAGTTGCTTCAATTTGTCAAAGACAATTTTGTTATAGCCAAAGCCCAAATGAAGAAGCACAATGATACACATTACACTAAATGTGAGTTTGCCATAGGAGATTAAGTTTATCTTAGACTTCAACTATATTGACAGTTATCTATTACTATTGGCTCATTAATGAAATTATCTACTTGTTTCTTTAGGTCATTCAAAGTCTTTGAACTTATTAGTCCTGTTGCTTATTGTTTGGACTTACCATTAGAGTTCAAAATATATCCTATCTTTGATGTCTCTTGTCTAAAGAGGAAGTTAAGGGGGCATGTGATTGCACAAAAGTCAGCTACTTGACATTACTCCTACAAGAGAAGTTAAGGTTTAAACATAGACCATTTTGGATCGAAGAATTGTCAGACATAAAAACTAAGCTATCACTCAGATTCTTATTTAATAGTCTACTCTTTTTATTGAGGAAACAACTTGGGAGTTCTATCACTTTTTTGCATAACAATTCCTAAAATTCATTGTTGCTCACAAGGCTGCTTTGAAGGGTAGGGGAATGATAAGATTCTCGGATTCCCTAATTGATAGGATTTTTTAATAATAGGATTTCATTCCTTAATTTACATAATAGGATTTTTTATGTGATAAGATTAATTCCATATTTATAGGTAATTAAACACTATATATACATGTAAAACTTATGATTTATGAATTCAAATAATAAAATTTATACAAATTTTTCTAACTATCTAGATGCTAATCTCCTTTAAGCGATCATTAAAAATTGATTTCCTTGAAACAATCATTAGAAGTTTGATCTTTTCAAAGTGATCAAATCCTTTTCCCTTTCGATAATTTTCTTTTTCCCAAAAACATAGCCCTCTCTACCATCTTCCTCTCTTGCCATTATTTCCTCTACCATTTCGCATTCCCTTATGCTCAATTTTGTCATACGCCCCGTATATTTGACTTTAGAGGAAGTTACCAGATTCAACAAACCTTTACATTTCCATACATGCAGATAGGACAGATTTCCAAGGCATGCGACAGAAGGCGCCAAACTAAGCAAACTGTCACACCACAATATATTTAGAATCTCAAGGTCTTCTAACATATGTTCTATTTGGGAATCCCGTTTCCAAATACTCCTCATATTGTAAAGCATATCTAGCGTCATCCGTCGAATCCTGGGAACGATACTCCCTTGATTCTCCCCCATGACAGATCCTTCACAGGAGAACATCTCCTCGAGCCAATTACCCCATATGTGGAGTGCTTCCAGATTGTGGAATCTTCGGAGCAGAGCGAAGAGAAATGCTGACCTTTCTCTGTGTATCTCCATCAGCATCGAATGGTGGATGATTGTTCAAAAATGTGAATGTGAATGTGAATGTACTTGAACACTCAATGACAACAATCTCTTTCAGGGATGGGCACTGCACGCTACCACCTCCAGAATAGAAGCTTATCAAGTTGGGCAAACACTTGAGAGAGACGGAGTTTAAACACGGAAGCATGACGTTATCAACCGCTGCTCCTGATGCAGCTCCTTTTGTGATGATTTCCTGAATTAGAGGACAGCTTTTCACCTCGAGCTCCCGGAGCCGCAGGAGGCCCAAGCACATGGTTGGAGTAAATAGATATCTCAAAGTGCTACAGTTGTGTATTTTGAGCACTTGAAGGTTTTCAATGTGAAACACCCCTTTGGGCTCCTCCTTCCATATTCGCTTCAACCTTGGTAGGTCAATCAATTTTGTATTCTTTATGGTAAACTTTTTTTTTTAACCCATGTACTAAATTATAAATTTAAATATTTAAATATTTTTATTTTTATATTTTTATTTTCAATTCATGTTCTAAACCTTTTTCGGCCTAAAATTAGGCAATTGGTCCACGCGGCCGAGCTCTCTGTTTGGTAACGGTGATATTATCATCACCATACGTCAGCATCGTCATCATCAATGGCGTTGAGTACGGGACCGAAAGATAACTACTACAAGGGGGTATGGTCATGGTGCTGACGACCCCATCATCAAAATCCTCGAAAATTCAGGACCTTTGCCTCCCTCCCTCTCCCATCTAGCCGTCATTTTCTGCGTACAGGTATACGTGTATGCATACATACATACATACATACATGCATACATACATAATAAATATACATTAGATGGCAGCCGCTTCTTTCATACAAGCTGGATGCCTTTATTCGCCCAAATTCAGTTATAACAACAACAGCCGTACGAGGAATGGAAGAGCGCTTAGTTCGACCTCGTATTCGTCGTCCTCGTGTTCCTGCTCCTGTTCTTTGTCTTTCTCTTCTGGTACACTTTTAAATTTCAGTTGTTTTTGTTTTTGGGTGAATCTTGACATGAATGGAATGGAAGATTTGATTCTGATGATTTGGAAATTGGAAATGTGTGGTGGGATTGGGAACTTGTTTAGATTTTGATTGTAACTGTTTAGAACTGCGATTGATTATTTCTCCGTAATTGGGTCTTCGAGTTTTATGAGAATTTCATGGTTTGGGGTTTGCGCAATCGAAAAAGATCCGAGTCTTTAACTGCTTTAAGATCAAGAATTTATTTTAATGATTCACGCAAAAAGGGCGTTGTACACAACACTCCTATCTATCTTACTGGGCTTGGGGCTTGGGATGGGTGACAATGGAATGGTTTTTACAAACAAAAATTCCATCTTGCATCATAAATAATCCAAACAAATGAAATACGTAGTATATTTTAACCGAACCTATCGAGTCATGCATAAGCTAAAGTTCCTAACAGAAAGCATGTGCTTGAGGTGACTGTATATTGGCTATGTTTTCTTTTCTTGAAGTCTTTGTGGGAAAATTACAAATTTTTTTTTTCCTCAGTTTGTGTTCTTGTTGCTGCAAATCCGGTTCCTGAAATGAGCCATTATGGGTGAATTAAGATACAATTAGAAGTATTAGAATCTTGAATTTTTGAACATGTTTGGGTTGAACTTGAATGTAATGAGTTAGGTCTTTCTTTTCTGAGCCTTGGAATGTTGCTGGGCTATCCACAATCCCTGTTACTTTGCTGTCATTTGCACAATTTTTTGCTTGCCTGGAATCAATTTGTTCATAGCAAATAGAAATTATTCTCTTACCTCTTTTTGTTTGCTTTTGCTAGTTTATTGTGTATCTATCTCTTTGATAGTTTATAGCTAGTCTACATGCTTTGGTTTTCTTCTAACCTGCATGGACATTTCTATATCCACATCTATGTATTTGTTATGAATTGCATGCTAGATGAGTATTTATCTATGTGTTGTCAACTTTGTTGGGAACATTATATAATCTCTTGTAGGTGTAAGTAGTAATTGGAAACATCAAGGCCCTGGATCTCAAGCCATGAACACTACTGCTCAAGGGATCCTTGCATCATCAACTGGCACTGTTAATGGGAAAAGTGAACCTGATCATCTTCTTGTTCTTGTTCATGGTATCTTTGCTAGGTATGAGCTTATCAAATGCCACTTTCAAGGTTTGTTTGTCCCTTAAAATGTTAAACTTAGTGAAAACAAGGAGAAAGGGTACTATGTTGATTAGTAAGATGATTTATACATATGATAGTACCTATTAGAAATACTGATAATATTTCTAACACATCACTCTTTCTAATTTGATCCATAATCTATTCCACGTTGTTCTTTTGCTTTCTTCCTTTTTTCCTTTTCTTTTCACTTCAAGTAATATGAATCATATCTAATTATTGCACATTGTTTGGGGTTCCTTGGATGTTCACTTCATGTGGATGCTACCAAATGTTAAGCAATTAAATATTGAATTTGAACCTATTTTCCAAGAACTATGGATAAATTATCTTCTTATGCTTATCGCATGTGTTGTGGGCACCTGTCTTCGATTGTGTTCTACATCAACCCTTACATATCATCTTCTGCAGTTTATAACCATAACTGTTGTTGGTTTCCTGAGTGAAATAATTTGGGACTTGAAAGATGTCTAGTGTGCATTTATACCATGTACCAAAGATGCCCTTGCACCTGTGATCAAATAATTTTTAATTGTTGCACCAGTTGTGAAAAAATTTTAAATGAAGAAATTGAGCACATCCAATGATAAAATCTCTTGAAATTGGATTTGGATATGCAGTACAAAAGGTTACTTTTTATATTTATTTTGGGTTCTATTTCCAACTGAATTTCATGAGTTTCTTCACAATGCAGTCCAAGTGACTGGACATATGTACAAGCAGAGTTGAAAAGGCGACTTGGGAGAAACTTTCTAGTCTATGGTATGTATTTCTTTAAAATTGGCCAATTCATTCTTCTCCATGCATTTCTATCCAGTACCTTGGAAATTGATGCAGTTTTGTATTATTCTTTTTATTCAGTTCTATACTGTGCCAAATTGATGCAAAACTTCAAACAAAATATGAAACTTAAGAGATTTGTGTTGTCAAAAATTTGAAAGAAGACAGAAGTTACTGACTGAGAAAATTAGACATGACCACAGGGAGCAGAAATTACACCCCTTCAATCACATAAATCATAACTGTTGAACAATGTATGATGCAAAAGATCAAATCAGTGTGGGCAATAATATCTCATTTTCAACTGATGATGTGATTAAACTGGCCTTCAGTTGTAAATTTTTAGACACATTAATTTGATCCTGGGCTTGCATTGGTTGTAGTAATTTTATCATTATGGCTATTTGCAGCTAGTTCATCCAATAGTTATACTAAAACCTTCTCTGGGATTGATGGAGCTGGAAAGCGACTAGCAGAAGAAGTGAGTATCATTGCAACCATATGTGTGTAGTTTTCTCCTCTGGTGTTTGCACGAGTCATTTGGTTTTATTCAAAGTGTGTTGTTGCATTGTCAATGATGTTCTCTCTCTGTTATTCTTCTTTCAAAATTATAAGCAGGTTATGCAAGTTGTAGAGAAGACAGATAGCTTGAAAAGGATTTCCTTTTTAGCCCACTCTCTCGGTGGCTTGTTTGCACGATATGCTATTGCAGTCCTTTATTCACAGAATGCCTCAAGTATTGGCAAATCCAACGACTGTGTTGGTTTGGAGCTGCCAGATTTCAATGTGCCGTACTCTTCAAGACGAGGTACAATTGCTGGGTTGGAGCCCGTGAATTTTATTACTTTGGCAACCCCACATCTTGGGGTGAGGGGAAGGAAGCAGGTGTGTTTTGGATGGTATTTCCTAGTGTATTTCTAGATTGCACCTAAAGTAATCATCCTATATGCAACTTTTTATTTGAAAGCTTTTCCTTTCCTTTTTCTTTTCTACATATTGCTTTTTTTTTTTTTTTTGTATTTTTCCATGTGCAGCTATGCTCATTTTATTTCATATGGGTAACTAGGATTACTTTACTTTCTAGTTAGTAACCTATTGAGAACAAAAGTAATAAATTCCATATTTTCGTTTTGTTAGCTGTCTGTAACCATTGAAACTTTTAGGTTAAGCCTATTTATCTCCTAGTCACGGGCTACAAAAGTTTGTCTTAGGTGACAAATCACTGGGATTGAACCAAGATAGTCATTAAAATAGATTTTACACGGGAAAATTAGATTCTGTTGCCTATGAATCTTGATAACATATATAACAAAAAATTGAGGTAAACAGGAAAGAAATTTCTTCATGCAATAGGCAAAAAGTGAATGTCAAAGTCAGGGTGCTGCTTACTGGGTGCTTCTCTACTGTCCAAATTACTTATTCGGTGCTTCAGTACTGTCAAAATCAGAAACAAAGCATGGTGTCTTCTGAGTCAATCTCAGCATTATAGTCTTTGCAAATTCTCACAAGCATGTAATGTCATCCATTTTATTGTGTATGCTATGCTTTACATTACGTTTGCTCTTCGTCATATTCACACAAATATACTGTCAGAATATACAGTATATGAGGACAGGCCTTTTGTGGGCATTTTAGAGAAAAGACTAATAATTTGCAATTCATGGGCTTGACATGGTGGTATTTTTTAATTTTAAGGTGCAGAAAAGGCCATCTTATGCCTTTGCTATGGAATCTGAAGTCATCAGTTAAATATTGCAATCTCACTTATTTGTGTAACACATTTGTCTAATTCAGATGCACATCATCTGAGGATAGTTTGGCTTAATCCGGCATTAGGAATGCCAGGCTATAGTCATTATCTTCAAGGGTAAAATGTCTTCTGCTGCTATAAGCTCTGATAAACACTGTTAGAACCAAGATAACATGCAGCCAACCAGGTGGTCCAGGTTATCATCCAATCAAACAGTTGGCACAAAGCACTAACTATGATGAAGAACTTTGAGGCTACCTGGAAGTGATATGCTTATGAGCAAACCTCATGTCATAATTAAAGTTTATTGTAACTAATGTAGAATAGAAAGGGCGAGCTTTAGTTAATGTAGCAGAGTACTGGTAACTGTGGGATATATCATCATTGGGTAGGAGAAATTCTCAACTAAGGAGCCATAATCATGAAAAATTTTGGTAAGATAATGCTGACTGGTTGAGGTTTTGTGGTCCTTGATTTGCAAAGCAATGTAAAGGCCCAGATTGTGGAAATGATTGTCAACATTCATGTAAGAGTTGTGGAAATGAATATCATCATCATGATTTTTACAATACAATAAAAAGAAGCTCATACATTCTATAAACAAAGAAGGAAGTCTCATTTTATGAGTTCATTTATGAGCGTAGAGAATATGCACTCCTATGCAGCAAAAAAGAAAGCACAAAAACATATACAAAAAAAAAAGCACATCCACAAAATTTCGTGAAATTTTGATGACTTTTTATGGCATAGCATTCGGAAAGTGTGTGCAACATCTGAACTGCAGAATGGATATCATCTCTTATGGAATATTTCTAAGTTAATAAGCCCTGAATCAAAAATATTATCATGGTGATTTTTATATCACCTTAGGAATCTCTTTGGACCCACTATATAGCTGTAAATACTAATTTACGTAAACTGTATTCCATTTCTCTTTCATGTGTCAATCATCTTCTTTGATCTGTCTGGCATATATAAATCCTTTACAAAATGGTAGCAAATTGGTGTTTTTGTTATGTGTAATTGACTTGTATTAATATTCATTTTATATTTTTGCTTAGTCTTCTGAAAATCCAGCCAATTAATGGTTTTTGTTTTACCTCAGCTTCCTTTTCTCTTGGGCATTCCCTTTTTGGAGAAACTTGCTCCACCAATGGCTCCTCTTTTCGTGGGTCATACTGGTAGCCAACTTTTTCTTACTGATGGTAAACCTGAGAAACCACCTCTTCTTCTGAGAATGGCATCAGATTGTGAAGATGGACAATTCATGTATGGAGTTAAACTTTCAAAATATTTGTACTTACAGATTAATCGAATCAATGCTATTTTCACCTTTAATTTCATGGTTACCATACCTTTTCATTTCATTTTTCATATACAGATCCGCCCTTGGTGCATTCAGATGTCGCATTGTTTATGCAAATGTTTCTTATGATCGTATCCCCCCAAACTTAATGTATTTCTATTTGCACCGTTAACCAGATAAATTTAACTATTTAAAAATCTTCCTTTTTTCCATTCAATGAGTTTGCTTGACTTGAACTAGACATGGTAGGTTGGCGGACATCCTCCATACGGAGAGAGAAGGAACTTTTTAAGGTGAGAATCATCATCTCTCACGTTGCTCTGAATTCTAATTGTCAGTATCCATCATTCAGAAGACAGCTTTCATTTAATGACAGAAAAGAGGGAATAATTGACAACTGGAATATGTCATCTTTTTTATAACTGGAAATGAAGATTTCATTGAAGGTTGGATATGTAGGCTTCTAATTAACCTTACCATGCTTCAGCTCTACTGCGTTCGTAAGTATTGCCTTGATAAGTTTTACTGGAACCGGTTCTTCTAAATACTGTTATGGTTGTCAAGCTGGAAAGAGCAGCTGAAAGAAGTAAACAGAAATGTTTGAGAAAAAAAAAGAAGAAAAAAAAAAAAGAATTAATGGAATCATCTGCTTGAAAATTTGCTTAATTAGGAAAACTCTTGACTGGCAGCCCCCTTTGCGATCCCTGGATGGTTACAAGCATGTTGTGGATGTGGAATATTGTCCACCAGTGTCCTCCGTGGGCCCCCATTATCCTCCAGAGGCTGCCAAAGCAAAGAAGGCTGCACAAAATGAACCCAGCATGCAACATTCGGTGGAGTATCACGAAATTGTAGAAGGTGTAACATCGTGGCAAACAAGACTCATGAGCAGATGAGATTTCTGGGTACTGTCCTGTGAAAGTTGTTTAATGACTGTTTTCTGTTTGTTAGCAGAGGAAATGATACGCGGCCTGCAGCAGTTGGGATGGAAAAAAGTTGACGTTAGCTTCCACT
This sequence comes from Ceriops tagal, assembly GCA_021533255.1. Taxonomy (NCBI): domain Eukaryota; kingdom Viridiplantae; phylum Streptophyta; class Magnoliopsida; order Malpighiales; family Rhizophoraceae; genus Ceriops; species Ceriops tagal. The sequence goes on from CM038607.1 coordinate 7,569,468, forward strand.
CGGCATTCTGGCCCTTCTTTGCCCATAATAACATTCACGTACCAGCTTGACTCTATTATAGGTTTCAATACAATGCATTTGCCTATGTACTGTTTCTCTGACTTTTCGGTTTTCTATGGCTTCAGGTTAAAAATGAGTGGCTTCATAATGCCGGTGCTGGGGTGATCGCTCATGTTGCAGACAGTTTGAAGCAGCAAGAGTCCTGTTCATTCGCTGCAGCTAACTTATAGGCATTAGTCAGTACAAGTTAGTGCACCTGTAGTTTCAACTCCGGGCAGATGCAAATTCTTGTAGAACAAACTCGCACGGATTAAAACAGCAAATAACAATTCAGTCATATTGGTGATTTCTTTACTCATTATCATTTTCAAAATTGTATACCAAATTTTCACCATTTTTTTATTATTTTTTTCATATCTGAAAATTCCGTCTACATTCCTCAAGTCTACCCCCACAACTTTATCAGTTAGGCATATTAATTTTTAGACTGATATTTGGTATTATACTTAAGCCATTAATGTTGCATTTGGCAAATGCACGTAGTTTTCCATGTAGAAGTGAGTCCAAAGCATTTAACCCCATGAAATGAAGGTGAGAATATCATTATCTTGTAATGAATTTTTAACAAAAAACAAAAAACCGATCTCTCTATATCGCTTTTTGTTTATTAGGGTGCTGCCCTTCTTGGTGGGTTTCAAAATGGCTTCTATTTGAGAAGAATCTTTAGTCAAAATTGTTTGAGTGACGGGCTCAGGACTCGAATGGACGAAGCAAAGAGAGAGAACCACAGGGAGCAATGTAGAAAGAGAAGAGAAAATTTAGAAAGATGAACCGGATGACATGTTCGAGCTTGTTGTTAATTATTATTGATGATTGTTGTTATTAATAAATTTTAAAATATTGTAGTGTAGTGTTTGGTTAAATTAATGTTAGTCACATGTTGCCGTTAAATAATTAAATTACTAGTTTGGAAATTCTTGTAATGGAAGCACCAATTCTTGTTACTGAGGAAGAAGGTCTAATGGGCGACGGTGAACCACACGAAATTAGAAATTTTGAAGTGAGTGTTGTTTCAGTCGTCGTCGTGTTGTCTTGTTTATCTTCTTTGCAGTTTCCACAACCCGAGAAAGCAAGGGCTTCGGATGTTTTCTTCGTGGATGGCTGCCATGGTCACTCTGCACAATTCCATGAGGATTATGGGAAGACAATTGTTGTTAGCAGTGCATGCGGACTGCGTCGGAGCAAGTAAATGGATTTTATGAAATAAATAAAAAAAAAAAAACAAAAGTTTAGATTTAAAGTATGAATGAATAAATTATATAATTAAATAATTTTTTATAAAAAAATAAATGAGTATTTTATAAAAATTTAACATGAATGCTGTAATGATTAACGTGGATGGAATGACGAACATAAGAGACTTGCTCTGTAACAATGATGAAAAAATGGTCTACATATTCTCTAAAACAATGAGAATTATTAATATTTATAGCGTTAAACTGTTTGCAATAAGAGAAGAAATTGATCTCTACAACAGCCAATAGTAAGATACACACAATTTTATTGACCATTGAAACTGATTTTGAATTGAAATTGTATGAATAAGTCATAAAATAGAAAGTTTTTGGAAGTTTATTTTTTGTTGATATTTTATTATATCTATAATAAAATTAAAAATTAAATTTTTTTTATTTTTTGTTTCAAAATTTTGTATTTTTTGTTTATACTAAAAGTTATCTTATCTATTTACTTAGTGTAATTATATATTTATTTTTATATATTAATATAATTTAATTTTTAAAATAAAATATTATATAAATAAAAATAACTTATCTTAAAATTTACGTTGAATTATGGTATAAATTTCATTGATTTAGTACTTTCTTAAAATTATATAAAAATTTTATTTAACACTTCCAAAAACAGTCTTCGTTAATGAACATCTAAGGTAATAGATAGTGATAAATCATAAATTCTTACATCTGCATATGTTAGATTTAACCCTTATGAATCTGTTTTAAAGAAGAAAAAAAAAGAAAAAAATAAATGAAATAACTAAAGTTTATAAGAACCTTTCTTTTATTTTTAGTGAAAAAGTAATTTTTATTAATTATTATCAAAATATTTTAAATTTTAATGTAAAATGCATTCCTAAGACAACTCAATTCTTATCTCTTATAAATAAAAAAAATTTAATTGACAATTTTTTTTTTTTTACTTTTAATGAACATGTATCTATATATGTTATGATATTTTTAGCGATTAATAAATTCATTATTGCTTTGACATCACATGCCTTTGAATTGATACTTGAATGAAATTTACAAAAATATGTGATTGCATGTAGACTTTTTGATGATAGACATACTTGCTTGTCATATTTATCAAATGGCATATTTTTATTTTACAAGAATATAATTTACTCTTGTTTGTTTTTTTTCGACTTCTTTTGATAATGCCGCTGCAGACACTGCATCATTAGCAGACTTGATGAAACCTCGCAAACCTTGTAATGATGGTAAATTATTCAAATGTGCTTTCATTGCATTGAATTTGTATACACAAGATGGGGTCGACTGCGCATTGTTTTCTTAATTGGAGTCACGTCTACTGGTTTTGAAAAGAATAATGAAAATTTTTTACAATGCCAGAAAACCCCAAAAGATTTGCAAGACAGGTTCCCACCCTTTAGAATTCAACTGATGTAATTGTTTTTGCAACTAGTTTTATTGACTTATCTTTGTATCAGATCACTGACATGCGCAGAGAAATTGTTTTTTCTTTTTTTCTTTTTAGAAAAAATAAAAAAAAGGGATGGTTTGGGAGCATGACCAGGAAACAGAAATTGGAATTCCGAATTTAGAACCATTACTCACATATATATATATATATATATATATATATATATATATATTATATATTTAATCATGAGCTGGAGAGAAGGGAACGGGTCAAAGACAAATTTGCAGCCACGTACATATAAAGTGAAGTGAAGAGGAAAAAGGACAACCTCTGAAGAGAAACCACCCAATGACAGATGACCAACAAAACTGCCGCGGAAGTTAAAGGAACTCCCCACCCACCAAATATAAAGAGGAGGGACCTCTAATGCCGGCCTGTCCTGTCCAAAAATACTGTGCCTCCTCCTCTATAACAATTCAGATCCCGACAGGACAAGAGGGACAAGAGAAAAAAGAAAAAAAAAAGGGCGAGAGAAAGTGAATCCAACAAAAATGGCAAAGCAGATCGCCATCGCCTTTGTAGCCTCTGCTGCCCTTTGCCTTTTGTCCCTCCTCGGCTCTGTCCATGGCCATGATCACTTCTCCGTCGAGGGCAAGGTCTACTGTGACACTTGCAACACCCAGTTCGTTACCGTGCTTAGCGAATACATGAAAGGTAATAGCTACGGTATATACCACATGTATGTATGTATGTATGTATGTATGTATATGTATATGTATGATTGACCCCTAATTGGTTAAGATTGCTGACCCCAACATAAAAAATGGTGTCCTTTGCAGGGGCAAAGGTGCGCTTGGAATGCAGGGACCGTGAAGGTGGCAGCCTAACCTTCAGCGAGGAAGCCGAAACTGACGAGACTGGAACCTACCACATCGATGTGGACGGAGACCATGAGGAGGAAGTCTGCGAGGTTATTCCAGTCGAGTCTAGCGATCCTGCTTGCAGCGGAATTAGCAAGGGAGATTTTCTCAGGAAAGCTCTCAGGGTTAGCCTCACGTCCAACAATGGCGTCCTTTCCTCGGTCCGCGAAGTCAATCCTATTGGCTTCTTGAAGGACGAGTCTCTCGCAGGGTGCATTGACATGCTCAAAGAGCTTGGATTCACCGAGACCGGTGGCCTTGTCCCATGAAAACCCTTTTCTTTCTTGTATCCCCCATAAAGGATTGTACGTGGTTTCTGGGATTTTAAGGGATTGAAGTGTTTTCTATATTATTGACTGTGCAGTCTACCTACATCTTTGAACGTTTTACATCAGTTTCCCATTTTTTCAATGAAACCATTGAAATTGCTAGATAGCAAACTGCTACTAATTATAAACGTCTGTATCATACCCAATTATACTTAATCAACAACAAAATTTTCTGGTCAATACACGACCCAATTATACTTAAGATATGCATGTACAACAACAAATGATGCTGTACATGCACCATTTCTGTGTTCGTCTTGCACGTCCAAACTTTTCTTTTCTTTTTTTTTTTTTTTTGGCAAACACGTTTTACACTGTGAGAATCTAGGACTATTGTTATGATGCATAAAACCGCCCATTCTATCCTTAAATTAATGTCACAGCTTACCTCAGGACAGCATTCGATTTGCAATGTTCATGGTCTGGTACATTGGCTATTAAACATTGAAAAAAGTGATAAGATAGAATGGAGAGAATGTGACAGAAGCAAATACCGAAATCTTGTTTGGATACTACTTCACACAGGACATGAGAAAATTATAATGGTAAAGGGAAAACGTGAAGAGAATTCGGATGACGTTAATAGAAATTGAAATGTAGAAAAAGCGAATTTAGACTTAATTTTTGACTTAAACATTTACCAGTTTACATACTAAAACAAACAAAGAGAAAAGATTATTATAAACTAAAAAGATTTAAATTGACTACAATCTAAATTACTACAAATTACACCAACTTCTACACCTAAATTTTTTAAATAGTTCTTATTTGATTTAATCCAACAAAATTTTTTAAATAAAACTTATTCTTCTTGGTTCCTGATCAAATACTAGATCCAATCCATCGAGAAATACCAAAACGAAGGTGTTGAGTGTCAGAATATGATTGAATTCATTCCATTGGAAATAAAGGAACGCTTTGAATCATCATTCCTACAGCAATTTGAGGCAACGAAGATCAACAAAACTATACTTATTAAACTATCAGATTTTCATTTCCCAGGCGCAGCCCATAAAGATGATAACCTCATAGAGGACAACTACATCATCATCTGCCATTGTTCACAACTAGTTCCTAGTAATTGAACAATCGATTCAAAACACAGCCCCTACAAGGTAATTACACGGAAAATTGACATTATTATTCCCATATATGATACAGCCCCACTATACTATTTTCTTCTGATGAACTTGCGCAACAATCTTCAATGCAATCAAGTGTCACTCCAACTATCATCATCTTCCCCATCACTTCCAACTACCTGAAATATTCAATCCAGTATAAATATCACAGAATAAGCAAAAACAGAAGAAAATGGAAGTCAGCATGTATTGTTGGAAAGGTAAGCAGAAGATTAAAGCTCAAACCTGGCGGATTGCATTTGCCTTTTCCAAGATGGCATTGACTTTACTATTTGCAGTAGGACCCGATGAGAAAGTTGGCTTCGCTGTCCCCGCGCATTTCAGAGTTAATGACTGCCATAACACAATAGCAAGCTAAGTTAGCTAGAGCAAAATTCCACAATTTGCGTTCCGCAGAAAATCCATTAGCAGTGCAACCAACTCAAAGAGAAACAAGCATGCTCAAACAGCATAATATATATTCCACCAGCAAAGAGAAACACACGCACACATATCACACATCAAATGGTCAAACGGTCAATAGGTTTGACAGCCATAGTTGGATGGCAATTGATTCAAAAGAAGTTATTAGACAAGGTCTTAAGATTACTCATCTACAGATTACTAACATATCCCTTCATGTGCAAACTTGTTTGCTGAAATCATGTGGTGATGAAAATCTGCACCATTTTTGAGAAAATCCAAAAACTTTAGCTATTGGATAAAACCTCAAAAGTGGTGCATATATCACTGTGAAAATAATCACTACAGAAACTATCGGGTTTGACATGACCAAGCTTCTACATCAGGTTTTAACCCACATGAAATGTGCATAGAAGTTGGAGAGCCACTAGGTTCCTGGTTTCTCCATCTCTCTAAATCCCAAAATATTAAATAAATTAGATTCTTTAATTTATCATCATTTCTCTAATTGATCAAGTTATAAGAAGATTGACATCTAACAACATGACTACCAAAATGCTAGGAATCTCAAACTGGTTTGACTAACCTTTTCGTGCACAATTTTGCAAAGTAATTGAATTTTTTATTATACTAGTATTTCAATTAGAAATAGAGTATTAAATTAGTGTTTAGTTTATTTATCTAATTATATTCGCTCTTAAATAACAATATGTCATAAATGTTCATAAATCCTTATTCTATCTTTACCGAGGGTTTGTCTGAATTAATATTCATAAAGAATAGTGGAACATTATCTTATGATTACTTAAGATGACGTATCCTTTAATGATAACTCAATTATCTTCATATAATCTATAATATGTCCAATGCAACCCCTACAAATAATTCTTGGTTAGGACAACTTAGAAGTGAGATTAAAGCAAACCAATCCATATATCGAGATATTTTGATAATCTCAAGTTTAAGACCACTTGTACAATTATCACACGAAAAATTTCTAAGACACACAAACTATGTTGCATTTAAGAATTCTCCTAGTTGGTCAATTCAGTAAACTTATTTATTCAACTATCCTCATACTTCACAAGGAAGAAACCTAATTAATCTTGTGGCTATAAAAATGTCCCTTCTCAACTGCATATAGGTCAAAAAATATTTAAAAATAATTTTTGATTTGGTATCTAACTCATCTTCATAATCACCATTATTTTGTTTCATGGTCTTCATATAAAGTTTATTACATGATAATATCATGTATATGAAAAAAAAAACTAATAATAGGGAATATAATTTTATCAATCAATTGTAAGTATGAAATATTAAATATGTAACAAATCAGTAACCAACTCATTAGCTACTAGGCATATACTAACATTATACAGGTATGATGGGACCAACATGGACAACATGATACCAGCTAGCAGCACCAATAATAAACACAAAAAATGGCCAAGCAGTAAGAGAACACATTGTGTTTATCTGTATGGACAAAGTTGCTAAGAGTTCTCACATACACTACAAGAAATATCAACGTTTTCCATAATACATATACTCAGTTTGTACCTTTGCGGACACATAACCATCCTTGTCAAGATTATTGAAGCATGATTTTTTTTTCCTGTGTGTATATGCTTTTTGCTTACAAGTGCAAAACAATATAATGGATAAACTAATTACTTTATGCTATTTGGCTCACGAAAAGCAAAGTCATAACCAAGAGGAAGAAAGCTTACTCACTTTTGTTCTAATTTGTTGCAAGAAATTGTCCTTCTCATCCATCCCCATATCTCTTGCAGGCTGATTGCCTTCTTTTCGCTGAGTCAACTTTTGTTGGTCCTGCTGCTGTAGACAAAAACTCATATAATAATGGCAACTTCCATTTTCCCGACAGTCTTAATGCACCCTACAAGAATGAGGCTAGTGTGGCTATCAAAGACATAATACCTTGCTATTTGGGCTGGATGCAACCTCCAGATTAGGTTGCTTTTCATTAGATGGGACTGGCCTAAGTTGTTGAGATAAGGTGGATTCTAGAAGTTTCAGATCAAATCCACGTTCATTGGTTCCAGATATAGCATAGGATTTGTCTTTTTCCATATCAGAGTGGGCTTTTGAAATGCACCATTGTGCTGGAGGGAGAGGTGGTGGCATTGGGGTGGAGTCCACAGGATACTGTGCCTCCAAGGAACTTACTTGGTCCAAGTTACCCTTTGTTTCTCCTTGTGATATGAAGTTCAAAGCATCAAAACTGGGAATATCTAGCAAAGATGTAGAGAGAGCTGGATCTGCCCCATCCTGGGTGCATAAGTTGTAAAAACCTGTGTCATTGGAGGCACCATTGTTGCCCACTTGAGCAAGCTGCAGGGACTGTGAGACAGATCCAACCAATGATATTCTTGATAAAGCCTCAGGTTGCTCATGGTCGTTACATTCAGGAGACTCACTGGATTCCCACTGCTCAGAGTCCAACACAGAATGTTGGTCAAGATAATCATCAGAAATATAAGGAGAGGATCTACAGAAGGTATCATCATCTGACTCAAGAATGACTTCATGCAGAGAAATGGAAGATTCTGGGACCAACTGAAATGATGGAAATGCATCTCTAACGCTTTGGTCACAGTGGCTCCCATCAGGAAATTTCAATCTCATTTTGGAAGCCTCAATACCATCAATAGGGCAGAAAGATATTTTCATGTGCTCAAGTGGTGGTGAGGGGGTCAGAGAGTCCAAAACATTTTCATACACAAATGGCTCATCAAATGCTTGTTCCTGAGTTGCTTCACACAAAACGCTACAATGCCCACTCCTCTGCTCCAATGTAACAGTTCTCAACAAGCTAGCAAGTGCAGGTCCATCAGAGACAAATTGCATGTGTCTGCGGAAACCATTAGTAAATAACCTGCGGCCAGTTCCAAACATCTGGGATGAGATCTCATGGTTCTCCTGACTGGGTCCAGCAGGTTGAGGTTTCACATCAATATTGGGTAACACTTCATTCCCTGGTGTCACTGCACTGGAGATATTTGATCTGCTGCAATAATCATCACTAAATCTATTAGGCAAACTATAATCATTGGATTTTTCAATTCTTCCATTTTGATCCTCATGCAATGATATAGAGCATGAGGAACTTGAAAATGTTTCTATGCTTCCAGTATCCTTCACCAACCCACCAGGTTTCCCATGATTTGAAGAACCCACTGCCTCGTAATTACTTCCAGGCACAGAAGTCAGGCTTGCTCTATTTGATGCAGCAAAATCAGGAGGCTTTGATGGCTCAAGACCCAGTAAGCTGCCATTAGTCCAGATACTCACTGAATGAAGATGAGGAGGTTGAGCCTGAGATTCTGGGGACTTGATGGGACTGGTTATGGTTTTATCACTCAATGATTCCAGTTGATTTGAACTTACAGAACCAGAAGACAAGGGATAAGTGACAGCAGATTCTGCTTTTATACCATTAAGAGCATCATCCCTTGTACAACATTCACTGCCAGGTGAGTAGTCTACATTTGAAGATATTCCAGGGATTTCACTGGCAGAACTTCTTGAGGGAACTGAACTAGGAAGTTCCAAGGATATTTCCTTCTTTGAGGTGATATCAGATGAAGTATGAAATTCAGGTTTAGGTGGATGATGGTCCAATGTATGATCTGTGACCTCATGCACTCCATCATGAGACATCTGTCCATTAATGAAGCTCTTAAAGGAACTTGACTTGGGTAAGTCAATCCCCTGGTCTGACAAAATGCCTACTGAAGTATGAAATTCATCCTCAGATGGAAAAGTCGCTGTAGTGCCCATTGTGACCTCATGCACCCCACCTTCTACGTCGGCATTCTTAATGTTGGGCAAAAGTTGCTCACCCTTATGTCTTGTTTGACAATCAAAATCATTCTCGGACTCAGATTCTATGGTGTTAAGTGCATCCATATAATTATCTGGTTCACTATCCACTTCATCAAGCTCATCCTGAATGACACTTGATTTTATAATATTTCCCTCCACAAGAATGACATCTATTTCATCAGAATTTATAAAGTTGGCAATTCTTTTCTCTTGTATATGCAGGTCTGAATCATTTGTAAGCATCCCCATCATTTCATCTCCATTACAATGTTGACCATTAGGCTCCACTATTTCGGCCTTTTCATCCCATGTAACACCAGATGTACTAGGGGCAATCTGTTCAGCCGATGAACTGTGCGGAAAATCATCATCAGCCAACCCAGGTGAATTAGTAAAGCTCAGATCAGGAATATCATTATGTTCATTGCTTGAAGAGAATTCCTTATGAGGAGGCGAACTCTGAGGAGAATTGTCATGTACAACCCCAGGTTGTCCATCAGTAAAACCTGAATCAACGATATCATTATGCATCATGAACCTTGAAGAAAATTCCTTAGACCCCAATTCTTCACATTGCAAGGAAGAATGTAGATGGCAAACACATTTGTTATTGCCTGACTCATTTCTTGAATCAAAAGAAACTGAAGGATCGGTAAGATCAGATTTTAATGTCATGTCAATTGTAGAGGCTGTGTGAGTCGGAGACGTTTGCCCGTTAACAATTGAAGGCATAAAATGTGCTCTGCAGATTCAAATAAAAAGTTAAACTCATCCTAAATAAACATGGTAGAAAGTAACCACCTTATATAGATGTATTACCTGCCACTATGAGTTGACACTGATGCATGATTCAAGAGGTCTTCATTCCATTTGAATGATCTCTTTTTCTGTCCAATGATGTATTAGTTATTAATATCAAATACTCATCAGAAATGGAGTAAGTTTATCTGGAAACATATACTCAAGACTCAAGAGTATATGTGAAAGATAGCATAGATGTCAATAGAGGTTTTCAATTAAAAAAAAAAGACTTGAATTTGAAAAGTTCTGTAAAGAACTAATATGCACCATATCATTAAGAAAGTTTGAGTGGATAATTTTTGAGGCAAAAGTTTACATAGCCTGGCTCTTAACTTCTGGGCAATTAGATTATCAGAAATGAATCCTAAAGCAGAATCACTAGATCATGCTTAATAGCAAGATTAGCACTTATGAAGATGGTGATTCTATTGTATTAGAGTTACCTTTCTTTTACGAGAATTTTTGTCTCTTTGGATTATCCCAGCATCTGGTTTGTTGAAGTTCCCAGATATTCTCGTAAAGAAGGTTGGATCTGAGTATCTCTTTAAACAAGATCCTGGGCCACTGGTATCAAATCTGAATGACAAAGCAAGTGAAGTTGGTACCACAGAGGCAATATATGGCTCCATCACTAATCACACACCTCACTCATTAGATGAGGAAATAACCATACTTGTCAAGCAAGTGTAGATGCGGAGGATCATGACATTCTTCATAAGTGTCCATAATAAATCTTGGCAAGTCATTGTAGATGAAATGATTCTGTTCATTTAGAATTTGAGGATGCCATTCAGAACCTGCAAGGCAGCTACATTTTAAAAAAGGAATTGAAGTAGTTGATGATTACGCAGAACCAATGGAAACTTGAATATCAGACAGAAAAAACTTAGAAGATAAAGAAAATAGAAAGGAAATTTATATATATATATCATTGAAGAGCCAAGCATGATGATTGATCTCTTAATGTGATATATTTTATATAGCCAACATGACATGATTTCTTCACCATTTCTGCCAATAAAACATAATACATTGTTAGGTTGTAATCTATTTATAGATTTAAGATGAGCAAGTCTAACACTAAGAATTTAGTAATTAGATTAGATCCTACAAAGGAGAGCACTTATGTCAAAAATTTGGACATTATAAGCAGCAAACCTTGTAACATGTGCACCCTGGACTGGATGGTATGTGAGCAACCACTAACACTATTTCACAGAGAATGCAAGGTGAAAGGGGGCCCAAGGGCAAGGGGGAGGAAAACATGAGATAGGAATGATCAACAAGAATGTTGGCTACATAGATTGTGCACAATTATCAGGTTGTTGTCTGCTAAGAGAACTTTTCCAAAATGACTGCTAAAGACAACAAATCACATCACTCTTTGCAAGGGAAATCTGAGAAACTGGATAGAGTTAGTAATATTTCTCACACCGTGAGTTGACCGATACAAGAAATCTGAGAATTCAATAGGGCTAGTAATATTTGCCCACTCTTAAAGGAGTTGGTCTGTGCAACACTATGGGCCTTTTCTGAAACTCAGTGCCCAAATCCACCAACCAAAGGTAATCGAACTTGTTACCTTTTTCCTCTAAATGTCTAGACATGCATGCCCCACTTCTAGCTGAGTTTTTTTTTTTTTTTCCTTTCTTTTGGCAGGGAAATTCAAATGGTTCTGTCTCTTTTTTCAACAGAAAGAGAGGGAAAAAACAATTTGAGAATTGAGTTCTTAATCCTTATAATTATTTCTCAGTAAAAAACATCGTTCAACTATCGGAATAAGTGTAGAAACATATATATGTCAAATCATGAAGAGTAATTAGTTTCTTGTTCAATATGGCATCTGTTTGACAGTACCACTTTGTATGTGTTAGATGCTCTGGACTAATTATCATCTGAAGATGCCAATAATTACAATTAGCCTCTACACGATGATCATTAAGGTCACGATCTCTCCAAAGTTTGGTCCAGAATACAGAGCTAAACATGTATGACAATTAAACATGTTCAAGCAAAGAAAACCAGAACAAGTTATTAAGACACCAGAGTTCCAGTATATAGAAGGGCGTTGCTTTACTATACAAAAACATAACCCATACCAGCTGTGTAAGCAAAATGTATGTGGCTTGTTTGACCTAGAACTGCCTTTTCAAGTGAAGGCAGAGCAGCTTCAATTTTTTGAACACGAAGTACCAATTTGTGACTTCTAGAAGCTGTTTTTATCACCTGCTCCTGCAAGCCATGAAAAACTTCTGCCGCAAATCTACAAAATGTCGAAGATGATGATAGTTAAATACTTTAATAAAAATGAAAAGGGAGAATCAATTTTTTGTTAAACAGATTCACCCAGGAATTGATGGAACGAAGTTCTGAAGATTAATTTCAGATTTCAATCAAAGATTTGTGCAGAGTTTATATATATTCGAGCATGGCTTCACTATGTTAATACTAAGACAGAAATTTCGACCAAAGGGTAGTGTGCCAAAGGCCTCCTCTGTTCAATGAACAAAAAGAGGCAAGTTTGACACCATGCTATATGTTTGACATATCTACATCATGATAATGGCACAATGGATTACAAATAACTTCCAAACTGTCACAGCATTCAACTCAATGTTGAGGATCACTGCATCAACTGACATCCAAAGGGCCTTTGTACCAGGTAACAAAGTCTTAAAAACCATTCAATCTTAATAAGTGCCATGAAATTCTAGATAAATAATAGTTACACAGAAAAATCAGGTTCATGCGCTCACCACGAAAAAATCGCTATTCGGTCGAGTACTTGATGTAAAAAAGAAGAGCAAAAACACCTGTAAATTTGATATTGCACAAGAAAGAATTCTACTTTAAATTTTAGATCACCAAAACCTTCTACAAGCAACAAGAGTGGTTCCAGCAACGTATAACCTCCAATTTGAACAAATTTACACAAATGATATAAATCCCAACCAGAAACTAGAAAAGCCCTCGATGAATCTAACAGTGTCTCTGTATTCTAGTCTTCTCTACCTATGGCTTTCTCAAGCTTTCTCCACAACCGCATATCATATCGAGCACCAAAAGAGTTAAAGTTTAATGAAACATTAAAGAGAGAACAGAGATAGAATTAATTATGCTACGCTTAACCAAATTAGGAAAAAGAAACAGACAATTAACTAAAAACAAAATATTTTCTCTTCATGTGATGAGAGTGCTTGCCTCAACCAACACCCACCGTTTTCGAAGCATGCGTTCCATATAAACGAACCTCAGCTAAAAAAGTAAAAGAGAATCCCCAAAGGAAAAAAAGAAAAGAAAAACAGAGTGAGAAAGAAAGATAGAAAAAGGAAACGCACTCAGAGAGATCGCCAAGCTGGCGTAAGATCCCAACGAGACCAGCAACTGCGACGCCGTCGAGGACCGCCTTGGGATCCTCCCGGTCGGCTTCTCTGTACAGCTCCGGCTGACCCAAACCGTACTCATTCCTCACCTCAAACCTCACCAAAGGCATTTCCCCTCTCTCTATAAAAATACTCTAAACTACAAAGAGAAGAGGAGGAGGAGGAGCATAACAGACAACACTGAGAGAGTCTAAGAATAGAACTGAATAGAAATGGAAACGCTACGAAATAAATGAATGAAAAATAAAGAGAAATGAGATGTGTTTAGAGAGAGAAAGTATCGGCTTCTCTAGAGAGAGATAGAGAGGAGGGAGTTGGTGGTGAGATTGGAGCAGCTTAACTGCCAAACAGAGAACGAGTGCGTATGCGTGCGTGCGTTCCTGCGTGCGTATGTGTGTCCATCAGCGTCCGTTAAGTGAGGGAGAGAGACAGAGAGACGCAGGCATTGCCAACTCCGCAAGCCATTCCACCGTTGGGAAAATTAGCCCGGCTATTTTAATTTTACTCTCTCTATTTTTTTTTCTTTTTCTTTTTCATTAAATAGATTTTTTTATTTATCCGGGTAATTTTTAAATTTCAAATATTGATCTATTTTCAATTTTTTTCTTTGATTTCTTATTATTACTATCGTACTTTTATGATTTTCCTTTAAAAAAGAAAAACAGACGAGTCCAAAATACTCCATAATTTTTTTTTTCTTTCGTTTGATGGAGGAGTGATAATTAATAAATTCATTTATATATAGATCACAAGCCATTTAAAGTATTTAATTTATTTGAAAAAAATTTAATGGGTTTGGTTCTAATTGTTCGAATTATTTTATGAACGAGAGATGGAACCACCAGCTCCAGCTCCAGCTCCGATTCCAAAGCGAAGGGCTTGGAACAACCACGTGGCGACGCTTTACGGAAAGTATGAAGAAAACAGCTGCACAACTAACGACGGAGGGGGGGGGGCGGCAGACAAATGGAATCATGGAAGGAAAGCGATATTTCTGAAGTGTAAAACCAACGCCGAACTTCATAGTTCACCCCCAACCTATTACCTTATCTGGTTACCGAAATTGTCTTTTTTTTTTCTTTTTTTTTTTGAGACTGTTGCATTTAAAGTTTAAATCGTAGTTGAAATTTAAACACCCCCACAAAAAAAAAAAATAATCAGAGAGACTCTTTTTCCTAAATACAACCGCAGTCTTTGGATTTTTGTCCTTGAATTGAGTGAGCTCCATCCCGAAAATGCTGGCATGGTTTTGGGTGTCGGCGATGGATGGCATTTTCAGACAAATGGCAAGCTAGTCAAATTGACAAGCTCATTGATAAATGAAATGCTTGTTAGTTAATGTAATGGCGCAGTCTAATCTACGCTGGGGCCAAAGTCTATGAGTAGATTTATATGATTAATAATAAAAATGGATATAATTGTACTGACTGTCATATTTTCCTACATAATACCATTCCTTACTCCAGCCTCCCTTTCCCAAGGTAAGAAGGAGAAAAACAATTTTTAATTTTTTTATATAAAAAAAAAAGAAAAAAGGAAAAGAAAGAGAATAAAGATATAACATATATATATATATATATATATATATAGCGATATCACGGCACCTTGTAGGACTAACTTTTTTCACACAAAGTGTCTCACCAATGGTATTGGCCGTCATTTGAGGTTGCACACAAAAAGAAGGCAAAAATGCCCCCAAAAGGTAAAATCATCTCTATAATTGAAAATCTTAAATTTTTTGAAAAAATTTATAAATATTCAATATCGAAAAAAATAAGAAACAAAAATTTGCAGCATACACCAAACTCAGGAAAGGCAATAACTTGAAAATATGTTGCCTTTAACAACGTAATGTTTCATTAACAATCATATATTGGAAAAAGAAGAAGAAAAAAAACAAAGAAAGTGGGGTTTGAAATGTACAAATAAATGTTAGACTAAAATCTTCAGATAGAAAGAATTTATATTTTTTGGACGTCGGTGGTTGGGAGGTCTGCAAAATATTTATTGAAGATTGATGAACATTATTGATCTGGTCTAACCAGCTAAGAGGAGCAGAGGGCAGTGGTCCACTGCGCCAGATTCATATCGAGATTAAAAAAAATAAATTAAAAAAAAAAAACTATAAAGCTCGTACAATATTTTTTTGTCGGTCAATAGAGTTGACTCGGGTTTCCATGTGAGGTTCTTGGTGAAGATTTGACTTGGGGATTAGAATAGTCATGCAGAATCTTAGTTGCGCTTCGCTTCACTTCACTCCAAAGCAAGCAAGCAAGCGTAGTGTAATAATTTAGTTGATAACCTCAAATAATTTTTTTCTGTATAATTTTAAATTTAAATTTTTATTATTTATTTTTAAACACAAAATAAAAATTTATACCAAATACATAATATTATATTTTAAACTTATTGATATTATATTTAAATATAGGAAATTTCGTTCATATTTAATAATATTCAAATAATAAGTTTTTTTTAATGAAAAAGTTCAATAAATATGTCATTAACTAACTTTTTTTTCTTAATTTATATATGCAATGATGAGTATTAATGTGGGTCTCAATTCTTTACGATCATTATTGAATTGAATTTATTATTCACGCATTTATTGAGGCTTTTTCTTTTTTTTTTTCTTTTTCTTTTTTCTTGAATGCACTTGCACAACAGCCATTAATAATAATAATAATAATAATAATTCAAGGAGCGTGAGCCGTCATAATTGGATGGGATTAAGTGAGGACTGGGGCTGTTGGATTAGGTAGAAAGGAAGATGGCCGAATTTACTTGGGAGGTGGTGCTTGGAATAGCTAGAGAGAGATTTCAAACAACCTTTGTTAGATATTCTTTTGTTATTGTCTTCCATTAAGAAATTTATTTGAAAAAAAAAATTGAAAATATACATGTCATATCGAGTGGTATGAACTCAATTTTACGTGAGAATTTTACATTACTTTTAAATAAATTTTGTGTTGACATAGAAAATGGTAAAATCAAAATTAACGTAATTACATTAAGTCCTATAATAATGTCATTATTTTTAAGACAAAATTCATACTTTTAAATATGGCACTAGAATTAATATAAATCTCCTCACAATATAAAATAAAACCCTTAAATGCACTTGTGTAATTATAAAATTAAGATAATAAAAAATTTATTGATACCATATTTTATTTTTTTTTTACAATGAATTGTACGAATGTCATATAATTGTTTTAAAAATATAATCATTTTTAAGTTATAATTTTCCATACATAATACTTATAATAATAGTGTCGCGTGCGCATGCCCATGCCCATGCCCGGCTGCCAAGTGAGTGAAGGACACACTGAGCATGCACGTAGAAGGTTTTATATTCAAATGCTCAGAAGGGCTGTGACATTTTGTGGGAAAAGAATGATTTACCTGTGTATTCTGAAAAAAAAAAAAAAAAAAAAAAGAGTTTATTTTGTTGGGGGGGGGGGGGGGTGGGGGGCCGGTGGGCATGGGGCAATGTCGCCTTCAAAGCATAGCCCCCAATAAATAAACAAAGATGTCCTCGAAATCAAGTTAAAGAGACTGCTGCAAGTCCTCCCAATTGATGACGCAAAAGTTGGAAGTCGAAAACGTGCCCTTAAGACAGTGAGATGAAAGCCAGCTCATGGTTGCAATAGAGTCATGCAAATGTCAGTAGATTCCACGAGACAAATTGCAGAGTGTATCCAATTCTCCATTCCCGAGTGGTTTTGTGGGTGGTGGTAGTGGTGGTGGTGGTGGTGGTGGTGGTGGTGAGTGGGTCTCATCGCACATGCAGTGCTGTGGATCCTGCTGTTTTTGGGTTTCCACGGTATGCGTGGTCCATGAGACAGAACAAGGGGTCACCCCAATTTTCCATTTTAGAAAATTAAAAAATAATAATAATAAAATCTCCACCTATTTTAACGTGTACCACACTTGAAGATATAAAAATTTCAAACATCATCGCTTTACCAAGAAATTTTAAGTGTTTGATTTAACTTTAGATTTAATATGTAAATAAATTTGTAATTTTACATATGAACACAAATTTAATTTCATTCTTAAAATGCAATAATTTCATTATTGTAAATTTTTCTTTTTACAACAAATCTGTCCCACGTCAAAATTTGTCAATATTTTCTATCAATTTACGTGACTTATGATGATGATGATAAAATTATATTATCAAATTCAACATGTCATCATAATATGTGACTCAAATTGATAAAAAAAAAATTATGATGGGATAAATTTGTTACAAAAGAAATTATTAGCGATTAAACCACAAATTTATATAATATAGGATTGATTAGAAGGGTTTTAATTTTTAACAAGAAAGAGAAAAAAAATATAATAAAACTATTAACATAAGTTATTACTTTTCTTTTTTAAAAGTAATTTATTGATATCAAGATCTTTTTTTTTTCTTAGGGAATTAGATAGTATACACCTATTATATTTTTTCGTATTGAATTTATAGACTCTAATATCATTTAATTTTAAAAATAATTTATTGAGGTAACGTTTACATGTTTTAAGATTTTTCTTTTTTTCGATAACGTGAGAGAGTTGGGCAACGAGGAGCCAAAAGGTGACATGCATGACTCAATGCAAGCTAAGCCGAAAAAAAAAGAAAAGAACTCTATTATTGGAGAGCAAACAATGGTCCTGACCTTTGAAAGGACATCGGCTGGCAGCCCTCAATAAAAGCCCATTTAGCGAATTCATGCAGCGACGGTGTTTTCAGTCATCATTATTGCCCCATTTCTGTCTTCAATTTCACTGCCCCCCTTCACAATAAATTCCAAATATTGAAGAAAAGAATCAAGAAACCCACGACTCACATGGACTTCACGTGCTGAATATGACAAGCAGTTGGTGGCAACGCTTTGGTGAAAATAATTACACGTTCCGCAGAGTTATTACTTGCCAGTAAACTATTTAATTTTGTTTGTCCCCAAAAAAAAAAAAGAGTTCAGCAAACTATTTAAATAATTTACTAGCTAATTTTTGGTTGGGCCCTGGACTATTCCCGTTTTGGATAGTTGGGCCAATGACGAAGGAGAGTGGAGAAGAACCGTAATAAAAAAAATAAAAATATAAATAAAAAGATAAGAATATGCATACACAATCAATTTACATGATTCGGTAAAATTTGAGCAACATATTGTTTTGCAACAATTTTATATACTTTTTTTGTAGTAGTCCATAATTTTTTTTAAAAAAAATTAATAATATTTTTAAAAATAAAAATCAGATGCAATCTAGTTTTTTTTTTTTTTGTTTTTCTAATTATTCTTAGCCTTAATTTATCTTTACTAGACAATCAAATCACCTTCACTTCGGTGTCTTCTATGTTCTTGACCGAAAAAATACGTCCGCTGATCGAATTACCTTCAGCATTTTCTATGTTCTTAATCCTTGCCTTCTAATCATCGTTGTCACGTTCTGTATTTCTGGACCAATATAAACAAAATCAAGAGGCTACCGTTGCCTTTTGTGTTTCTACCATCAAGAGGTCACCCTCTTACAAGTTAGTGGAAGAAGAACAACGAGAATCATATCTTGATTGTAAGAATTTTTTTCTTTTTTCATAATTAGATTATATTTTTTTAAATGCCTCTGCCTTAGTAATGTACTATTTGGAAATATTTTGAACTTAATTAAAGAGACTTTTTTTTTATGCTAAGGTACTTAGTTTGTTGAACGAAGATAAAAAGTATTCTTAAATAAGCAAATGTTTAATCTAATCTTTTTATTTGATGTTTATAAAAGCATTTCTTTTGGTTATAATTTTACTTTACTATGTTTTTATTACTATAATATACATATAAGAATTGATAAAAACTAACATAAACAATTGGTAATAGAAAAAAGGAATGTGCATTACAAGTAGAAGGAGTTTTGTCAAGATTCGAGAATAAAAGGTAAGCAATTCACAAAAATACCACTAATTCACAATTATGCAATGTGTTGTGTGGCTTAATGATGGATGATATAAATTTCTATTAATTATTGACTATAAAGGAGATATAAAAGTTAATTATTTAACCATGATTAGATCTTATTTTAATTCTATGTTCTATATTTAATTGATTTCAAAAATTGTTGCATTGCAATTTCTTTTTCCATATTTTACCAATGAACATTGATATAAGGTGGTAACTTGACTTTAACCAAATATGCCTAATGTAAAGAAGTAAATTAATTTGACTTTATTTTATATGACTATTTAAAGATTATTTCCCCCCTTTATTTTAATTTGTATTATTGAACATAATGATTGAGAGGACCTTAATTTCATTAAAAATTAAGATATTATTAAACTTTTTATGTCATTATTTAGGTAGTTGTTTCAATCTATGTAAGCCTACAAACCTTTTTCTCTTGGTCAAGAACTATAAAATCATTAAGTTGTAACATGTAAATCTCATTATCAAGATTATCATATAAAAATAAAATTTTAACATTTATTTTTATGAACAAATAGATTATAAATAGATATCAATGTAATTAACATTATAATAGATACAATTTTAACAACAAACGCAAAGGTATAAATGTAATTAATATTATTCTTTTGTATGTATTTTTTTATAAGCCTAATTATGAATTTATCAATAAATTCATTTGGTCTATTTTTTTTTAGGATTTATTTGCATCCTATAGGTAAATCTACTAATTCTTATGTATCTTTCTATAACTTTTACTTATAAATTAACATTGTTGAACTATATTGCTTCAGTATATGTTAAGAGATAATTGTTCATTACAAGTGTGCAAAAGTCATCTTTAAATGTCTTTTTTTTTTTCTTTTGTCGCTTGTTTTTCTTTAATTTAGGTTCAAAAAAAGTACTACCATAAACTATCTTTAACTCAATTCAAAAAGCAGATAATAATATTAAATCCTTTCTTGTTAAAAATACATATTAAAAAAAATTTAAATACTTTAAATTCTTAATATTAATGATAGTGTTAGATTTAATAACAAGAAAATAATATGTAGCATTATGTTTTACATAACCAATAAAAATACAATATGAAGTTTTATATAAAAGAACTTTTGCAAGATACCTTTACCATTTCAAATAATTCAAACTAGGAAAGTATCTTGTGTATAACTCATGAAATTTTTCTAATTTTCTTATAAGGAATTTTATTTTGTAAATGACATTTAAAAAGTATTCTTTTCTCTATAAATTATTAAGTGTTCTTAAACTAACTAGTAAAGCATACATTATATCTTTCAATGATATATTCTTTCTCTTTGTTATTTCATTTTATTCAAGTGAATAAGAAGAAGTGACTTAATATATAATACATCCTTTTTATAAAAATTTGTTAATAATTATGAAGTATATTTTACTTCTTTATCTAACTTAAGTCTTTTGATCTTTTTATTTAATTAATTTTTTACTTTATTCTTATACTTTATTATTTTCTCTTAACAAAAAAACTTTAGTATATCTAAAATAATTATTTATATAAGTCACATAAAAATGTTTGGCTTATTTGGTTATGATATTCTTAAAATTACCCAAATTTGAATGTAATAAGTTAAAAAGTTCAGTTTCTTAGCAAATTGATTTGCAACTCTTTTTGACTGATTTGGTTTTAACATATACCTCATACTTACTCATATCATCATGTAAATTTTAGATCAAACCAAATCGTTTCATCTTCCTAACATAAGGATCACTTATATTTTCTAATCTAACATGTCACAAATCATAAGAATTAACAATATAAGTAAAAGAAGTATATGTATTTTCATTATAGATAATGTTAAGTACTTTTAAAATAAAAAGTTTCTGATTACATTAGGTTTTTTTTTTACAAATATAAAGAGAAAAAGTAGATACATTTTCATTATCAATAACATTAAGTACTTTCAAAATAAAAAAGCTTTAGTTATAATATTTTTTTTCTACAAATATATCATTTTTAGTCATGAATATTTTGTGAAATTCAAAGGAGACTTTTACTCTAACCTTTTCCAGTAAAGACATAAAAGCTAAGTTAATATGTATTTTTAAGACATAAAGTACATTATTTAAAGACAATATTTTTTTAGGTGTGAGCTTAATAAGGACTTTATCCTTACCCAAAATAAGTACTGTACTTAAGTTTTTTATGAAGACATTTTCTTCTTTATCCTTTAGTGGTATGTAAGAGGTGAATGCATTTCTATCTCTACAACTGTGCTTTATAGCACTAGAATCTATTGTTTACTTTTTTAAGTTAATGACAACATTGATGTGGGAAATAATGGCAAAAATAACATTTACTTTTACTAAATTGACATTTAGTTTGAAGGGTATGTCATTCTTTTTCTTATACTTACATTAATGGCATGTTTTGGTTTCCTTCATACATAACAAATACCTTTCTTCTTGAAGTTGGATTATTAGTCTTAGACTTATCATACCTTTAAGACTTATTATTATACTTTTTTTTGTTATGATGGTGATAATAACTATGATGACTTTTGTCTCCTTTCTTTTATTTCACCACATTTGCCCTTAATGTCATCTCTTTTACCATTGTTTCCCTTGTTTAGATTTTATTTTTATCCTCAATTAGGATATATACAATTACATCCTCTATTAAGATGCGTTTCCTTATGTATTTAAATTACTACTTATAATTATTCTAGGACTATAGAAGATTTTCAATAAGACAACTTGTTACATACTTTTTTAGTAGTTTGATGTTCTTATTCTTCAAGTTGTCTAATAGCTTATGATATTCATTGATTTGGTTTTGAACACTCTTTTTATCAGACAATTGAAAATGTAAATAATTGGCAACTATAAAATTTTATGTAGTAACATCCTTCACCATATATATATTTTTTTTATTTTCTCCCATATTTCTTTTGCTTCTTTTAAAGAACAATAAACATAAAAAAGATAATTAAATAATATATTAAGAACTGTGTGATGGTAAACTTTATTAGCTTATTCCTCAATAGAAACACTTTATCATAATTTTCAAAACTAGAATTTGGTTTGGGTTTAATAAGGGCAAAAGTTAATAATAGAACATTTAAAGTTAAAAAAATACATTCTTACTAGTATTTAAAGTGAGTGCTATAAAAAAATTCAATTTTAGAAGTGTTAAGAACTTGGGCCAAGTAGAATTGATTGAATTTAAGAAAGAATAGAAACAAACTAATTAGTAAGAATAACAGATTGACTTGTATTTACATCTATGATAGTAAAAACAAAAATTATCCTTAAGATTATTAACAAAAATACAAAAATATATTACAAATGGATGCAAAAGAAATAAGTATGTTGAAAACAATGTCAATATAAAGTGTTAAAGAAAATTTTGCCTCACAAATTGTCATAATGTAGCATATTACAATGATTATCCTCCTAAGATATAATAGATTTTCCACCAACATGCATTCCCTAAGTGAGATAATAGAAATAGTATAAATTTATTAAACCTAATGATTTCAATAATTAAAGTGTACAAAAAAGACAAGAATACTTATTTTATGCTTATTTGTTTAAAAGGAAAAATGCTTTTCTTATATTGCTTCTAGTTTAATATCTAATAAATATGAATATTAAGGATAAATATAATAATTAGTAGTCCAATTGATGAATATTAATATATACATGATGACTTTTTAAATCTTAATTTTTACAAGGTCCAAAACAAGTATTATATTATAAATATATAAAGCAAATTTTTCATTTCTAACATGGAATAAGAGCTTTTCAAAATATTCTTATTCTCATCGTAATATAATTAATATGGAATAATTATTAGAATAAAAATAAACGAACACTCCATTACTTTTAGATATAACAAAAATTTTATATATTTCTGCCTGAGCTTGATTATGGGCTTTTTATCAATTTATATTGAACTTAGCAGTATATCAAACATTCCATTACTTTTATTTAAGTTATGCTAATTATTTATAAATTTTTAGAGAGATTACAAGAACATACACTTTAATTTCATGTAATTTAGATATTTTAATAAAATAGTTTTCATTTTTTGTTGGAATAGAACTTTAGTTTGACATTTATTTATTATATAATAGATTATAAGCTTTGAAAAATAAACTATACAAATTTTTTATATATGGATAGAAAATGTTTAAAGATTTTGTAAAGTATAGATTGGGCATGACAATTAGCCCTACCCTCCGTGTACCTGCCATGGTCACCGTGGGGGTCAAAGTGAATTGACTAGACATCGAGGCGAGGATTGGAGAATTTTCGAGCCGTGATTCGTGGACGGTGATCGAGATAGTATTCACATACATTGTCCCGAACCACTCCTCGAAAACTATATGATAAATTAAGTTAATATTTTAACCCATCATATAAATAATTAGTTAATATTTTAAGGGAGCAATTTGGGTATTTCAACTCCAGATTATACGAGAGGAAGAATGTAATTGGGAAGAGAAAGTGTGAAGAATGGAATAATATTATGTTTGGAAGGTGTAGGGGAAGGAAAAGTAAAAAAAAAAAAAAGAAAAAGAAAAGAAGCAACTGATGAATATTTAGGGTCAATTTCTCAGGAGCATCATGAATAATTTTATTTGATAAAGTATGAAAGCATTTACATGACACCATTTCGCAGAAAAAAATTTTGATCAGTTACAAAACTAGAAAAGGATACTCAAATCATACATTAGATTTTACTTGAGAGACATAATTGTTATTTTCTAAATATTTATTTCCAAATTCTTTTCTTTATTGCCACTACTCCGTCCAAATAAAAAAAAATATTACTCTCTATTTATTCTTTTTCACTCCGTTTCTAACTTAACCAATCATTTAATAATAATAATAATTTTTTTAACTCTTTATTTTTTTTTCACTGCTTGCTTTCTTACAAAATTATTTCACATCCCACCTTAAATCCAGACAAAGCCTAAATCACTGTCGTACTAACTGTCAGTTCTCTCACTCTCCGGTCACCCTCTGCCCAACTGAGCGTCAAAGTTTTTGACCCTAAGAACCATCGAGAAGCGGCCCCAGGGATTGTTGGTGGGGGGGGGGGGCGCGGGTCGTTCGGACTCGAACCTCGATTTTTGGGTGTCTCACGGATCAAACACATCGACTTCTGTTCTTATCAGTTGATGAAATCGGCCAACTTCTTCAACAAAGGAGGCCTTGCAGGAGTCACCTTTTGTATGTTATCTTTTATTTATATATATATATATATATATATAATAGAGCTTGTAGGTCAAATCTTCCTTTCTTTTTTTTTTTTTTTTACATCTAAGTCTCTAGCAATTTCCTCATTTAGATCGAGTCTATATACTCCTTTTTGACTTATTTCTTGTTATTATGTTTTGCTTTCTTTCAAGATTATGATTGAATCTTATCTGTAGTTCGACGAATTTATTTAGTTTGTATAGGTTTGTTTTAGTTTGATGGCTCTCTCTCTCTCTCTCTCTCTCTGTTTTTTTTTTTCTTTTCTTTTTTCTGCTTCTGATCGATCAATTCTTTTTCAGTCGATCTCTTGAATACCGTTGGGGATGATCATTGTCATTGTGTTTAATGTGAAGTTCTTGAAGATATGAGCAGTCAAGGGGGGCAGGACCGGAATCCCCATGAGCGTCCCCCCGCTTCTGTTGGGGACGAGGACGGGAGGCAAATCGCTTTCGTACCCAAAGGGGCAGAGGACGAGAATGGCATAGGTGCTGTCCCGCCGCCCCCACAAGCCCCGTTGCCACTTCTAGTGTAGAAGATACAAAGTAACTCAAAAGCAACTCAGACTTTCCAACCTTTGACATTTGCATTTATGTTAACTGATAGGAATAAAACAAAAATTTTGAATAACTCTTCAATTTGTATTTTGATTTAAACTAAAAGCAACTCATTAGAAGTCAATTTTTTTTTTCTATTTATCTATTGAAAAGTCATTTGTTCCGTGAATCATATATAATAAGATAATTTTTTTTTTTTTATAAACCTTACGTCTCATCTTGCAAGATTTAGAAGCCAAAATTCTCCTAAACAAAAATATAAAATTATTAACGATTAATGTGTTGTTGTGTGGGATAATAAAAAAAAAATTTGAATTATCTATTGACATATCAATGACTAAATGATTGAGCACTTCCTTAAAAATAGTGTTTTAAATAACATCAATTTCCTTAAATGGTTAAAAAGGCACATTCCAAATAGTAAGGGTAAATTCCAAACGGAGAAACGCAATTCAGGCAGGCAAAGCCAACCGTAGGACGGCAGTTTTTTCCCCTTTTTTCCCTTTTTTTTTCCGTTTTTTTTTTTTTTTGGGGTTGGGAAATTGGAAAAAGGTGGAAGGAAACGTAAGCGGAGAGAGTCCGATGACGCAACCTCAGCCAGCGGTACCACAAACCCGCCCGTTTCCCTCACGCGCTTTGCCACGTTCGGCTCGTGCGACCGGCGCGTCACCTTCGCCGAACGACCCCAACTTTTTCGGTTTTGCCCACCTCTTCTCTCTCTCTCTCACTCTCTCTACGAAACGAAAGGACTTCTATTCCGCAAACAAAGACCTAAACGAAACGGCCGCCGCCACCACCACCGATCGGAACGACGATGGGAGATCTGACGGAGCCTGTGACGCCGTCTACCACCAGCACGACTCACTCGCGGCCTCTGCCCATACGCGAAGACTGCTGGAGCGAGGAGGCCACGTCGACTCTCATTGACGCCTGGGGCAAACGGTACGTCGAGCTCAACCGCGGGAACCTCCGCCAGAAGGACTGGCAAGAGGTCGCAGATGCTGTCAACGCCCTCCACGGCAACACCAAGAAGACGCACCGCACCGACGTCCAGTGCAAGAACCGCATCGACACCATCAAGAAGAAGTACAAGATCGAGAAGACTAGGGTTGCCTCCTCCAACGGAGACCCAACGTCGGCGTGGCCGTTCTTCCATCGGCTCGACGCCTTGATCGGATCTAATTTCCCTGCCAAGAAGCAGCCGCCCCCGTCCTTGTCACCGTCGCCTCCCGTGGCTCTCCCGCTCGTGCCTTACCGGAGGATGCCGACTGCTTCCACTGCGCCGTCCGCCATGGTGGCGCTGCCGCAGAAGAGGCCGGCAGACGAAGGCTACTTTAGAAGGAACTACTCCGCCATGGCCGCGGCTGCCGCCGCGGAATCGGAGAGTGAAGACGAGGAGCAGGAGGAGGGAGACGAAGGGGAAGAGAAAGAAATTGAGGAAGATGCAGAAGGAGAGGGAATAAGGAAGTTGGCGGGAGCGATCGAGAGGTTTGGCGAGGTTTACGAGAGAATGGAGAGCGAGAAGCTAAGGCAGATGGTAGACTTGGAGAAGCAGAGGATGAAATTTGCAAAAGATTTGGAGATGGAGAGGATGAGGATTTTCACCGAGACCCAAATTCAGCTCGAAAAGATCAAGAAAGGGAAGCGATCCGGGTCTAATGGTGAGAGAGATTATTGATTGATTATTTATGTCATTCCAATTGAGTATCTTATCCCTCTTTTTTTTTTTTTTTTCTTTTTTTTCTTCTTCTTTTGTACATCTTTGGTTGTGAGGTTAGGATTTGATCGCCAGGATTAACATTGTTGATGTTATTGTGGATTATGAGGCACAATGGCTAAATTATCTGAAGAATTTTAGCTATGACATGATGTTTGGTTGTTTATTTCGTACGCATATGCCTTAGGTTTGATGAAGGATGGCCCCTAATCTGATTAGTGCATCTCTTTCTTTCTTTCTTTTTTTTTTTTTTTTGCATGTAGTGCGTAAACATTTATGTGTCTTGGGCTTTGAACAGCATGTTTGCATTATATTTGTTCGATGGCTTTGATGGGGTACTGGAGTGAAAACCGTTATCAAGGGAGAAGGCTTGTTTCAGTGTTTCCCCCTCCCTCTCTGGAGGTAGAACATTTGGGTATTCCTGTGCTTGAAGGGATCAAAGGGTGCCTGTTGGGGGGGGGGGGGAGATTAGTGAACAGTGATTTGGCATTCATTCTTATATTTAAAAACTGCCATGGATTGTTTCATGTAGCGCCTTAGACTACATTTTCTTTTCTTGGCTATGTTTTCATGCAATATTGCCTTTGATCTTGTTAAATACTTTGAAATTTGAGGGGCCCTTTTCCTAAATGAATGGTTTCTGGGTTAATCCTGTACAGTTTGTGTGGTTTTGATTACTACTGATTAGATGTGGGAGGATTCAAGTCATTGTGATGCATTTTTATAATGGGTTTACCTTTTGCTGTGCGGATGTCTCTTGAATGTAGGGTGGTCAGAAAGCTTAGCTGGCTGAGAATTTGTGTGGATCCACCTTTTAAACAGCTAGACTATGTTTGTGAAAATGATTAAGCTTTTTGAGATGCTGTCACTAAATTTTTTTATTGGGAAATATTGATTGGACTCATGTTTCGTTGGACTAAGTATACACTTTGAATAAAACCTTTTTGGAAAAAAGCACATACAACAATGAATAATATCAAAAAAGCTTAAAAAATAACATTTTGTGTCATTTATTGTGATGTGTGTCATTATTTAAAAGGTTTTATTTGATGTGTCCAAATCAGGAGTCTACCTAGGCGGACGCTTTTTCATTTGAGTAATGACCTGTAGGAACTGCATTGTGTGAATTTTTTATTTTAGTTGCCCATTGCCATTTTTGGGCTGTGGCCCTGCGCGTGGTGTTGGGTGTAGGGGGAGTCTCTTCCAAAGAATAATCTATATATATATATATATATATATATATATATATATATATAGATATATATATTCAATTTATCAGTTACATTAACTGTTATTTGAGGTTGTACTAATCCACGGGGACATTGATTTTCATTTATTACCAGAAACAATTTCTTTCATTGTCTGATAACCAATTTATGCATCCAGCTGTCAGGTTTCCAGTATTATGGGTGGATTTTTTCTGTCTCCTTGAAATGAATTTTTTTGCTATTCTGGGTACCTGGATGATGGCAGTTATTTTCATTCATGGTCAATGTTGTTGACTTCTTGTTTTGAGGCATTCATATTATTAGTGAGACAACTTATAATTATGAACAATAAGACATGATTTAAGGGAATGGAAGGCTTTGTATTCTGCCTT
Source organism: Ceriops tagal (assembly GCA_021533255.1). Classification (NCBI taxonomy): domain Eukaryota; kingdom Viridiplantae; phylum Streptophyta; class Magnoliopsida; order Malpighiales; family Rhizophoraceae; genus Ceriops; species Ceriops tagal. The sequence continues at coordinate 7,598,042 of CM038607.1, forward strand.
TGGATTGTAGGTATTTTATAGGCAGTTGTAGGCACTTCACCTTGGCAAATCAGAAGTTTTTGAGTCAATTTCAAGAAAATCAGGTTGTTCTTTAATCGTGCTGTTTGTAAGGGGGGGGGGTGATGTTATCTCGTCTTAAATTTTCCTGAGTGTTGAATTAAATTTGCTCGCGATGTTGTTTGCAGAGGCACAATGGATTTGGCAACATGCTAAAAGTTTACTGAATTGGATGTGAAAAAAATGTGATGTTTGCATTTCACTCACTTCCTATCTCTTATGCAGTCAATAATATACCTAAAGTTTGTTAACTGTCTTGTCCTTCCAAGTGGATTGTTTTCCCACGCCTGAAGTTTTGTGCTTTTGCCTTAGTATGCACCTCGAAGTCTCGAAAGGCAAACTCATTTTGGCTTGAGATATAGGCAAGAAAAACTAATAATTAGTCAAGAAAAGACCTTTTTTTTTTAAAAGGTAATTCTGAGCTAGTTGTTTTTGGCTAATGGTAGTTCATTAAAGTAAAAATTCTTTTACTGCAACTCCATTAGATTATAGCAAAGAGGGCTTCATACGTTTGTGTTATGGTTGTTTTAAATTGTGTGTGTTTTGTGTTAGATTCTTTTAGCCTCTTACCACATCAGAGCGTGCTTGTTATTTTAAGACAAGCCCTGGGGGCCGAACAGTTGGAAGGCAGGACCCAACACTTTTGAAGTTGTATGTGAGTTGGAATTTTGCTTCAGTGTACTTTTGTGAAATATCAATCTCATGGATTCCTTGCCTTGAAACAATTTTGACGGTGATTTCTTAATTATTATACGCCTTTCATGCGGATCATCGCCATGCGTACAATTTCAGCCTTGGTTTGTGCATGGATTGCAGAGTTGTAAACGTCCATGTGTTGCTCTTGGATTGACAACTTTGGATCAAGGCTTGGTGCTAAATTATTAAACTTGTAGTCTTTATGGCTTTCGGCAAATTATGGAATTTGCCGGTGTTTTACCACACAATCCTTGATCATACGCATGTAGACATGAACCTATTGCAACAGCTTGGCGTGGTCGGACCCAGTGATTAGGCTTCGTGTCGTGCTTCTATTGGACAGGCCTGGGATAAAAGATCATTTAGGGGGGATGTTAGCGCATATTGTACAAGTCACTTAAATTTTCAGACATGTTATATGGACACGAGCAAAACTGGCATCTATGTAATATGTCTCTTAAAAATTTTAGTAGGCTTCTGATACCTGATTTTGGTAAGTAGATGTTAAATTGCCAACTTGCTGTTTTTGGGGATGAATCTCTGGGAGTTCACATTCTTAACAACTAAACTAAACAAAAGACTTATTCCAATCTCAGAAAGATTATTTTATTTCGAGAGAGAATTTTTTTGTATTGCAATTTGCGTACTTATATACTAACTTACAATCCGATCAATCATTATACAGATTTGATGACTATAAAGCTAACTTTTTTCTTTCTTTTTTTTTTTATTACTTGTTGACAAGCGTTACAGTGGCTAAAAGTATATCTTTGAGTCTAGACATAAGTGTCATACATATATTTGGAAAAGGGTTTATTGTGGCTACTGTCTACACCCCTAATCCTCTCTTCCAAGCCCAAATCCATGATTCTCGTAAGTTACTTTAATAAACAAATCTCACCAACCCCACTAACCCCCATTTCGTGATTTCTTCTTGCCTCGCTTCTACTCTACCCAAACGCAATCACCAAGAAAGATTAAAATACGTCTGTCTTCCCTCGAATAAAACCCCTCACCCGAATCCCCTACCCCTTCGATGAAAGGGGATTTTCGTTGCCCTGTCTTGGTTTAGTATGATCTCTTGGATCGAAGCATCAAGAAGAAAAAGACTAGCTACTAATGATGATCCTGTGAACACTGCTGTGCTAGAGAATCTTGAATCTTTCCTAGAAAACACGGGTATGTCTTTCAAAGATAAGATCAAAATATCAAGATATCAAATGATAATGTCCTATATACTATTGGTGGCTTAAATGGCAAGACAATTAAAGTTGACGCATCATTATTGGCTGCTTCAAGGGGAAAGTTTGTTAGGTAGTGCTCAGATTAATCTTAGTAAGGCCCTACTTTCAAAATTCTAGATTGGTGATCTACTTCTTCCTATGGAATATGAGGGTCTTCCTCAAATATGCTTTCAGTGTGTGCAAGTTAGCCCTTTCAAAGAGAATTGTCCAATTCTATTTAAATTGAGTGATATTGTGCCTAGAGGAGAAGTGAAGAATCAATTAGTAAAGGAAACTAATGATGCTCCTAATTCACGGAAAGAGAGATGTGGACCTTTGATGCATGTCATAAACGGAGAAGAAGGCCATTGTAGAGTTTGTTGGTGAGAAAAGTATTACTAGATATATTTTGAGTCATCATAATTTGTGGTCCTTAATAAAGATAATGGTTAGATTAAAGGGCATAATAAGGCAAATTTTATCTCGTGAAGAAAGAAAGAAGTTACAAAATTACAATTCAATAACATGACTAGCAAAAGTCACTCCCAATATCATCACTAATAAAAGTGAAAACTTCCAACGATTATTAAAACTAATAAGCATGTCATGGCTCTTTAGTCTCGCTTTGTTGACAGGTGGCTCATTAGAGTTTTAGAATCCCATATAAAAAATGTGTGGTGAGTGTGTATGGGGTGTAACCTATATAAAAAACTTTTATGTAATGGATTTAGGTATGGAAAGGGATATACAAATTAAGCATATTGAGTATATTTGACATACAATTTGTTTTCCCATTAATATTGGGTTTTACTCATTTTGTAAACTCTTCTATTTGAAGTATAGTGTGGAACTTTGCAGTAGCGACCCGTGGACGTAATCAATCAAGCCGAACCACGTAATTCTGGTGTGTTCTCTCCTTTTCTTTCTCCTTTAATTACTTTGCTACATTTGATTTATTAGTTAGCATTTGATGGTTGTGTTTGTTTTATTTAAGTTTTCGTTGTGTGCCACAACAAGTGGTATCAAAGCCCTCGGTTTTGGGTGATTTAAGAATTGACTAGCTATTTATGGTTATTAGCTTTGGTGTTATTTTTGAGTAAGTTATGATTAGGGGTAGCTCTACCTAAAGAGATTGGTTTTGTTTGGAGGTAGCATTGTGGCCCCTTTATTTTCCTAGGAGTGATGCTTTGTTAACAAGATGATAAGAGTATAAGGAAAGTAGGTTTTAAATGGGACTTGTGATTAAAGGAAAAAGCCATAAGTCAAAGAAAAGACTAGAGAAGGATGAATGTGCATTCTGTCATAAAAAGGGGCATTGGAAGAAAGATTGCCTAAAGTTAAGGAAGAAAGATAAGGGCAAGGGCAAGAATACTTCCGATGCATATATGGCCGAATATGAAGAAGAAGATGTTGCATTGACTAGTACATCATCTATTTTTGGAATCTATGAATGGATTTTGGATTCGGGTTGCACCTACCACATGTGCCCACATAAGGAATGGTTTTTTTAACTTCGAAGAGCTAGATGGTGGAGTTGTATACATGGGAAATGATAACTCATGTAAGACGATGGGAGTTGGTTCAATACAATTGAAGAATAATGATGGATCGTACAGAGTCTTGATAGAGGTAAGATATGTCTTAGATTTGAAGAAGAACTTCATCTCGTTAGGAGCTTTAGAATCTAAAAGCTGCAGGATATCAATGCATGATAGATCTTTGAAGGTTGTATCCGACGTTTTGGTTGTTATGAATGGTACAAGGAAAAATAACTTGTATTACTATAATGGGAGAACCATTATTAGATCAGTTATTACAATTTCTGATGAAAAATCAGAGTCAAATGCTATCAAGTTATGACATATGCGAATGGGTCATCTAGGAGAAAAGACATTAAGCAGTTTGGTGAACAAAGGTTTGTTGAAAGGAGCAAAGGTTGGTAATTTTGATTTTTGTGAGCATTGTATTTTTGGAAAGTAGACAAAAGTAAAGTTTGAAACAACAATGCATAGTATTAAAGGTATTCTAGACTACATTTATTCAAATGTGTGAGGACTTACAAAGACAACATCCTTTAAAGGTAAACACTACTTTGTTACCTTTATTGATGATTTTTCTAGAAGGGTGTAGGTGTATACTATGAAGAACAAAAATGACATGTTAGATGTTTTCCTTAATTGGAAGAAAATGGTAGAGACTTAAACTGGAAAGAAGATTAAACACATTAGAACAAATAATAGAGGTGAATTTTGCAGTGATCTCTTTAAGAGAGTTTGTCAAAAAGATGGTATTATACGTCATTACACTATTAGGTACACCATAGCAGAATGGGGTGGCAGAACACATAAATGAGACTTTGTTAACGAAAATCTGTTGCATGCTATCAAATTCAGAGTTAAGTAAAGAGTACTGGACGGAAGCTGTAACTTATGCATGTTATCTCATTAATCGTTTACCATCTACTGCTATTGGTGGTAAAATTCCTTTGGAAGTATGGTCTAGAAAACCTGTAAGAGATTATGATTCTTTACATATATTTAGATGCACTGCTTATTATCGTATGAAAAAGTTTAAGTTGGATCCGAGAGTAAAGAAGACTCTTTTTGTAGGGATGTCTTCTAGAGTTAAAGGATATTGGTTGGAGTATCCAGATTCAAATAAGATTATCTTTAATAGAGATGTTATTTTTGATGAAGTTTCAATACTGGAAAAGAAAACAAATAAGAATATGGAGTCTACCTCAAAGCAAATGGAGTTTAGTTGGAAAAAGGTAGAGTTCTATAAACCTAAAGTGTCTGTTTAGAAGCTGACTGAAAATTCAAAAAGAGTTATTAGAGATACTCAAAAGGAAATAGTTATTCCACAACAACAGGAGTCTATTGTAGTAAATAGGCCAAGACGTGAGGTAAGGTTACCTGCCCGTTTTGCTGATATGGTAGCTTATTGTAACGAGCGCATACTGCCTACTCCCACATTGTCGAGGAAGAGGAGGATCTTGGACCATATAAATGTAGGCACTGAACACTTTAATAGGTTACCTTTTGGAGAAAAGGTAATGACTCTGTAACAAGTGGTATCAAAGCCTACCTTTATCCCGCCGTGGGACCCTCGACTTGGCGTGGAATGCTGAGAACCCCTGGTTTCATTGACTTGGTGCGTGTCTAAGAACATCGACGAGGACGCTGATGAATTTGGTATGGGAGGATGTAACAGGTGCACATTGCCCACTCTCACATTGTCGAGGAAGAGGGGGATCTTGAGCCATATAAACATAGGCACTGCACACCCCAACAGGTTGCTTTTTGGGAAAAAGGTAATGGTTCCGTGACATTATGTACTTCCAGTTGAGGATGTAAGCGTTCTATCCACTTATGGTGAAGCAATTCAATGTGTTAATAGTGATAAGTGGAAGAAAGCTATAGGTGATGAGATGAAGTCTCTTCAGATGGGAGTTAATTTGGCTACCCAAGAAGTTTGATTTAGCTCATTTGAAGGCCGTACTATTTTGACTAATTCGCCAAGGTGGAGATTGTTAATAGGTCACTCATTAGAGTTTTAGAATCCCATATCAAAAATGTGTGGTGAGTGTGTGTGGGGTATAACCTATATAAGAAACTTTTGTGTAATGGATTTAGGTATGGGAAGGGATATACAAATTAAGCTTATTGAGTATATTTGACATATAATTTGTTTTCCTATTAGTATTGAGTTTTACCCATTTTTTTATCTTTCTTATTTAGAATATAGTAGAATTTTATAGTAATGGCCCGTGGACTTGCGCGTCACAACACGCTTTCCCTAGTTGGCAATTAGTTTTAAAGTTGGAGAAAATACTTAAATAATATTTAGGCTAAGGTGGCCCGCAAGAGAAACCTATGAAAGTTTTACTCATTTTGCTAGTAGTAGTTTTTAGAATAAAGCACTAAAGGAAAAAGTTAGCAAATTGGGTAAACTCATCCATATTCTTTTGCCCTCCCTAATGCCTTTTAATTTTTTTTGATAAGTGACCCTCCTTAATGCTTTTGGAAGCACAATCCAAGAGGTATCTAATGGAATTGTTTTGCTCGATGAATTTAAAACTCAAATTGTGAATATCTTTAGCGTGGAATGTATACAGTGCAACGCAAGTAGAAACTTTCCTGAACCCTTAAAAGATTTTATTTACCAGTTCAAATATTGTATGATTGCTATTATGAAACCTAGAAAATAATTAAAAAGAGCATAGCTAGTGATTAAAGAATTGAAGTTTACCATATTTTGTTAGATGGATCCTTTGGATTTCATAGGTAAAGTTTTGCTCCTTTGGCAGAAAGATAGGGTGTAACTTAACATTATTCACCCATCATTACAAAGCTGTTTATGCAATGGTATTAGAGAAAAATCACCTTCTTGGTTATTTTCTTTTATTTAAACTCATCTGAATGATTTTACTTTGTGATACTATATGAAAGGAACTAAAAATTGTGGCTGATGCATATATTCTTATTTTGAGTATTTATGATTTAGTTAACCAAATAAAATTAAAAAAATTGAAATATCATTGTTAAAATGAAATTTATAATTATTATTATTATCTACAAAAGATAAATAAGTGATTATTTAAGATACAATAATATTTTACTAAAATTTATTTGTCATTAATAGTTTCAATAGTATTATTTTTTAATATTCTTCTAATAAAAATTAAATAAAAATATATAGAATAATATTTTAATTTAGTTTGATTAACTGTAATTTATTAAAATTAAAATTATTTTCGAACAAAAAAATTTAATTTTCATCAATTTAGTTAATTAACTACAATATTTGGTTAATTAATCAAAATTTTAATTCGATTTAACTTGATTTTGTTGATTTACATAACCTAGGTTAATAAATTACAAAATTTAATTTGAAATTCAAAATTTTCATTCATTTTGATTCATTTTTGTTAGTTAATTGAATAAATTTGGAGAGTTTTATCGAAATTGTTGTCAAAGGAATTAAATATGCCTATATTAGTGAAACAAAATTATTAAATATAAATATTATGTCAAAATATTAATTCTTAAGAAGTCAAATTGTGACAAATAAATATTTTTATTTATAAAATTAAGGGGAGACTTTTATTATAGAACAAGGATTAAGAAGCAACTTTCTCTCAGCTTTATACATTATTGATTAGATATGGATACATGCCTTGTGTGGTTTTACAAATTTTAAGACTAAGTAGACATAAATTAAATTAAGTTTACTTTTAAGATTATGTTAGATTAGAGAAAAAAAAAGTTAGTGAAATTAAATTGATTTTAGAAGAATTTTCATATTTTTTCTTTTTCAAGAAAACGACAAAAAATTTTGAGAGAAGTTTTTTATTTGAAAAAATAAAAATAAAAATGGACTTAAATTATAATTTTTTGTTCCTTTTTAATAAAAAAAGGAAAATCTCATGAAAATGAAAATCTTCATCTTTGATTATTTTATTTATATTGAGTATAGTATATGTTGAATATAGTAATTACTTATTTTGTGTAATAATTATTATATTTTGTTTTGGACATGATAATATTTACAAGGTCACGTGAGATCCATCAGACATTTATGTTTTATACTTTAAGCGTGAAAAGAAAATGCAAGATTATGGAACAGATTCTCGGGAAATTGCTCCACTGAAAGCATATAATTTTTTGTTCTAAACTATAAATTAGAGAGAAAAAAAAGTTGATGGCAACCCAACGACAGAAATATAATAAATAGGTGTTAATGTAATATAATTTGATAAAAAATTTTATTCTATATATATATATATATATATATATTATTAAATAACTTATATATAATTTTTATTTATTTTTTATTATATTATTATGTAGTTAAATTTTAAATATTATTTTATGTGATATTATATATATATGTGTGTGTATATATGTATGTATGTATATAATTTACAAGGCCAATTTATGCGAGGGTTTTGCATTTTATTTTTTTATGAAAAAGAAAATAAAATTAATTAATTAATTTTCATTTTAAAACAAAACTGTACAGATCGGGTAATAGACTGTAAGGCTCGCCTCGTAATCCGCAACCGGAGATCCCAGCCGCTGCGATGCCGGTCTTCAAAACCCCCTTCAACGGCTACTCCGTGCAGTTCAGCCCCTTCTACGAGTCCCGCCTCGCTGTCGCCACCTCCCAGAACTTCGGCATCCTCGGCAACGGCCGCGTTCACGTCCTCTCCCTCCCTCCCACCCCCTCGTCCCCTCTCTCCGAGCTCGTATCCTTCGACACGGCCGACGGCGTCTACGACCTCGCCTGGTCTGAGTCCCACGACTCCCTCCTTGTCGCTGCCGTCGCCGACGGATCCGTCAAGCTCTTTGACACCGCCCTCCCTCCCGCCCGTAACCCCCTCAGATCCTTCCATGAGCACGCGCGTGAAGTCCACGCTGTCGATTACAATCCCACGCGCCGCGACTCATTTATCACTTCCTCGTGGGACGACACGGTCAAGCTGTGGACCCTAGACCGCCCGGCTAGCATCCGCACGTTTAAGGAGCACGCCTATTGCGTGTACTCCTCCGCATGGAATCCCCGCCACACCGACGTCTTCGCCTCAGCCTCTGGCGACTGCACTGTCCGAATCTGGGATGTGCGGGAGCCCGGGTCCACGATGATACTTGCGGCCCACGATTTGGAAATCCTTTCCTGCGACTGGAACAAGTACGACGATTGCTGCATCGCCACCGCGTCGGTCGACAAGAGCATTAGGGTTTGGGACGTGAGGAGCTATAGGGCTCCGGTGTCGGTCTTGAATGGACACGGTTATGCCGTGAGGAGGGTGAAATTCTCGCCGCACCACCGGAATTTGATGATCTCGTGCTCGTACGATATGTCGGTTTGTGTTTGGGACTATATGGTGGAGGATGCATTGGTTGGGAGGTATGATCATCACACAGAGTTCGCAGTTGGGGTGGATATGAGCGTGCTTGTTGAGGGATTGCTGGCTAGTACTGGGTGGGACGAACTTGTTTATGTCTGGCCGCACGGGACGGACCCTAGAGCCCCTTGATGGTGAGTCAAGTTGTACTTCGGAATTTTAATTTGTTGTTATTGTTGACTTTAGGTGAAAAGTTGCAGTCTTTGTAGCATAGGCATGAATGTGGTTTTTCTTGTGGGGATCAATGGTGAGTGGGGAGACGTACTCTGTTCTTTTTTTTGTCAATTGCTGTTGGGTGGGCGTTTATATGAAACTCGTGGTTGAATGCCTTTGCTGAACGATCCCTTTGCACTTGTCTTGGAAACCAATAAAATTGGTTTATACGTGTATCCATAAAAAAAAATTCCTAAATTTGGGTTATACTGATGTGTGATTCTCTGGAATTTTGGGAATTGTATTATACTGAAAGTTTAAGGTACCTTTAGCCTTTGATCAAGGCATGTTTTACACACTTTTTCTCTGCAAATCTTGTTTTCAATTGGAATAGCAATTTTTCTTCTGTCCATTTATGAGATGGGGAAGCTAGGATTGTTGATGTGATACCTTTTGAAATCTCTTTGCTTTTGATGCACCTAGAGCAAATACATTCAGTCAAATGGGAATACTAACCACCTATTTGGCATAAATGTATCATGCGTGCATTAATACTTGCATTAAATCCCTTTGGCATTGCTTATTGGTGAATGAGGGCTAATGCCGAAGCTCCATTCAATCTGCCTCAAAGCGATTATCCTTGTGGGAGATTGCAATGCTGTTGATCTTTGTCATTTATATCCAAGTCAGTTATTTGGTTTGGTTATAAAACTGACATATTAGCCATTCTGCAAATTATAGTTGGATATATATTTCTTATACTTTCTCTTAGGACTGTAAACTGCTATTTGTTTGCCAATTTGAGAGAGAAGTGAGTAATGCTGCAAAGACGAAAATGGCTTTAAATAAGGTAATCTTCGTGGTTAAAATTCTTTTGTCAATGAAATGGACTGTGATATACTGAAATGGCCAAGTTAGGTAGAGATTGCTATGTACGAGACTTGGAGAGAAAGATGGATATATCCTTATAATGATAATGTTATTTGTCCAATTATGAATTCTTTGCAACAATAGTTGGACTAGAAACTGGAAAAATTAAGTGTTGTTGCCAGAGGTGCAGACCTATTAGTAGATTTGCTGCCTTTTGTTTCTCTGTTTCCTCTTACAAACAGATGAAGCTATTGGTAGATTTCCTGCTACACCGACTCATTAATGTGCATGTCTTATTGCCTAGGCTATATGGTATATTTGTTCTTTGTAGTTTATTATTGAAACTACCTCTGGAGTCTTCTTTAACTAGCAAGACCCATCCATTTATTAATCTCCTGAATAAATGTTTCTCTTAGCTGGCAGTTGTTGCTACTATGGTTGTACAGAAAAGAGTTGGCTTCCCTTTCATATTCTCCTTTCACCCCTTTTATTTCGAGTTCAATTAAACATCCACAAAATGAAAGAAAGAGAGCTCTTACAGGTTGCTACTTGCTTGAGCTCTTACAGATTGCTACTTGCTTAAGAATGCCCCACTTAACATGAAGACTGCAATCCACAATTTGTGGGTGGCATGGGTAGTACTGCTTTACAGAATGCCTCTTGATTATGATGTGCTCATTTCATGCGCAGGTGTCAGGTTATAAAACCCTTTTCTTATACACAAGCTATTAAAGCTTGATAGGAATAAACTACCACTGATACTCCAGTCCAGTTTAATGCAAGAGTGAAAGAAAGATCAAAGCAAGAAAAGCTGCTAAATTGCCAATCTGAGATAAACACAGAAATATTTGTTTCTAATTTTTTGTTTTCAGTATGGGATGAATTGAAATATGATTTAATGTTTTCCCAGAATAACCAAAGCCAGAAATTAGAGATGATTACTTTATTTTGGCGATATTAGGATGAAAGCCTAAAAGAACAGAAGCTACACGCTTACAAGTTGAGAGACTCTTAAGCTACAATTCAAACAAAGTAAAACCATGACTGATCCGCTTGTGGTATTGTAATGGGCGGACGATGTTAACAATTCACTTAGGTTATGACAATATGCTTTGGATCGTAAAAGGCAACAGCCTGAAGATAATAACTATGCAACAGCTAGTAATTTCTTACCACGACCCTAGGGCAGCGTTGAAATAGCAATTGACATAGAGCTGCTGTCAACATCTCTCAGGAAAGAAAATTTATCCTCTTCCTCCTACTTCTCTCTGTCCTATGATTTTTTTTGGTCATCATAGATTTTGCATTTTCACAAGAGACAAACTCCTATTAATAGACTGATATTTGTTAAATTAATAATTTATTTTTCCAATTTTATTTACATTTGGTTTATTTCTATTAATTGTACATTAGAGAGCCTTTTACATTAACTGTGGACACTTTTTTGGGTTGTATCTATGTCATTTTTTTTTTCTATTACAAGGTTTGTTAGATATGAGTTACACAATAGAAAGACTTAAAAAAATAATAATTGAAGTTCTTAATTATTATCATATTTCTCGAGAGACTCAAAAAAAATTGTTTTAGTGTCTCTCAAGAGATATCAAGTGATTAAAAACTTAAAATATCTATCCTTCATGTTTCTTAAATTTACATTTAAGGTTTCTTTGATAATTTCTTAGGAGTTAAGTGTTAGTACAAAAGATCCTATACTTTTAGTTAATCATTCATCCATTTCTAAATTTTCCTCAACTATTCCTAGGACAATTGATGAAATTTACAATAACAAAAAATTATGAACTTTTGACCTTAATTCAGCATGATACATGCTTCAGTTGCCTAATTAAATAAAAATGAGAAAAAGAAAGGAAGAGGATTAAAAAAAAAAAAACCAAAAAACAACAACAAAACACTTCTTTTGATATAATTGAGAACCTGCCTTTTTGTGCACAATTGGAATTCCTTTTCAACAAACGTAGATACTGAGAGATTAATACTACGACTGCCTTCTGTGAGAGTATCTCACTTTTAGAAGAAATTTTTTTGAACTTGCTAAATATGAGAGTTCCATTGTCTATTCCTACTTTGAGCAATGAGACTCCTCTCTATACACTCTCCTTGTATTTTTCTCGCTTACTTCACATATTGACTGTTGCTGGCTCTCTCTCTCTCTCTATATGCTGCCCTCATGTTCTGCAACATTCTCTGTCCCACAGGACTCCTCTCTCCTCCTGTTTTTTCCTCTCCTTTCCATCTGCCCAACTCCCAATTTATGAGGAATTTGGTGGCTTTTGATTAGCTTGGGCTAACTAAAGAAGAACCTTTGATTTTTTTATTTATTATTTTTGTCTTTTTTTGCATTTTATATAAAGTGGGTTCTTTTGCATTTAGAGCCTCTCGCTAGAAGTTTGAGCTTCCTCAAGAGGATCATTGGACTTAGTGATTTGGCATGAGGCCCCCTTTGAAGTCTTTATTGGAGCTCTCAGAGTTAACTGGGTCATTTGTTGTCGAATCCGTTTTCTCGTGATGTTTTGCTGCTTTTGGAGTTAATGGGGCCATTGGGTTTTGTTGCAAAGTCCACATGGAACCTAATGTAACTCTTTCTTATATTCTCGCATTCGGCGTATTGGCCTGGCAAACCACAAAAAATGAGCTATGTAAAAACGGGATACCACTTATTTTGTTATAGACTTACAGCAAGAGGAGGAGGACCCAGTGACATTTTTAAGTAAAATTAGATTTTAGGGGGGTTTGGAAAACAACCACTTGGGCCCCGAGTTTGATTACTTAACCAGATTTTCCTTGAGAACTCAATCAAGCTAAAAAGCTCTTCGTTTTTGAACCCATGACGGACTGATTTTTAGTTTTGTAATTAGAATTTAAGTTTCATAAAGTGGACATATTTATTATTATTTACTATTTATTATTTTATTTTGTGTGTTCAAATTCCAAAATCAACAGCAATTGCAATATGTACGAAATAAAGAAAACGAGAGAGAGAGAGAGAGAGAGAGAGAGATTATCAATTATTAAAGTTTAAACTCTATAAATTATAAAAGTTCTTTGTTTGTATTTTATTATTTTTTTTCTTTTGTTAAACCCAAAAATTTCACATTTATAACTTGTTTTTAGATCCACAAGTTTAAATATCTAATAATAAAAATGTGATTTTCTTGTCTTTCAATTAAATTGCATATTTGTTTATATATGAACTTATTTTTTATTTATAAAAACTCAAAAAGAAATTGTCATTTATTTCAGAAATTCTTCAACAACAACCAAACTAAATGCGAAACCTAGCGCTCACCATGGCACGAGCTTGGCCCCTCCCACTTTTTCTTTTTTTTTTTTTCTTCTTCTTCAAAAGTATATAATTAAGTAATTTGTATAAATAAATTTCAATAATAGACATCTAATCTAGTTTTGATGATTATACACGCAATTTTTTATTTTTATTTATCTATTTTATTTTAATTATCAGGTCCAAGTCGAATCTCAGGTGAGTAAGAGCACTGTAGGCTATGTTTTATTTTAATTATTTGTACATCATACCTGTTTCAAAAACACTAAAAAACTGAAAAATGGGTAGGATTCACGCACAAAAAAATATTTAAGGCCCACGCTTCGTTGCTCCCCGTTTGCCACTGTCTCTCTCTCTCTCTCTCTCTCTCTCTCTCCAACTACGTAAACTTTGTTTTTTTTTTTTTCATTATTATTATTATTATTATTATTATTATTTTATAAAAGCTGTCAGTCAATATGGCATTGTTCAAAGGTACAGCTTATTCGGCTGATTTCCTCACATGCCCATGGCCTGGAGTTGGTGGGTGTACATTGTCTTTCCTAGGTCATCTAGCTTATTTTTATTTCGGTCCCATGGAGTTGGTGGTTGTAGGCTAGTGTAACTAATGACGCCATTTGGTTCGGTTTCAAGAGGTTTGGCATCAATTTCACGGCCATCCGTAATAGGGCAAGCAAATAGGTGTTACTGTTTAATAGACAAAACATATGCACATACAGAAATACAGTAGTCTAAAATTAATGGTAACAGGCAAATGGTTAGGCGTCCTAGGGATGATAGCCAGTTCCAAAGAAAAAAAATTCAGTAGTCTAAAATTAATGGGGTTCTGTCTCCACTAAAAATTTCTTATCTAGATTTTAGAAGATATTGAAAAGAAAAGGGAAAAAACACTTCTGGTACTTGTAAGGATCTCTCTCCCCTGTAGGCCTATATGGTTTTCTATCTACGTGGTGAGATCCTCAAGTACTCATCCTCATTCTGGCTGTTTGCAGCAACTACATTTATAGACTCGCAATAATGTAGTCAATAAGAAAGTGAAAGCTCAGTGCTACTTTCCTATCTGCTCCCAACTCTTTCACTCATTCTCAGATGCAGACAAGGCAGCCATTCCTTGTCCTCCAACATTAATTTATCTTGATTCAACTGCAAATTAGAAAGGAGAATTAAAATAAACAAAATCCTTAATATATATATATATATGAACGGATGAATGATGAAGCCAAAAAAAAAATCTTTGGATACAACAATCGAAATGCTACCTTTGTCCCTACTTCATGCTCAATGTGTGGCCTTTTGCACCCGTCCAAATCGCCTATTGACATTGTAGCTTGAGAAGAGGATAAAGAATGCGCAATCTTTATACTATTTTTTGGGTTTCCTTCACTTGATCTTGGTATCGTGTAAGATTCATGTGCTGGCAGGTTAGAGCCATTGTTAAAGCAGCTAACGATGGTGGGTGCAATTTGCATTCTTATATCTAATCCTAGTCCAAGATCCTTACTTACAGAAAGAGCACGCCAGTGTTGCAGCCTGCAAATGTATGACAGGAAGATGAAAAGAAGAAAAATTTCACATATGCATGTCATTCTTGATTATTGTTTCAAATTGAGAATATATGTTCGAAGAGATTAATGTTACCTTGAGGTCGCGTCACTTAATGGTCTTTGAGAGAGGACAGTGTGTAAGAGACTGTGACCAAAATTACTTTCAGCAGAATTTCTGGCTAAAACAATGCAACCGTTCTCCATTCTGGACTGTTCATGAGGATTACTTATATTGTTGTGCAATGTGGCTGGAACATGATCGCTTCCTTGCATTGCTATACAAGCTTTACGTAGTACTGTAGGAAAAACGAAATAATAAAGATTGACGGCCTTATGATTTGACAAATTATGTCTGAACTTTCCAAGAGAGCTAATGCCAGAATTTTCAACTTGATTTCTTTTAGTTGCTTTGGCCATGTATGTAGGAGTGTTGTTTAGAGAGAGAAATTTTTAGGTACTTAAAGGACCCACCATGGTCTTATTTATTTGTCTTTCAACTAACATATAATATAGTAGATCTTTATTATCTATGCTAAATGGATTAGATTCACCTATAGTATGGTCTAATAGCCAAAGAATTAGTTACCATTTATTCACACATTAAATATTTCATGCATAGAATTTTATTAATAAAAACATTCTTTATCTTTAATGTTTTTTATATACATGATATTATTATTAATAAACTTCAAAAATAAAATTTATAAAATATAAATATACTTTATTAAGAAAATTATGATTGAATTATAATTACGAAATATCTATTACATTAAAATTTTATTCTTACATATTTTGAGTGAATGCACTATTATAATTGAATATCGATAAAATTGTGAAATTAATAGATGCCAAGTTCCTTTCTTATAAAGAAAATAGTTAATGTCATAGAGTATAGTAAAAAAATACTTGAATAAATATATGATTACTTGTTAAATGAGTAAGTTCACTGAGTTAGTCCATTACAAATTCTCAAATATATCATTACTTGTGTGTCTATAAAATTACTTACGTGACAATTGTATAAATGATCTTTAGATTTGAAATTACTAAGATATCTCATTTAGGATTATGCTTTGATCTACTTTTTGAGTTATCATAATTAAGACCATTGGTGATGGGTTGCTTTAGATATAATATAAATTATATAAAAATAATTAAGCGATTAATAAAAAATTTATTATTTGAAATAAACAAAGGTGAATATTTTATTATTTTTATTAGTTATTGATTCCAAATTTTTTTTTGTTAATGTAAAATAACTATTTATAATTTATTATGATATCATTTATACACTCAATAATATATATATATATATATATGTTTGAGAATGAGTATAATTAAATCAAATTGAGTATATCTTAATTTTATATTCTAAATATGATTAGAACATTAATGCCACGAAACCATTGTATATTACTTAAAAGATTGTGTATTGAAAGGATGTGTTCAATTAGATTTTAAGAAAACAAAAAATATATGAATTTGGGAGTA
The DNA here is from genome assembly GCA_021533255.1 of Ceriops tagal. NCBI lineage: Eukaryota > Viridiplantae > Streptophyta > Magnoliopsida > Malpighiales > Rhizophoraceae > Ceriops > Ceriops tagal. Next base: position 7,614,287 of record CM038607.1, read on the forward strand.
TTTTTTTCCTTTTTTCTTTTTAAGAAAGAAATAGGTGAATTTGAGAGAATTTCTTTTTCTTTCTTCTTTTTTAGGAAAATAAAAGGAAACATTTCAGAGTATTTTCCTTAGCAAGCAGGGAATTTGTGTAGTTCTTTTTTCCCTTTTGAAAAGGTAAAAGAAGAAAAGTAAAATTAGATTTAAATTATAATTTTTCCTCTTTTTTTTTTTTAAGAAAAACAAAAGAGGAAATGTAGAGGTCCTTTTTTTTCTTTCTTTCTTTATGGAAAAAGTCAGGTGAATTTGGTTTTTTAAAGAAAGCAAAAGAGAGAATTTGAGTGTAATTTGTTTTTCTTCTTTTTTACCTTTTATTTTCCTTCATTTTCAAAATAAGAAAAAATTGTACCTGCGTAGAAGAGAATAAGGGAGTTTTTGGTCAGCTGTGTCATACTCACCTTGTCCAGCCTGATCAAGTTTCTTGCTTCGGTACATCTAAATATGTAAAGTACAAGAAGGATAGCTTAATTAAGAGAAAGAAAAAACTATTGAAAGTGAATTCGCTAATCCGATGTACACAGTACACAATGGATTACCTGTAAATGACTCTTCACATTTGCAACGCTAAGGCCTTTCACATTCATTGACTGAAGAACTAACTTGGGAGTTGCTCCTTCAAGGTAAATGTATATCAAGTACGAGATTTCAATAAAAAGGGAAATAAATCTTATACAGTTAAATATCAAGAGGTAAATGACATATGACAATTTTCTAGGTACATCATCAATCAACTTTTTATCCATTACATTGCCATTGAGAGTTGAGCATATCTTGGAAAACAATTACAAAACAGCACCTTTCTCATTTTGCAACTGAAGATATTCATATACTGCAATAAATGTTGAAAATAATCGTGACTATATATTTATAAAAAAAGACTAATTGTGATCATATATATATATATATGTACAGTTTTCGTTTCAGGTTCACCCCATACGGTGAAGGGGTACGATCCTATTTGGGCATTGTAAATAGAGAGACCAAATGTTGATCTATGATAATCAATATGCTTTAGTAGTTCAATAGTGTTAAATTCATAGCTGAGACTTAAAGATTCGAGTTTAAGTTACAATCGGAGCCAATGACTTGACGTAGAAGGAAAAATTGAAAAAAAAATAAAAAAGGAAGTCTTACGAAGAAAAATTATGAAATTGTCACATTATGGAACTGGTTGACCAAAGGAGATGAAAGGCGAACTTACTCTGTTGTCCGCCAAGCCTTTCAACAGCATGCACAAAAGAGAGATGGAGATCAGGAGTCCATCGTAGCCGAGGCATTTTAGATCTAACATATTTTCGAACGGTAGCTCTATGTGCATTTCTCTTTACAAAAGTATTTTCATCACCCGAGCTTCCCTCCCTTATCTTCTCCTGATCATCTTCAGCACTAGTGGCTCCCACAACCTCCTGACCGTCAGCGGTTCCTTCCTCTTCACTGCTCGCTTCTTCGTTCAAATCGAAAGTTGAGAACTTTTGGAGTTTAGACTCTGGTGATAATGAAGATTGATTATTTTCGGCTTGTCCTTCGAGCTCGCTTCTAGCACTCTTTTCTTGTTGATCAGCACACATCTCCATTTTTTTTTCTTTTTTTATGTCATGCAGCTATCCTCCCCTACTTTTGGTTAATTTTGAATTTTGAAGTTGATGAGAGAAACAATTGGAGAGGTGGTGTGGAACTCAACATCATTTTCCTTTCTTTCATTGATTCATGCCATTTTATTGCTGCCTGTCACCAATACACCAGTACATGGATATCCATCAGAGATAAGATTCTGATTAGTACAGTGTAAGGGGAGACTAACTGCTTTGAAATAATCTTCGATATTTATGCATACATCCCAGACGGAGGGGGGGGGTATTATTTTAGGGTAATCAGAATAAAGTATAGTAATTAAAATACTTATTGTCAAAGGTTTGTCAAAAGCAGCATCAGCCACCCTATAAATGAAAGTAGTACAAATGAAAGACTTTTGGCTAAATTAAGCCTATTACGCTCCATCATATTAATTTTCCTCTCATCTTCCAGCTTAATTAAGCCTAATAATTAAGGTAGGTTGCAGCTAGATGGATGGCCAATGTAGAATTTATAAGCAGCTGCACACGTGGTGAACATGGATCTGCCTCTGACCTATTGATCAATTGGATACCCAAAATTGTTGTTCAATTATTTCTGTAACCTAATGGCCACTAAATTAGAGTAGGTGGACAAAGCCTAACGACTGAATTTCTTCAAAGTATTAATATCACAAACGTGCGGTAAGATCAAATAAAAATTTATATTTGAGTCTATGCATATTGAAGATAAATAAGCCAATATAAATATCAAAAGAAATGAAAAATGTCAAAAAAAAGAGGAAGCTCTTCTTATGTGAAGACTTGTATAACTTTTTCCTCCAATTAAAATTTAAAACTACAAAATGAGTTATATTGTCCATGGGACACATATAGGCTCTTATAAGATTATGGGAAAATTACATATAATGAATTGTTACTTCTTATTCCAAGTTCCTAATAGAAAGACAATGCATACTAGTATCACTAAGCGTTATGGACATATATATTCAATTTGCAATCACATGGTCACGTTCAAAAATAGAAAACAAAATCCACTCTGATAGATAGTTAACATTGATGGTGAAGGGAGTCTATGAAAAGGTTGAAAAGTATGGAAAGCTTGTGAGTTGAATAACTGTGATGGTAGACATCTATGAAATATACTAGAACAGAAACGATTCAGACTAATTAATCTTCACATAATTTATCCGTATTGGCAAGCTATGGTGATTCTTAAGCTCTAAATTTGCCAGTCCAGGTTTCTTCCCAAAGCATGAGGAATACAAGAATTACGTTTGCTTTTAATATGCACCTCCAACAATCATTTTTCGAGAAATATTCAAACAAAGGAAAGAGAGAGAGAGAGAGAGAGAGAGGAAAGAAAAGGCTAGGTGGTGTCCCCCAAAAAAAAAAAAAAAACAACAAAAAAGACAAAGCCTTCTGTATTGACCATTGAAATACCACATACCTAACACAATTTGATAAAATACCTAACACAATTCTTATAATCTAGAAACCTGTTGGCCTAGCCTAACTATGCTATGAAGTAGGTTCTTTTTCTTTCTTTAATGATTGATATGGAGTATTTGTTCACGAAAGGAACTGTAAGACGAAATCGGGTCCGGGTTCCTGTACCGAGTCAAAGGGGGATGGGGTTACCCTTTTTATTTTTTATTTTTTCTTTCAGCGAAATAGGAGTGTTAGGTTAAGATTTAATTACCACAACTACAATCTGACAATGATAACAACAGCAACGATTCCCTATTGAAAGCATGCCTGGGATCTTGAGTCTAACTTGGAATGATTTCACATAAAAAAAACTCAAAAGGATCGGTTATTGCATGTAGTTTTTCTTAGTTTCTTATTTCATAAACACAAACCACTTGATCAATTATCCATCGCTCTCCAGTCCTGTTGATGATTGGATACTGCTTAAATTCTGTCTGAAAGTGGGAGTTGTGTGAGGAGTGAGAGAGAGAGAGAGAGAGAGAGGAGGAGGAGAAGGACAAGGGACTTTACCTTGGGTTTTGGGGTGTCTTTGTTTGATTGAGCCGTGGAAGTAAAGTCATCAAGGTTCATATGTTCTCCGGCTTTAAATGAGGATGCTTAATTTAATAACAAAAAAATATATATCAATAAAGAAAATATTAATTTTGCTTGCACATTTAGTTGAACACAAGATAGACATAACAAATTAGGATTGTATTGGTTATTTAAAATCTAAAAAATAGCAAACAAGCTATTAATTGTCATGTAAAAAAGAAGAAAACATGTTATTGTAAATTATTTGCGGTTGATTGTTCTTGAGTATCAGAGAAACATAATACACAAAGGATGCTATCCTAATCTATTAGCTATTCATGATTAACTAGGTCCATGTAACATCATTTTAATTAAAACAAATTTATATCATTGTGTGTATATGCCCATTCATGATCAACAAATTTATGTTATCATCCAAATAATAAGATTTTATCTACAAGAAAAGTTACATAGATGCAATAAATTAGATGCATCTGTGGATTCATATATTTTATTATTACGATTTTTAGTTGTATATTTTTTAATCTATTAATACATGATAGTAGTTAGCATTTTTTTTTTTTTTGAGATTGTAGTTAAGGATTAACTAACTATAAATGTATTAAATGATTATGATAGTATAATAGAGTTTAAAGTCAAAATATGTAAGTTGATTACATCTATATAATGAAAATTTTGATCAACTGTTTCAAGACAGCACCAAGTATTTGTGTTTTTGAAAATGTAATAATACTGACACTGTGGACATGCGACCGTTGGAGAATCATTTGACCACCATAGCCTTTCTCCCTTCACCTTCTTGTATAGTCGTTCGTTTAAACACGCCTCCCTTCGACTACAGTTGTCCATCAGCACTCTTTTAATTTTGTTAATTAAGAAAATGAAAACATAAATTTTTTGATTTGATTTGTTTCCACATTGTTTAATTATCATGACTTGACTGTAAACAAAATGTAGAAGCATCTTCTTTCATCAGCCTGTCAATTTCTTCTCACCTAAACGAAGACTTTCTTCTCCTATCATTAATATCTTGGCATTTTCAGATCCCTGTGGTTCCAGTCACTTCAGCCCACAGCTTTGTTAATCATTGCGTAATGCATGCATGTGATGATATCCATGACTTTGATTTTATTACACTGATCAATTGGAAATTTTATTGGTTTGTGCATGGAATTCCACATGACTCGTGTGAGGCTGCAAATGGGGAATACTTCAATCTAGAAGCTAGTCAATTTTGGTTGGACTTTTTGCAATTAGACGAATCGGCACAGATCTACTGGGAATGACATATTTGTTGCGATCTTTGAATTATCAGGGAAATTTCATACCGTGGCAGGTGGGAAATGAGTTACTCCAAAATTAAAAAGAAAAAAATATATATAAGTGAAAGATGTACAACAACAAAACCTTAATTTTGTATTTAATTGGAGTTGGCGGGATAAATTTAGTCTAGTAATTTAGTTTCATTTTTTACTAAGCTAAGTGTTAGACTTAATTGTTTTTTTCTTTAATAATAAGCTTAGAATATCATTAAACACTAAATTATATAACAAAATGTATCGACCCTAAGTAAAAAATTGATAATTTCATGCACTTTAAGTGAAAAATACTTAAATAAACATGAACTCTAAACAAAAACACAGGTTCCCATTGTAAATGGACAGCTTAAGAAATCTTACTTTGTAACCACTCATCAAATCCATGTGACAATCCATGCATTTGACCTTGTTATTGCATCTAATAAATGGTTATTCTTGTGCAGTTGATAGATAAAGGAAACCTGGTTCTTAATTCTATCACTAATGTCCCTAAATACTAACATAAGGTTCTAGGGTTTTTCAACGTTGTTATTTAACCATGCAATTGCAATATTGAAATCCCTTTTGATGGTTAAGGAAAATCTACTTGATTTTGCTTATTGGCTCTATAATACCATCGCTTCCATGATAGACAAAAACTCTACCTCTTTAATGCTACTACTATCTTATAAAAGAGGCATAACATTCTCTCATCCTCCCTTTACACTACTCTACTTATTCTTGCCACCTATAATGAGCCAATCATTCTCGCATCTGCATCAAATTTAATTGTACCCTTGGGCGATGCCTTTTATACTAAATAACTAAGATGTGGTTTACTCCTCCTAATAAGTTAAATATTACTAAGATTGAATGAGAAATCATTAATCATAAAATTATTTTAAGGCCACTTAAACTTTGAGCACCATCATATCTAATGTGATTTAGGTCACACATTTTCTTTATTAAGAAAGGCTTGCCAGAAAAGATGCTCTCACTCCTAGTTAACCATACAAACAAAACAATTGCATAAAATCTTATCAACTAAATCCCTCTCGACCTACATCTTTGTCGTAGTCCACACCATAACTCCCATGTTTGCTTCACCAACCTCATAAATCACCCACTAATGCCCCATCGCTTCAAGCATATACACCATATTACCCAAATAGGGTTGTAATGAAGAAATAAATAACGAATGGATTTTAGTGCCTTACTACAAATTGTACAATTCCTATCTTGATCTCCATCTCTTATAATCATTCATAAATACTCTTTAATTGGTAATCGTCTCATGATTAATTATTACTTAAAAATCTCTACCTTTAAAGGAGTCAATTTCTACCATACTTAAAATAACATTGCATCATACCTTTCACAAAAACTATCTTCTAAATTACAAAATAATCTCACAGCGAATGCATCATCTCTCTTTAACTGCCAAATTAGCTTATCTTCCTCCATCCTTGAAAGTTTTTTTGGTGTGTTTAACAAATCTATAGATTTAGTGTGCACACCTTTCTTTTAGTCGAAGAGCTTGCGACATTATGAAATTCTTTACACCTATTTACCCTCCACCCATTGACCAAAATCATTAATTAGGCTAATTTTCTGAATTGTTAAGGCAAAGACATAGGAAAATCTTTGTGCTAAAAAAGTGTCACCTATCCATACCTAATTCTAAAAATCTACTTTCCTACCATCTTCTATCAAATGGTCAAAATTGAATTTCATCACCCTTGTATTTTTTACCTTTTTTTGTCACACTGAACACATCCTTTTCTACAATGACAACATCTGTGAACACCTTACCAACTACTCTTATGGCCATACCAGTTAGTCATCATTTTTTACCTTGAAGACCTTTACCTATAACATGCTCTCTTCATTTCCTACCTTAGCTTAATTGTTTTTTTATCTTTCCTCTTCCTCTCTCTCTTTTATTATATACTTGAATTTAATTCTCTCTCTTAATTATTTGTTGGTCTACATTAGAAATATTAAACTAATATAAACATCATTTCATAAATTTATTTCTAATGGGTGCTATATTTACTTTGTAATGAATATCTTATTTTTTTACCTAATTTTTTGTTTTTTTTAAGTGACTATATATTTATTCAAACATATCAATCTCTAGTATACTTAGTTTTTGGGTATTTTATTTTTTTCACAATCCAACACTCATTATCATACAATATTACTATTCTAATTATCATTTAATGGAATTTACGCTTCATGTTATCAAGAATTTTATGGTCACACAACTTTATTGGCATATCTCCATTTTAGTAGTCTAACCCTTGTTTTATGACTGACATCTTTATTTTATTTTAGAATGTAAAAGAGCATTGCACGAATGATTAGGCATTTATAAATTCCTATATATCCATCATTCTTCTCTATAATAGAGTTTCATAACAAAATTGATTGGATTATGTGGCTTTTACACCTTCTAATTTAATAATAACTACTACAACATAAATGATTTATAATAGTGGTTTTCTTATAATGGTTCAAAACTACTATTATAAAATATTGGGGTAGCAATTATAATGTTACTTAAAAAAATATTTATAAAGTGTAGTTATAATATGCTTTATGTAACAATTGGTTTTAAACCACCATAATATATGTTCAAAGACATACACAACAATTCCAAACTAACACAATTTATATGATTAAAAAGTAATTTTAAATGACATATGCAACAGCTTCAAATTGAAGCGGTTTATATGATAATAAATAGTGGTTTTAAATGACATACATAGTGACACTAAGTATAAAGTGCAAACTTCTAATGTAACAAGTTAGAATCACTATTGAGAACTTTCTCATCAAATGTGTAAACATATCCCACGTGTCACACTTTAACAAGTTGTCAGCTGTCTAATTATGACCATTTATGATGTTTCATTTTTATTAAAATTCCATTGATGTCTTACTTACAAACAGAGTGTATTGGGCAATTCCTTAGCAAGAAAAGTCACAAAACTTCAGGAATTAGTGCAATTGAGTGAATCAAAACTCAATTTACAAGCCAATTGAAGATTCCGATGAGAATTACTATGAAATTTAGATTATTATTCGTCATCATTTTAGTGGAATTGTCAAATTCATAAATGTCCTTTCCTTCTCTTCTTTGATTCCTTGCCTTTGTTCTTTATAGCATTATTTCAATTTAATTAATATTGAACCCAAAGCTAGTGATACTTAAGCAATTTCTTGCCTCATTTCTCTTTCTCTTTCTAATGTTTTCTTGATAACTAAATAGAGGATCAATGTTCCTTATATATAGGTTTCTATGTTAAGAATAACACCGAAAGATGCAATCTTTTAATTATTCTAATCAAGAAAGTATTTAGGTTTCTTATAGTTATTGAAATTAAAATTTGTTTCATAAAAAGAAGGATATTTGCAAAGAAATTCTTGATTGCTGATGAATGAAATTTTAAATGGAGAGTTTTTCTTTGTTTCTTTTTGTTTAAGAAAAGCTAGTTTGGAATTTACACAAATAAGAGACTAACTTCCATTATGTTTTAGCTTATACATTTGCATTGAGGAGTTATATCAATGTTTCAATTTGTGAAACACTTGCGCTATGTTTTAACTTGTACACTTGTATTGAGGAGTAATGTTTTAAATTGAAAGTTACAAAAACTTGCTAAATTTATGAATTCTAAACTAGGTATTTACATGACTTGATAATTAAATTTTTTAATTATTGAGATATTTACTTGAAATTTACTTTTATTACTTTCACTTGGCATTTTAAAACTAAAATATTTTAAGTATATTTGCTTTGTTTGAATAAAGATTGCTTGACTAACATGAATGATAGAAAATAGATGAAATTTGATAAATTAAGTAATGATTTCTTAAATGGGGTTAATGATTTCTTAAATAAAGCTTTTGTTATATTTATTGAGGGAGATGAAATATCATGCCTATGTAGAAAATGTTGTTGTTATTATTGGTACTTTAGGGATGTGGTTTATGAATGTTTAGTTATTGAGGGATTCACACGAGATTATAACATATGGATTTTTCATAGTGAGGGAGTACATTCAAGTAAAGGGAGAAATAATGATGAAATTGAAGTTGATAATAATAATAATAATATTGATGGACTTTTATATAACACCTTTAGTGATGTAAGAGAATAAGTAGATCATGACAATGTTAGGGAAAGTCTTTATATACAAGCTAAAAGTTTTACAAGTTAGTGGATAAACAGTAATAAGAATTATACCTTGGTTTCCTTTACAATTAGATTATATCTTTTTAAGTGTCTTAATGACCTTAGTATTGCAACATTTGGAGATTTATTGGACTTAATCAAGGAGACATTCCTTGATGTTAAGGTTCTTAGTTTGTTTAATGAAGCTAAAAATATAATGAAAAAATTAGGACTTAACTTCAAAAAAATTCATGCATGTCCTAATAATTGTTTTTTTTTTTTGGGACAAGTATGAAAAGTTAGAGTTCTATCATATATGTAAGGCTATTAGGTGGAAAACATGAAGGAAGTTAAAGAGAATAAAGTCTCTAATGTAGCTTTAAATGTCCATTAGGTGCTAGCCTAAATTCTAAGATATTTTCCTTTAAAATCTAGGCTTTAAAGACTTTTCATGTGCCCAAAAATAACTAATAATATATTTGGCATGTAAAACATTGACACAAGGATGGTAATATGAGGCATCCTACTAATGGTTAATTTTGGGAAGATTTTGATATATTGCATTGATCTTCTGTAAAAAGACCCTGTAATATGAACATTACATATAATACATGGCTAGTTATACTCATTAATTACAACTTAGTATCATGGTTATATATGAAACCAAAATATAAAATGTTTTCTATGATTATTCTTGACCCTAATTCACCTTAAAAAGAGATAAATGCCTTTTTGCAGCCATTAATTAAAGAATTGAATGAGTTGTAGAAGTATGGTTTTAAGACATATAATGTATATAATAAGCAATCTTTCCAAATGCATATGGCCTTTTTTTGAACTATCAGTGATTTTTTAGTATATATAATGTTATCAAGGTGGAATACAAAGGAAAAGTTAGCATATCCTACTTGTAATTATAATACTTCTTTTGAACAATTGTATCATAATAGGAAAACATATTATATGGAACATCATAGATTTTTAGATGTTAATCACCCTTGGAGAAGAGATAAAAAATCTTTTAATGGTAATATAAAGTTACGAACTGCACCAACTCATTTGTTAGGGTTAGAGATTATTTCAGAGTTGTCAAACTTTGATAATCAATTTGGAAAGAAGCAAAAGGAAGTGTTTGACAATCCATGGAAGAAAAAAATCAAAAAAATCTGTATTTTTTTCTTTGCCATATTGGGAGAGTAATAAATGTCATCATAATTTAGATGTGATGTATATAGAGAAGCACACTTTTGACAGCATTCTTTGGACTCTCCTTGACATTCTAGTAAAACAAAAGATCATGTAAGAGCTCATTTTGATTTACAAGAAATAGGGATAAGAAAAGAGTTTCAACTTGTTTTTTATAATGATGATTAATACATTTATTTGTCTAAAGTATGCTTTTTAATGACATTAAAGGAGGAAACCTTCTTTTGTATTGTTATAAAATAAGCCAAACTTTTAATAGGATGCATATTTAATATATCCAAATGTGTGAATGAAAAAAAGAAGAAAATTATGAGGTATAAAAGTCATGATGTACATTTATTGATGCATTACTTTTTTCCAATTGCAATAAGGAAGATGGTACCTAAGCATGTTGCTATGTCCTTGACAAGGTTGGGATGATTTTTTAAGTCAAACAACTTAGATCACTTATAGCATAAAATTAGTAAAATAGTGTGTCAATTAGAGATGATTTTTCCTCCAAGTTTATTTGATACAATAGTGCACTTAGTTGATAAAATTAGGCTTGGTGGGTCTATGCATTATTGATGGATGTTTTGCTCAAAATATATGCATGATGGAGTGAAAACTTATTTTATGAAATGTAATAAACAATCTAACACAATAATGAATCAGCATAAACCTTTATTCTTAATAAAAGTTACGTGATAAAGGGTAAAGGGAAAAGGAAAGGTAAACCCTAGTTTTGGATATTGTTTCTCTTTAACATGTACATAGATATACATTGTTTAATTGCAAAGATAAAGAAGTTGAGAGATATGTTAAGCTAAATTTAAAATTAGATTATAATTTAACCTTAATTTAATCTTGTTTCTTTAAATTACCTTGTGTTTTACTCATTATTATATTTATTTTAGAAAGCATAAGCAATCAATGAGTGGAAGACAAAGAAAGAGATAGGAAAGAGCACAAAATTATAGCTAAGATTTTCCAACTTGGTTTCAAAAAGAAGTTGCAAATAAGGAGGTTTCTTCTTATATTTGTTGGTTATCTATTAGTCCAAATACTATGGCGAAGTGTTTTACTGGGAATATTATTAACGGCTATAAATTCCATATAAGGAAATAAGATGTAAGGTGTAAGACAAAAAATAATAATGTAACACTAATAGCAATAATAGATAGCTTTCCTAATTCAAAAGATAAAAATCTATTAAAGGGAGCAGTGAGTTATCATGAAACAATTGTAGAAATCATTAAATTGAACTACTTGAGTCAATTTGATATCATTTTGTTTAAATGTGATTGGCTTAAGTTGAAGAATGATGACTATGGACTTATATATGTTAATTCCAATAAATTATACTATTTGAATGATCCTTTTGTATTAACATCTCAAGTTCATCAAATTTTCTATATAGAGGATCCAATTAACTAAGACTTTTATTATGTAATATGTTAGATTCCTAAAGAGTTAATTGGGTTAGATAAAGAAGACAATGTAAATGTACAAATATTCTAGGGGAAGCCAAATGTAGGAGCCATTAGTAGTATTTAGCAAACAAATTTGATAAGAAAAGACATGCTTAGTATCATAGTTGACCTACGAACAAATGATCTACCTTCTGAAATAAATTTAAACCAATTGAATGATAATGTAGATGGTAATGAAAAATTTTGGGAGTGGATGGATGCAAATAATTAGAGAAAATAAGTATATATAGATATAAGTTAATTGAGTGTTCTCACTTTAAAATGATATTGATATTTTGTCCTAACTTCATTTGAAATGTGGCTAAATTAACTATGTTATTTGTTGTCTACTTTTATATACATAAGCTTAAACAAGACTTAAAATACATATCTATCCATTTTATTATGGATTGTTTTTTGAGATGTTATCTTGCATTCATTTCAAATATTAGTGCTTGGTAGTTCTTTTTTTTATTGCGATTAGATTATTTATTTGTAATTCAACCATGATTTAATGAAATATAATGTGTCTAGTGTGTGAATAGTATGGTGAAAACACAATTGTTATCATGACTTTACTATGTCTATACTTTTAAAATCTTATGCATTTTTAGCAACCATTATGAAGAAATAGGTCATTTGAAGAAAAAAATTTATCTAATGTAAAAGAGGTGGCAACTTTATTCTTAAGTATCTTAAAACAATGAACACCAATATAACAAGAACATGCGCAAGAAGCGATGTAAACTAGGTAGCCGAATATTGTGAGATTGAGTATTTCTATTTTAAGTAATGGTCACAATCGATTTAAACAAGTACAAAAGGAGATAGATAACCAATGAGTATTACTAGTGTGAGTGGGCAATAACATCAAATAAACATAAATTCTAATAATCAGTAATCAAGGACAACATATGGTCAAATGGAAATACAACCTTCCATAAAGGAAGGATTGAGCCAACAACAAGAAGTAAAAGAAAAAAACATCCAAGGTGATCAAAAGATATATCTCCTATTTATATAATTCATTGAAATTTTTATTTTTAGATTTAATATTTATATATATTCACTAATATTATTTTAATGTAAAAAAGAAAAGGACCAACAACAATAAGTGTAATATGTGCAAGACATGAAAATGAGAAAAACCTATTTTCTTGAATGCTAAAAATCAACCTATAGGCACAAATGATCAAACTCTATTTGAGTTTAGTAATTTTCTTGGGACATTGGTTAGGAATGTCAGATTGATGTTAATATATGTGAAAAATTGGCATGTGATAGATCCTAAAAAAAAAAAAAGCTTTATGGAAGTTTATGTAGGTAATGTATATTAGAAGTTTTCTTTTTTTATCTCTAAAAAAATGTCTTTGTTACAATTAACTTTTTTCATTTTTGAAATGATTGTAAGATAAATATTTGGTTCCTAAAAAAGGCAAAAAGTGGGTAATAACTACAATTATAACAAGTTGGAAGGCTTATAAATGCAAGTTTAAAAGAAAGCATTACAAAAAGTATGATATTGATGGAGAACAATTGAAAAATTGTTCACCTTATATACCTTTAGATCAATTTAAACAACTATTACAATGTTGAAATTCAAACAAAGCAAAAGTTTAATATTATTTTTTATTTTTTGTTTATCAATTTTTTTTAAGTTATAATTTTACTTTGACATTTTGTTTTTGTTGTAATATGAATATAGGTCATGACAACAACCAACATCAAGAATTAACAAAAGCAAATAGGAACACTATAGGTAAAAAGAGTTCTGCTAAGATTCAACGATAAATGGTAAGCAAATTACAAAAACACCACTAATATATATATATATTAATATATATTGCATTAATTTTTTCTTTTATTTCATTTTATTATTTACATTTGTGTTAGAAAAATCAAGATCCTAAAAACAAATCTCCTTCCTAACCTAAAATCTTTAAGGCCACTTGTCAAAAAAGGTTTAATTGAGAATATAAGCTTTTAGATGAAACACTGTAACAAATTATAAGCAATTCAATTTTTTTAATCATTTTTTAATGGTGTAAGAGCTAAGGTTCTATTACATTTTTTCATTTATAACTTGACATGCTTTGGATTCAAAATCAAATTAAGGAACCTTAAACTTAAGGGGAAGGATCAAGTTGTTAAAGTCATTTGGATGCATTCATCATAGTTATAAAAGATGAGCATTTTAATAGAGTAAGGCTTTATGGAAGAGTTGTTAATTACACATCTTTGAAAGAGAAATCAGTTGTTAAAGATGTTAAAATTCCAACAGACTTTATGCAATCTGTTAGAAATAATGTCCAAGTTAAGTTGTAAAAGAAATTTGATGCACAAATTGCAGAGTTGAAAAAAAAAAGATGGAACTGGAAACTACCATAATAGCTTGTTATTTTCTTGCAATGTTCCAAAAATTGTAGTAACAAAATCTTGGGCTGAACATCAATTTTGAAATGTCTCTTACAAGTATTCTTTTAACTTCTTCACTTAATGATGCTTTTAGTGCTCTAGATTAAAAATTACAACATAATATTCATTTATCCTCGAGAGGCACATACAGTCCACATGTTTAGGAATTCTTCCTTTTTTATTTTTTTAAATTTATTTTAAATGTTTCTAAGTTTATATCAAAAACTTTGTTTTTCTTTTGTAGGATGATACTCTTAATAAAAATTAAAAACTTCACAATTTTTGTTTAAATTCATTTAAAACTTTTGAGTGTTCTTTGACTTTATATGAGATGTGCTAAACAATAATAGAGTCATTTTTTGTTAGCTATATTGATTAATTACATTTGCTATAAGGTTTATTACTTTATGTGATGCACTTTCTATGATAAAATATCTATTTTATTAGATGATAGTGCCTATTATACCAAATATATTGCTTATTTAATAAGAAAGCAAAATCTAATTCAAGTGACATTTAAGCATTTTGTCAAGAACTGTTGTCTATTTTGTTAGAAAATTGTTGTTTATTCTAATGAAAATTGCTAGTTACTCTACTAATAACTGCTACTTATTTTACTAAACCATTGCTTATTACATAATAGACGCTTTAAAGAACCACTATTTATTTCTTTAACGATTGTTGCTTATTTTTTTTAATAATTATTGCTTATTTCTCTAATGACTATTGCTTATTTCTTTAGTGACCACTGTTTATTTTTTCAACAATTGCGACTAAATGCCAAAAAACCATTGCCTAAAGAAATTAGAAAGTATTTTCTAAAACAAATTAATTATTGTATATACATGTCATAACCATTACATATGCAATATAAAAAAGCATTGTAATGATCATTTAAAACCACGGCCTAAATCATATTTATATAACAATTTCATATGTGTTGTTATAAGTCGAGCAAATCACTACGTAAGATCTATTACAATATTTGCAAATTTAGCAGACTAAAAACCGTTGTATTTGACTTTATGCAACAGTTTTGGCCACAGTATTAACGGTTTTGGCTTATTACTACAAGTCATTTATAGCAAAGTGAACTATATATAATTTTTATTAAGAGCATAAATAAAATATAATTCTTCGATTGGAAGGGAAATGTCATACCAATACACAAGTGAATTGCATTTGTGCTAATTTTTTTTAAATTGAAAGATTTAGCACCGTTTATATAAATTTAGATACAAGTATAAAGAAGCTATAGACAAATTTTATTAAGAACATTGACATTTTATTAATATAACACAGTGACCTAGTTTGATTTATAATATTTACTTTTTTGATAGTTTAAGGTTTTAAGGAGGTAGAAAGTTTCATATATTAAAGTTTAGTTCACTATCTACACTTAATCTTTTTTACTTTACCTCAATAATGAAGTCACTTGTTCATAGAGAGTCTAGCTAGCTTGTTGGTTGAGCTCATTTTATTGCCTATTAATTATTTAACACTTGCAAAAGGCATATAAAAGGCATAAATCTCACATCAATATTATATAATAACTTTAGTTAACTTTTGTATTTTTAATATCAAGAGTGCTTGATATTATCAACTTACAAAGGTAAGAAAATACAAAAAAAAAACTTATGCACCACTTTGCGTTGGTCTTATATAAAAAGACTATAGTCATTTGTACACCCGTTCAAAAACAACTAAACTGCTATCACTCCATAATTCTTCAACAAAAAATTAAGGCCTCCTATCCTAGCAAACATAGACTCAAAATTCTCTACATCTAATTGTTCATAATAAAGTACCCAAGAACAATTATAACCATGTGATGAAGTTTATATAATGGATTATTCCTTACTTAGTCATGACATTTGCAAAGAAATTACACTCATAAGACTAGAAGATGAAAAAAACTTGATCTTAGTTCTATAAGTAATGTTTTGGAATATTAACACAAAATTTTAAGATTTTTCCATCTAATCATTTATCCATATTATTACTATACGAAAATCACTTTCGATGACTAAAAGCCTCTTAACACTATCTATTATCTCCATAAAACAATTGATTTTCTAAAAAAAAAAAATGCTTCATTGACACTTTATCCCTTTATTACTTTGGAAAAGTGATAGACCACCTTCCCATCATCACTTCAATGTATGCATTTCAAGTCTATTACACTGAACTTAGAACCATCTATAATATACCCCACCGCCTCCAGTACCTTACACCACGTTGCCCAATAACTTTAGTTACCGTACAATTTTTATCAACCTCACCGTCTAATAACATAATATTTTAAGTTCGTATAAGCTTTCATGACAATATTAATGCATCATCATCATGAGGGAAACCTTGAGATTTTAGGGACTAGGAAAATCCAAAAGAGTTCACTTTCCCAAGCCACCGCGGAGAGTCGGGACTACTTTGTCTTCACATAGGAAAAAGGTAGGGGAAGAAAGAGGAAACCTTTTAAGGACTAGGTTTGGCACGAAGACACCCTAGACGTGCATAATTTTGCTGCTAGGAAATTATTGGTGTATAGAGAGAGATGGAGAAGCCAATTCTAATTAAGAATTAAAGTACGAGCAAAAGCAAAGAAGAAAATGCGGAAGAAAAGGAAACTTTAACGTACTTTCATAGCTAATTAATAGTAAAATAAGGTCCTTCACATACTTTGGAGGCACTTGATGTTATTTTGTCTTTTCGTACGCGTTAGGAAGTGGACAAATTTAGTATTTTATCTTCTAAGAATCTTTCAAAGCATTAGTCGAATATAGTATCAATATTTCATAGAAAGAAGACAACCCTCTTAATGCTTGCATCAATAAAATATTCTTACTCCCCATAAAGGAGAATTATGTCTAATTATCAGTCAGTATTGCCCGTTTTAATTTATTATATTTAATCATTCCCATAAAAATTCTGTTTTTATGTTCTGATTGTTTTTATTGGTTCATATATACTTGCTTGTGCCTTAGATGGAACTAACTTTATTATTTGTGTTACGCACGAACATTTTTGTGTTGATACATTGTTTCATCTTATGTGTGGGTATTATACAATTTTTAAATAACTTTTGTAACACACACACACACACACATATCCTTGTTTTTTATTTTTATTAACGATAGACCAATGTCTCTTACACATCATTATTATATTTTGTTATAATTCACAATTTGGAAAAGACAAATAAATAAAGATAAGTCTTACAATAGATACTGTAGCAATTCAGAAAAATATTGAAAACTTTCATATACCTTAATATCCATAGCAAACAATGCTTGAAAATCCGATTGCAGCAAAAATTGTTACAACTACAAAGCAAATATATAGAAAATTGAGAATATAAAATTGATTCTATCTGAGAAACTCAGAAATGGCATAAAAACAACAAAACATGACAATTCCTAATTCTAGTAGAGATTTAGCAAAAGGAAAAACAAACCTAGTCTAAGCAAAGAAGTTAGAATTTCAGCCCCCCTTCTCTCCCCCTCCTCCCCTCCCCTCCAAAAAGAGAAAGAGAGAGAAGCAATCTACAAATTTACGTATGTTTCACTCATCATATGGTATATTGTTTGCATCATTGATTGGACATCTCACACTCCATAATCGAGTGGTGCAATGAAAAAAAAATCCATAGATAAAGACATTATCAAAGAAACACTGCTTTATCAAACATATACATGTGTGTGAAGAAGATAAAATATAACATTTTGAACAGAGCAATCACATATATATGGGTTAACCAAATTTGAAATTTGGAATATTTTTCTTAAAAGTGCTTGGACAAAATTGAGAAATTATTGCCAGAAGCAGTTTTAGATGAGGAGAACATATCTATAATTCTCAAACTCGAGAGTATTATATCCTATGCAACTATTCATGTTCTTTATAGAAGTGCTTCTAATTAGTCTCGGTTAAAATAAGAATAAGTTACAATCACTCTTTGGCAAGTCAAAACATCTCATTTTTCAAGAAGAGAAAAATGGCAGTGGTCTCATTAATAATTTTATCTTTCATATCCCCACATAATCTTTATTACTATGATTATTATTGGTAAAAAGATCTTTAATGCTCAAAATAATTAGATATTAAAGATTTAGAAAATGAATAGTTTATACTAAAAAATGAGATAGAATGAAAGGAGAGAGGTACCTCATTACAACTTTTTATCACAATACATATATATATATATAGATATATATCCTCTTTGGCTTTAAAAATAATCACTAGTCATTAGTACCTATGTGTAGATTATGATGAGACGACCGAGCTGGCCTACCAAAAATTAGTGGCTCTATACAGGTGCTTGATTCATATGCATTTTTTGGACCGCAAATTTTGTTTTGTTTTGATTTTTTTTTTCTAATGAAAGAAGCTTAATTTATCACATAAACAGATAATAGTACGTGCCCAATAAATCTCTTTTACCTATCAATCCCTTGAATGTAAATTGTTTTTTTTTTTTTGGAGATCTCATGACTAAATTAACAACTGCCAGATAAAGGCTTTTGTAGCTTGGTTATGAAGTTGCAGGTCCACTTATCCCTTTGTGAGAGGTGGCAGAGGATAGATAGATGTGCAGTGTTTTTTGACTTTTATTGCCATTGTTTTTGGTGAGCTCTTTTGGTTTTTGACATTGTACAGGAACGTGAAGACTGAGTGTTGCCTAGAATGCAACTGGCCAGGGGGCTTCGGTTTCTGGAATCGGGTTTCAGATTAGAACGCTGTCACAGTTGTTTAGGTGTAGTATTTTCTCGCAGACTCATATTTTGTATAAAAGCTCCAATTTTTTTTCCTTTGTTATTAGGCCCTTTTTTGTTCTTTATAGGTAGTGGATGCTTTTTTTGTTGTTGTCTCTTTTTACAGATTGTCTTTTTTGAGACATTTATAAATAATATTCCCATGTCATTCAAAAAATAAAAAATAAAAATTCGCAGTCCATATGAGTATTAGAATCAAAACATTATCCAGAAAAGTCACTGTCACCTTATTGTTAAGAATATTGAAAAATCAATTGGGAAATTATATTGAGTAGTAAAAAAAAAATAAGTACTACGAACTCCAAAACAAAACCATGGTAAATTATTGCTAAAAGATAACATGACATATTACCCTTAAACCTAGAAGGTAATCAGGCACCTAGATTCTTTGGATTAAAGTGCCCCAAAAGAAACCTTGAGAATGAAATTATGTCAAGTGATGATGTGGATGATTAACTATCAATTAACTTTACTTACGGTTTGATGTCCGACCAAGAAATTAGGATTGGGCTGGGCGGCTGAGCCAATAGATTCTGTAATGCACATGTTGCAATTTAACTTATGGCTGTCACAGCTGGCTAATAACGAGAAAGCGTAGAATGAACTCATTGAACTTCTTGTCATAATTTTGCGATACCAGAAATTTGAAAATGTGTAAACCCCATTAAGTGCTGGATTTTTGCACTAGATTTATGCTAGTATCTCTAACGACAATAAAAAATTTTAAAAAAATTTATATCTCCTGTTGAAAATAAAAATCTTGTTTTATTGATTTAAAAGAAAATACTTATCAATATCTTATGAAAAAGAAAACCCAAATAAAGTATAAACATATATGAATGGTCTAAATTTAGATCTGATATTGCATCCAATAATGGTCTCTAGCCTAAATGAGAGGTAGCATAGGCAGAAATTTCCTTATTATTGTTCAAATCTTTTTTACAACGAAGTTGCGTCCCATGAGCCAAGAGAATGGCACTGAGGCGATCGTTTGCCTGGTTTTACTTAATTGAATCAAGGTAAAGTATCTTATCTTCGCAACATAGATGACATGTCTTGGACGAAACCAAAAGGATTTTCTAGTATGATTAGACTAAACATATAAAGACATTCAGGTAGATCCCCCCCCTCCCCTTTTGACAAGATTCAACCAACCACAATTTCATGATTGAACATTACTGTTTAATTGACCATTTATACGTACGAAGCTTACTCCCTACCCCCCAACTTCAAGCGGTTTTATGAAGAAAAATATAATAATTCTTCTATTAAGCGACTATCCTCAATGTATAGTCTTCATTTGTTTGAATTGGACATCGAGTTGGAAATTATGAAAATATTTATCAAATAGATATATAGTAGAAATAAAAATTTTAAAATTAATTCTTAAAAAAGATTAGTTGTTTATTAATTATGATTATAAAATTATCCTAAAAAATAAAATTATTACCGCAACTTTTAGCTAAGCACCTAATATTAATTCACAAAAATAACTAAAAACAAATTTCTAAACTCTTAGCGATTGAAGGGTTAGAGGTCAATACTACTGTACTAGACCAAGTTTCTTTTTACCAATATATAAGGATGCTAACTATTAAACCTAATTAAGAGATGTGTATGAATTTTTTACAAATTACATTTTAGTTTTGGTATTTTTAAATATTTTATATTTGATTTCAAAGATTTATTAAACTTTGCAATTAAGTTTCAATTGATTTTCATTTTATATTTCTACAATTGTTCTTATGTTTGTTATTCATTATGATTCCAATATATTGACAATGAATATAAATTATAATTCTACAAAATTAGATAAATTAAAGTCATTTGATTAATCATTAATTGACCAACTAATCAATTTATATTCATAAATTATGATTGACATTCAACCACATGTCATGACCATTTAAATGTTAAAACTATTAAAAGGTGGTTTTACATATTACTTTAATGCACGATTTCTTAGTATAATTTGATTTTTTCATTATACTAATATTTCAATTAGATATAAAGTATAAGGTGAGGGTTTACTCTATATTGTCTAATTATGTTTGTTCTTAAGTATAGATCATTAATTTAATGAATGAGATTATAACTTTTTTTAAGTACTCACTCTGCCTTGGTCAAGGAATTCCTTAAATCACTATTCATTAAGTACAATGGAACATTTCTCTCAAACTAAGTATGATATGAATTATATAAAAATAATTGAGAGGTCAATGAAGAATTTATCACTTGAAAGTAATTTGATTAATAAAAGATTTATTAGTGATATCAAATCTAAAGATTACTTACATAATCGTTGCATGATTAATTATACAAAAACACAAGTAATGCTTTATTTAAAAATTCTCATAACAAGCTCATCAAGTGAGTTTGTTTATCTAACAAGTATTCACATGTTTGTTCAAATATCCTTATACCTTAGTCAATAAAATTGACTACTTTATTCACAAGAAAGGCAATTAACATATGTTAATTTCACAGTTTTATTAATATTTAATATTGATAGTGCATTAATTAAAAAAAATTTAAAAATATGTTCTAATGTAATATGTATCTCATAATTATCTTTATAAAATATGTTTATTCTATAAATTTTATTTTTAGAATTTACTAATAATTAATTTATTTATATAAATAATACTAAAAATAAATAATGCTTTTATTAATAAAATTACATGCACATATATTTAAATAATAACCAACTCTTTGACTTTAAGGCACACATTAACAATTGTAACTATGATGAGTCATGGTGGGTCTAATCCCAATCTATAGATGCCTAAATTTGTGGATATAATTGGCAAATTTGGTGAAGTTGAGCAAAAGGTTTTCATAAAGAATACTCTGGTATAAGATGTTGGGAAATGTACCCTAAAAAGGTATATCTCTTGATAAATAATTAATCAAAATAACACTAGAAAAAAAACATTTATTACAAATTTTGCTTGTATTAATCTTTGCATTAATAAAATATGTACAAATATTATCTTTAAAAAGAAGACAACAATATACATATATATATATATATATCCATATTATTTATTTAATTTGTAATAAGTACATTATTTTACATAATATTGATGTTGACATGAAAATTGTGGTTGTAGTACAAAAAGATAGTTTTTGTTCAAAAGTTTCTTTGAACATTTAAAAGTTCATGATGTGATTGATCATAGTTCAATGTAATTTTCACACACCTATTATATATACAAGAGATTATAGAACGTAATATATTGATAGGGATAAATCTTTAGAAAGTTTTAAACTATGAATATTTTTGTAATTGAGTTCTAATTTTTTTTATTTTTCTAATCATTTATAAACCTTTAATTTTCATTACATATGAGTCCTTTTTTTTTGACAAAATTAACCAAATAGTTAGATATATGGTTTGACTTAATAAAAATTATATAAAAAATACCCAAAATATATTTTAAAAATATATTTATATGTGTATTTTGTTAAATTTTCTCTTTTTTTATATATATTAAAAAAACAAAAATTCTAAAATTTTCTAATTTTTCTTAAATTCATAGAAAAAAATTTAGAATTTTTACCTTTTATATGTTAAAGAAGGGAGAAAAACTATACATCTTTTGAGTATATTTTGGAATAGTATTTATAAAGTCAAACAATTTATCTAACAAATTAACTAATTTTTATTCAAAAAAGTATTCACGTGGATTAAAAATTAAAAGTTTATGATTATTTTTTTTTGAATAATAACCATGGAATATCATTAAATAATAAATTATACAACAATGTAAATCAACCTTATACAACAAAATTGATAATCTCATGCATTTTAAGCACAAAATACTTAACCTTAAACAAACACAAGTTCCAAACCAAAAACATAAGCTCCCGTCATAAATAGAAAGGCTATCAAATCCACAGAACAAAATCTATACATTTAACTCTTCCCTAATTTGCCATTATATATATGAAGAAATTGCTTTTGTGTAATTAAAAGATAAAAGAACCTGGTCCTTAGTTCTATCACTAATATCTTTAAATATCAATGCAAGATCTTTTAACATTGTCCTTTAACTTTGTAATTGCAATGCTAAAATCACTCTTGATAGTTATGGGAAATTTAACTAATTCCACCCATTGGCTGTATAGTACCATGACTTCCCTAATCAACTACAGTTTTGTTTTATTAATGTTTGATGTAACTACTATTTTAGAAAAGAGGTATAACACCTTTTTATCATTCTCTTGTAATAATTTGCATATTCCTACCACCCTTATAAACTACTTATTGTCATATTCACAATAAAATTAACTATTTTACTTGACATAATGTCACGAGACATTACTTTCTCCCCAAAGGTAACTTGTTAAGGTGTGTAGCACCCACATTTATAAGGTTCAGGATCCCTTTCTCTTTTCTGATATAAGATTATATCATAATTTTTTCCACTGAATCTAGTAACGTCTTGGTTGCGAATTGAGGCCTTTCTACTTACTTCCTTACTTAAAGCGCTTAGTGGCGGACATTGGATTCAGGTCGACTGGCTCCAATACCACTTGTCACGAGGCCATTACCTTTTCTTCAAAAGGTAGCCTTTTAGAGTATACAGCACCCATATTCATAAGGCCTAAGATCATTTCCTCCTTTTTTATGTGAGATTCCATCACATTCTCCCTCACTAAATCCGGCAATGTCCTCTTCATGGACCAAGGCCCCCTAATCTACTCCCTCGCTTAGAGCACTTGGTGATAAACATTGGATTCAGGTCGTGCCGACTTTGATACCATTTGTCACAAGATCATTACCTTATCCCCAAAAAGGAATCTATTAGGGCATACAGCACCCACATTTATAAGGTATAGGATTCCCCTCTTTTCTAATGTGGAATTCCATCATATTTTCCCTTACTGCATTGAACAACATTTTCGTCATGAACTAGCAGCCCCCTGCCTTTTCCCCTACTTGAAGTACTTGGCAGCGAACATCGGATTTAGGTCAAGCCAGCTGTGATATTACTTGTCACGAGATCATTAACTTCTTTCCATAAGGCCTAGGATCGCATCCTCCTTTCTGATATGGAATTTCATCACATTCTTCCCAATGAAATCCAATGACATCCTCGTCATGGACTAGGGACCCCTGCTTAGAGCCCTTGGCAGCAGATATTGAATTCGAGTCGAGTTGGCACTGATACCACTTGTCACAGGGCCATTATCTTCTCCCCAAAAGGCAACATGTTAGGGTTTTTAATGCGTACATTTATAAGACGTAGGATCCCCTCCTTCTTTCTGATATGGGATTCCATCACATTTTCTTCCACCAAATCTTATGATGTCCTCATAGTGGACCGAGGCCCCTTTACCTACTCCCTAGCTTAAAGTGCTTAATAACGAACAACAGATTTAGGTCAAGCCAGCTCTAATACCACTAATCACAAGGCCATTACCTCTTCTCCAAAAGGCAACCTATTAGGGTATGCAGTGCCTACATTTATAAGGCCCAAGATCCCCTCCTCTTATCTAATGTGAGATTCCATCACATTCTTTTTTACTAAATCTAACGATATCTTCGTCATAGACCGAGACCCCCTTACTTACCCCCTGCTTAGAGTACTTAGTAGCAGATATCGAATTTGGGTCGAGCTGGCTTTGCTACCACTTGTCATGAGGTCATTACCTTCTCCCTAAAAGGCAATATGTTAAGGTGTGCAGTGCTTACATTTATAAAATGTAGGATCCACTCCATTTTTGTAATATGAGATTCCATCACATTCTCCCCCACCAAATTTTATGACATCTTCATCGTAGACTGGGGCTCCTTTGCTTACTCCCCTACTTAGAGTGTTTGGCAACAAACATCGTATTTAGGATGAGTCGGCCCTAATACCATTTGTCACGAGATCATTACCTTTTCTCTAAAAAGCAGCCTGTTGGGGTGTACAATGCTTACATTTATAAGGCCTAGGATCCCCTCTTCCTTTACAATGTGGGATTTCATCACATTATTCCCTATGAAATCCAATGACATCCTTGTCATGGATTAAGGCCCCCCTACTTACCTCATACTTAAAGCGTTTGGTAACAAATATTGGATTTGGATCGAGCTAGCTCCGATACCACATGTCATGGGGCCATTACCTTTTCCCCAAAAGGCAACATATTAGGGTGTGCAGCGCCCATATTTATAAGACAAAAGATCCTCTCCTCCTTTTAGATGTGAGATTCCATCACATTCTTCCCCGTCGAATCTTACGACGTCCTCGTCATAGATCGGGGCCCCTCTGCTTACTCCCACGTTTGAAGTCTTTGGCGATGAACATCAAATTTTGGTTGGGTCGGCTTTGATATCACTTGTTACGAGACCATTACCTATTCTTCAAAAGGCAACTTGTTAGGGTGTGTAGCACCCACATTTATAAGGCCCAAGATCTTCTCCTCCTTTTCGATGTGAGATTCCATCACATTCTACCTTATAAAATCCAATGGCATCCTAGTCACGAACTGGGGCCCCTCAACTTACCCCCTACTTAAAGTGCTTAGCAACTGATATCAGATTCGAGTTGGACCGGCTCTGATACCACTTGTCATAGGGCCATTACCTTCTCTCTGAAAAGCAGCGAGTTAGGATGTGCAATGCTTACATTTATAAGATGTAAGATCTCCTCTTCCTTTTCGATGTGAGATTTCATCACATTCTTTCCCACCGAATTATACGATGTCCTTGTTGTGGACTAAAGCCCCCTTGCCTACTTCTTCACTTAAAGTGCTTGGCAACGGACATCGGATTTAGGTTGGGTTGGCACTTATACCACTTGTCATAAGATCATTCCCTTTTCTCCAAAAGGCAACCGGTTAAGGTGTGCAGCACCAATGTTTATAAGGCCCAGGATCGCTTCCTTTTTTTCGATATGGGATTCTATCACATTCTCCTTTATCGAATCTGATAACAACCTCATCACGGACTAGGGCCCCCTTACTTAAAGTGCTTGGCAACAAATATCGGATTCGGGTCAAGCCAGCTTTGATACCATTTATCATGAGGTCATTACCTTCTCCTCAAAAGGTAGTTTATTAGGGTGTATAGCACTCACGTTTATAAGGCCTAGCATCCCCTCCTTTTCGATGTAGGATTCCATAATATTCTTTTCTATCGAATCTACGACATCCTCATCACAAACTGGGGCCCCGCTGCTTACCTCTTATTTAAAACGCTTAGCAGCAGATATCAAATTCAAGTCGGGCCAGCTTTGATACCACTTGTCACGGGGCCATTACATTCTCTTTAAAAGGCAGCCTATTAGGATGTACAACACCTATGTTTATAAAGCCTAGGATACCTTCTTCCATTTCGATATGGGATTCCATCACATTCTCCCGCACTAAATTTGGTGACTTCCTCGTCGTGGACCAGGGACCTACTGCTTATTCCCTTACTTGGCAACAGATATTGGATTCAAGTTGGGCCGACTTTGATACCATTTGTCATAAGACCATTACCTTCTCTCCAAAAGGCAACTTGCTAGGATGTGCAACACCTACGTTTATAAGGTCCACGATCCCCTTTCCTTTCCGATGTGAGATTCAATCACATTCTCCATTACTGAATCTAATGACATCCTTGTCACGGACTGAGGCCCCTATGCTTACTCCCTACTTAGAGCGTTTGGCAGCAAATATTGAATTCAGATCGAGCCAACTCTGATACCACTTGTCACAAGGCCATTAACATCTCTATAAAAGGCAGTTTGTTAAGGTGTGCACTGTCTAAATTTATAAGATATAGGATCTCTTCCTCCTTTTTGATGTGGGATTCCATCACATTCTCCCTCACCAAATCTTATGATGTCCTCGTTATAGACCAAGGCCCCCTACCTATTACCTCACTTAAAGTGCATGGCGATGAACATTGGATTTAGGTCAGATCGGCTTTGATACAACTTATCATGAAGTTATTATCTTTTCTCTAAAAGATAACTTATTAAAGTGTGTAACACACACATTTATAAGGCCGAGAATCCCCTCCTTTTATCTGATATGAGATTCCATCACATTCTCCTTTACCAAATCTAACGACATCCTTGTCACAGACTAAGGCCCCCCTGTTCACCCCCTATTTAAAGCACTTAGGAGTAGATATCGGATTTGTGTCGGGCCAACTCTGATACCACTTTTCACAGGGACATTACCTTCTTACAAAAAGGTAGCCAGTTAGGGTGTACAGTTTATAAGGCCTAAGATCCCTTCCTCCTTTTCAATATGGGATTCCATCACATTCTCCCCTACCAAATTTGATGATGTCCTCGTCATAGACCAGGGCCCTATTGCCTACTCCCTTACTTAGAGCACTTGGTGACAAACATTAGATTTCGGTTGGGCTAGTTCTGATACAACTTGTCATAAAGTCATTACCTTTTCCTCTAAAAGGCAACCTGTTAAAGTGTGCAGCGCTGACATTTATAAGGCCCAAGATCCCCCCTGTCCTTTCCAATGTAGGATTTCATCACATTCTCCCTCATTGAATCTTACGATGTCCTCATCGTAGACCGAGGCCCCCCTGTCTACTCCCTCACTTAAAGTGTGTGGGGACAGATATCGGATTTAGATTAGGGTGACTCTGATATCACTTGTGACGAGGCTATTACTTTTTCTCCAAAAGGCAGCTTGTTAGGGTATGCAGTGCCCATGTTTATAAGGTCCAAGATCCCCTCCTCCATTATGATGTTGGATTCCATCACATTCTCCCTTACCGAATCCAACAACATCCTCATCACGGATCGAGGCCCCCCTACTTGCCTTCTGCTTAGAGTGCTTGGCAATAAATATCGGATTCAAGTCAGGCTGCCTCTAATACCACTTGTCACAGAGCTATTACCTTTTCCCCAAAAGGTAACTTGTTAGGGTGTGCAGCATTCACATTCATAAGGCCCAGCATCCCTTCCTCCTTTCTGACATGTGATCTTATCACATTCTCCCCTATCGAATTTATGACATCATTGTCATGGATCGAGGCCCTTATGTTTATCGCCTGCTTAGAGCGTTTAACAGCAGATATCAGATTTAAGTTAGGCCGACTCTGATACCACTTGTCCCAATGCTATTACCTTATCCCCAAAAGGTAACTTATTAGGATGTGTAGCACTCATGTTTATAAGAACTAGAATCCCCTCTTCCTTTCCGATATAAGATTCCATCACATTCTCCCTACTGAATCCGGCGACATACTCTTCATAGACCAAGGCCCCCCTACTTATCGCTTGCTTAAAGCGTTTGGCAGCAGATATCGGATTCGAGTCAGGTGACTCTAGTACCATTTGTCATAAGGCCATTACCTTCTCCCCAAAAGTTAACATGTTAGGGTGTGCAGCACCTACATTTATAAGACGCAGTACCCCCTCATCCTTTTCAATGTGGGATTCCATCACATTCTCCCCCACCGAATCTTACAAGGTCGTCGTTGTGGACCTAGGCCCCCTTACTTACTTCCCCACTTAGAGTACTTGGTGATGGACATCGGATTTAAGTTAGGCTAGCTCTTATACCATTTGTCACGAAGTCATTACCTTTTTTCCAAATGATAGCCTATTAAGATGTGCAGCATCCACATTTATAAGGCCCAAGATCCTCTCTTCCTTTCTGATATGGAATTCCATCACATTTTCCTCTACCGAATCCAGCGATATCCTCATCATAGATAAAGGCCCCTTTGCTTAGAGTGTTTGGCAGCAAATATCAGATTCAGGTGAGGCCGATTCTGATACCGTGTTAGGGTATACGTTTACATTTATAAGATACAGGTTCTCCTCCTTTCCGATATAGGATTCCATCACATTCCCCCTATCGAATCTTACGATGTCCTCATCGTAAACTGAGGGCCCCTTGCCTACTCCCCTACTTTGAGTGCTTGGTGATAGACATCGGATTTAGATCAAATCAATTCTGATACCACTTTTCATGAGGCCATTATCTTTTCTTTAAAAGGCAACCTGTCAAGGTCTGTAGCACCCACGTTTATATGGCCTACGATCCCCTCCTTCTTTCCAATGTAGGATTTAATCACATTCTTCCCTACCAAATTCGACAACATACTCATCACATACTGAGGCCCCCTTACTTAACCCCTACTTAAAGCATTTGGCAGCAGATATCAGTTTTGGGTCGAGCCAATTTTTATACCATATGTCACGAAACCATTACCTTTTCCCCAAAAAATAGCCTATTAGGGTGTATAGTACCCACGTTTATAAGGCTCAAAATTCCTTCTTTTCAATGTAGGATTCCATCACATGCTTCCTCACCAAGTCAAGTTACGTCCTCATCGCAGACCAAGGCCTCACTGCATACTCCCTTGCTTAGAGCACTTGACAACAAATATCAAATTTGGGTCAAGTAGCTTTAATACCACTTGTCACGGGGCCATTACCTTCTCTCCAAATGGCAACATGTTAAGATGTGCAGCATCTATATTTATAAGATGCAAAATCCCCTCCTTCTTTTGGATATAGGATTCCATCATATTCTCCCCCACCGAATCTTATGACATCCTCGTTGTAGAACAGGGCCCCTCTGCCTACTCTCCCATTTAAAGTGCTTGGCAACAGACATCGGATTTAGGTAAGGATGACTCTGATACTACTTGTCACAAGGTCATTTCCTTTTCTCTTAAAGGCAGCTTGCTAGGGTGTACAACGCCCATATTTATAAGGCTCAGGATCCCCTCATCCTTTCTGATGTGGGATTCCATCACATTTTCCCCCATTGAATCTGGCGACATCCTCGTCACAAACCGGGGCCCCCCTACTACCCCCTACTTAGAGGGCTTAGCAAGAGATATAATATTTGGGTTAGGCTGGCTCTAATACCATTTGTCACGGAGTCATTACCTTCTCCTCAAAAAACAACATGTTATGGTATGCAGCACCTACATTTATAAGACAAGTTCTCCTTCTCCTTTTCGATGTGGGTTCTATCATATTCTCCCCCACCGAATCTATTGACATCCTTGTCATGGACCGAAGCCCCCATACTCACTCACCTACTTAGAGTACTTTGCGATGGACATCAGATTTAAGTTGGGTTGACTCTAATATCACTTATCACGAGGTCATTAACTTTTCTCCAAAAGGTAGCCTGTTAGGGTGTGTTACGCTCACGTTTATAACACTTAGGATCGCCTCCTCTTTTTCGATGCGAGATTCCATCACATTCTTCCTTACTGAATTCAGTGACATCCTCATCACAGACCAAATTCCTTCTACTTACCCCCTTCTTAAAGCACTTAGTAGCAAATATCAAATTCGGATCGGGCTAGCTTTGATACCACTTGTCATGGGGTCATTACCTTCTTCTCAGAAGGCAGCTTGATAGGGTGTACAACACCACATTTATAAAGCCTAAGATCCTTTCCTCTTATTTGATGTCAAATTCTATCACATTCTCACCCACCAAATTTGCTAACGTCCTTATCGTGGACCCAAGCCCCCCTGCCTACTCCCTCACTCAACGCACTTAGCAGCAGACATTGGATTCAAGTTGGACCGACTCTGATACCACTTGTCATGAGGCCATTACCTTCTCCCCAAAAGGCAACCTGTTAAGGTGTACAGCGTCCACGTTTATAAGGCCAAGATCTCCCCTTCCTTTTTAATGTGAGATTCCATCGCATTCTCCCCCACTGCATTTGATGACATCTTCGTCGTAGACTGAGACCCTCCCACTTATTCCCTTGCTCAAAGTGCTTAATGGTGGACATTGAATTTAGGTCCAGCTAGCTCAGATGCCACTTGTCACAAGGTCATTACCTTCTTTTCAAAAGGCAGCTCATTTAGGTATGCAATGCTCACGTTTATAAGGCCTAGGATCCCTTCCTCCTTTCTAATGGGGAATTCCATCACATTTTTTCTCACCGATTATAGCGATGTCCTTGTCATGGATCGGGGTCCCCCTACCTCCTCCCCCGCTTAGAGTGCTTGGTGGCAGACATTTGATTTAGGTTGAGCCAATTTTGATAACACTTATTATGATACCATTACCTTTTCCCCAAAAGGTAGTCTGTTAAGGTATGCAACACTCACATTTGTAAGGCCTAAAATCCCCTCCTCCTTTCTGATATAGAATTCCATCACATTCTTCCCTATCGAATCTAACAACATCCTCGTCATGAACTAAGGCCCCCTTACTTAGAGCGCTTAGCAGCAAATATCGAATTCGGATGGGGCTGACTCTGATACCACTTGTTATAGGGTCATTACATTCTCCCCAAAAGGTAACATGTTAAGATGTGTAGTGCCTACATTTATTAGACATAGGATCCCCTCCTCCTTTTCGATATGGGATTCCATCACATTTTCTCCCATCAAATCCTACGACGTCCTCGTTATAGACTGGGGCCCCCCTGCATACTCCCTCGTTTAGAGTGCTTGGCGATAAATATCAGATTTAGGTCGAATCAGCTCTAATACCACTTGTCACAAGGCCATTACCTTTTCTCTAAAAAGCAGCCTTTTAGGGTGTGTAACACCTATATTTATAAGACCTAAGATCCCCTCCTTTTTTTTTAATCTCATTCTCTCATACGAAATCCGACAACTTCCTCGTCACAGACCAAGGCCCCTTGCCTACCCCTCTGCTTAGAGCGCTTGCCAATAGATATCGAATTCAAGTTAGGCCGATTTTGATACCAGTTATCACCGAGCCATTACTTTCTTCCTAAAAGGCAAGCTGTTAGGTTATACAGCACCCACATTTATAAGAAACAGGATCCCTTTCTCCTTTTCAATGTGGGATTTCATCACATTCTCTACTACTGAATCCTATGACGTCCTCATCGTGGACCAGGGCCCCCGTATCTACTCCTCCGTTTAGAGTGCTTGGCGATGAACATCGGATTTAGGTCAAGTTAGCTCTAATACCACTTGTCATGAGGTCATTACCTTTTCTCTAAAAGGCAGCTTGTTAGGGTATACAACATCCATGTTTATAAGGCCCAGGATTCCCTCTTTCTTTCTGATATAAGATTTCGTCACATTCTCCCCCACTGAATCTGATGACGTCCTCATCATAAATCGAGGCCCCTTGCCTACCCCCAACTTAAAATGTTTAGCAGTAGACATCAAATTCAAGTCGGGCTGACTTTGATACCACTTATCATACAACCATTACCTCCTTCCCAAAACGTAGCTTATTAAGGTATGCAGTGCACACATTTATAAAGTCCAAAATCTTCTCCTCTTTTTCGACGTAAGATTCTATCACATTCTTCCCTACTAAATCTGGTGACATCCTCGTTATGAACCGGGGCCCCCTACCTACTCCTCTGTTTATAGCACTTGGTTGCGAACATCGAATTCGAGTTGGACTAACTTTGATAGCACTTGTCACGGAATTATTACCTTCTTCCCAAAAGGCAGCTTATTAGGGTGTACAGTACTCACATTTATAAGGTCTAAGATCCCTTTCCTCCTTTAATATGGGATTCCATCATAGTAGTTTCCTATACGAGATAATTGGAATGTTGTTTGGTCTTCTTAATTGGTTGAATATTGCTAAAATTGATTAAGAAATCATCAATCATAAAATTATTTAAGGCTACTTAGCCTTTAACCATAAGCACATCATAATGTGAATTAGGTCACACATTTTCTCTATCAAGAAAAGTTTACCAAAAAAGATTCCCTTATTTTTATCTAACCACATAGGCTCAATAATCACATAAAATCTCATTAACCAAATCTTCCTCAACTTACATCCTTGTCCTAGTCCACACCATAACTTTTATCCCTACTTCACTAACCCTAAAGTTACCCATAAAATGCCCCACCACTTTAGACACATACACTATATTGCCTAAACAAAGTTGTAATGAAAAAACAAATGAGACATTCTAGTGTCTTACCATAAATTGTATAGTTCCTATATTGATTTTCATCTCTGCTGATCAACCATAGACACTCTTTAATTGGTAACCACCCTATAATTAATTACCACCCAAAAATTTGTACCTTTGAAGGGGCTAGCTTTTACCACACTTGATATAGCACAACATCATAACCCTCATGAAAACTATCTTGTAAATCACAAAATGACCTCAAGGTGAACACACCATCTTTCTCTACCTGCCATATTAACCTATCTTCCTCCTTTCTTAAGAGTCTTTGGGTGTTCAACAAAACCCATAAATTTAATGTACACACCTCTTTCTTAGTCTAAGAAATTGTTATACCATAAAATTGTCCATACTTACTTACTCTTTACCCATTGACCAAAATTATTAACTAAATTAGTTTTTTAAATTGCTAAGGTAAAGAGACAAGGAAATCTTTGCACTAGAAAAATGTTACCTATTCATACATAACCCCAAAAATTCACATTCTTAACATCCTGTATCAAATACCCAAAATTAGATTTCATTACCCCTCTATTCTTTACCCCTTACTGTCATACCAAACATATCCCTTTTCATATCAGTAACATCCATAAATACCTCATTAACCATTCCTATAGTCATACTTTCTACTTATCATATCTCGTCTTGAGGATGCTTACCCACAATGTGCACTCTTCATTTCCTACCCTACACAACCATTTTGGCAATAATCTCAAATTATTAATCTTAAATCCATCAATCCTTAGCATGTTACAATACTACTTTCTACACATAAGACCTTAGCCAACATGACATATGCATTAACAGTCATTCTTTTTCCCTTAAAAAAAGGGTTGTTTGTCTTTTCCATTCACTATTTCATTTGTTTTGACATGTTGAATATAGACATATAATATACCAAAAGAGATTGCAAGTCAAGGTATTATCTAGAAAACTTATATTGGTAATTAGGAATCCCATAAATCTGTCATTCTCAAATTCACCTTTAGTGGAAGCCCATCGTATTTCTTGGTGAGATACCGAACTTTACAATTCTAGATGTCAGCCTACCTTTGAATCTTGGTGTCACATCCTTTGACCTTATACACAATTATTTTCACTAAGTTTAGCTTTAGTCTTACACAAAACTAGAAGTATCTAAAGATTCTTTTACAATTATTCACAAATTAGCTTCACTGAACATGATGATGTCATTAACAAATTATAAATGCATTAATCTAATATCATCTCCAATAAGTATGCCCTTTATAAGTCCTTATTCCATCTCCTTCTTGAATAGGGAATTAAGAATCTTCATTGCTAATATGAACAAAAATGGAAAAAAAAAAAAAAGAATCCCCTTGCTATAATTCCTTTACTATCTTGAATTGTTACATGAAATTACTATTAACCATAATTGAAAGTTGTGGTATAGATATATATTCTAACATCCATTGCCTTCACTTATCATCAAACTTTTGAGTTTCAATCTATCTATTAAATAAGTCTATTACATTAATTCATGCACCTTTTTAAAGTCAATCTTTATCATAACCCTCATTCCTTTTGTTTCTTCATTTCTCCAATTGTCTCATTAGCCATAAAAATGCTATTCAAAATATTACAACCCCTTGAAAAGGCAAATTGAGACACCCTAAAATGGCAAACCAAGAAGGAGACTAGTTTAAAAACTTTTAAAAAAATTATAACTCAATTATAAAAATTCTCAAAGATTTATGACTGTTGAAGAATTTACCCTTACTAAGTTAAACTTTTTTAGATATTGATTCACAAAATGATAAAATCTATAATACATTTTGACATAGCTATAAGTTTATTGCTTACTAGACCAAGAATAAGTTGTGTATATTAATCACATGTTAATTTTTAGAACTACTATTGAATTTTGTTAAATGGATCAAGTGCTTTTCTCCTTATGACCTTTCTTACTAGAGTCATATGGCTAAAGTTTATTCCTTTAAAAATATTCATTTTTCTTTTGCTGGTGGCTAAAAGAGGACCTTAACTATTCCTAATTTATGTAGACATGGTTGGTTTTTTGTTAATTTGTGCTCCTTTTGCTATGCTAACAATAAGGTTGTTAATTATCTAATACTCCATTGCAAGTTGGTAGGGACATTTGACCATGTTCATTGGGTTACTATACCCCTTTTCTTTATTCATTTTTTAATCATAACATTATTGGGAGTTCCATCTTTGATTTTGGCTCCTTAAGCAATTTAGTCTTTTGTTTCCAAGTTATGTCAATTAGCATCTCTTAGAAAAGAGAAACAATAGAGTTTTTCATAACAAAATCACTAATGAAATGGTAGCACTCCATCATATTGCTTGCTTTTTATGTGTTTGAGGTAAAACTTTAAATTACTGTTGTAAACATGTGTAATAAGTTTGCTTATTTATGTCTTAGTCATAGTCACATAAATGTTTGAACTTTTTAAAGGTGGCTATTTGTTTTCATTGATACACTAACTCACTGTACCCTTTATTCTTTCATTAATTATTACAATAAATCTTCACTTATTAAAATTTTTAGAATTTCATAGAATTTAATGAGTCAATCCTATGATAATCCTAAAGTTATTCATTTGTTGGAAGTTGTTAAAAACAATTTCAATTTTTATTTTTAATCAAAGTTAACATATTGTAGTATGTTTGTGAGCATATGATGCTTAGATAATACACCATTGATTATAACACAAGTAATGTACACTAGAGAAGGATTATCGTCAAAACACAAGTATTTCACATTTTACAATCTTAAAAAAGCTTTACATGATCAACAAAACAGACCTCTTATTCTTATATGAGTTTATATATACACACATACACATACATGAAGAGTTACTATCATCATTGAACCATCAAAATCTGAGGGTGAGATTGCCACCCTAGTTGGATCTTTAGGTCAACTAATATAGTAAATTTTTGGGTTCCTAATATATATGAGGTTTCATAACTC
Source organism: Ceriops tagal (assembly GCA_021533255.1). NCBI lineage: Eukaryota > Viridiplantae > Streptophyta > Magnoliopsida > Malpighiales > Rhizophoraceae > Ceriops > Ceriops tagal. The sequence goes on from CM038607.1 coordinate 7,650,064, forward strand.
TTAGTCCCTAAAACTCACAACTTATAGGATAAATTCTTGAATAATAGTACACAATTTTTTTTATTTTTTGACCTTTTATTTGTCATATCTTTAATTCAAGACATATTACTAGAGCATTTACCATGGATGGAAGATCCACACTGTGACAATTGCAATGCTAGATCAGACATGAATGGTGCAAGTAGATAAGATTGCGAATCAAGTAGCAAAAAAATGGTTATAACAATCATAATTTTAATGAATACCTTAAATTTAATGATTCTACCCTCAGCACAAGACTCTAAATGAAGACCTAACTTAAAATGGTTAAGATACAAATATCCTCAATTTGGTCTTGCATAAAAAAAAAAAAAATTACAGAGAGAGCAAGAGATGTTTTCTAACTTTCTTTATATGCTTTTTTATTTTTTCTTGGCATGCCTGTTAACGTAAAGATGGGGAAGCTCTACACTGAGGCAATTATCCTCAACTCTATTCAACTGCTAAAACTCCCCATCTTTTTCTTTTGCTACATTTGCTATACATGGGCTTTGGCCTATGTATTTTCCCAAAAGGAGTAGAAGAACAAAGGGAATTTTCAAATTCTCTTCTTCTTTCTTTGTTTTATTTTAAAAAAAAAACTGCAATAAATTTTTTATTCATATTGTTCCCAATAAAAAAGATACCCATAACATACTGAAAAGTCACATTCCCAAAACTAACGACAGGCGACAAAAAGAGAAAATTCTTATTATATATACTATTAGTTGAAAATATTTCTTTTATTTAGTTTCATATTAGCTATATCTTTTATTTAATATTTAGTATTGTCCCCATTTTTTACTCTATCCTTAATTATTTTCATCCCTTTCTCCAAACTAGATTCTTTGTAATAGTCATCTCAACACAATTTTACTACAATGAGAATACTACAATTCAAATAGTTTCAAGACGAGGCAAAAAAAAAAAAAAGTCATAATTCCACTCGAACAATTTAATTTTAGTCAAATAACAAAACCTAAACCTTTGATCATCTTATATAAATTGTAAAATCAATAAAACATATATACCAACACACATAATTTATAACCAATAAATTAAGAAATGGTTTAGAGGGATATTGAAAGAAACGGGGACACCTAGCTTGATTGGTTCCCTCCAAAAATAAGTTTATTTTTGGGTCACTAAGTATTTAATTTTTCAAATCTCCATAGCTGACTTCAAAACAGTCCAATTAGATGAGCACTGTTAGAAACAGTGTCTGTGAGTATTTGATTTTACACTTGGCATTGACGTATCCGCCTATGTAATAAACGCGACTTATCATTGTCGGCAAAAGGAGGCCTTGTGACCTCAGCACGTTTCTCTCCGCCCCGATCCCACCCAAATGACCTCTCTCCTTCTCCCAATCTCTCTCTTTCTCTCTCTATCTATTCCACTTAGCTTAGAGAAAGAAGAATATTGCTAGCTTGAGGATCCAAGGAGCAAAAATAAACACGTTTGATGACAGAGATAAAATGTATTTCTTTTATTATTATTATTATTATTTTGAATGGATTGATCTCCCAACTTGTCGTAGGGCACGACAGATCATTTCAGGACTCCTTAGAAGGGTACTAGTGTTGGGAATGCTGCAAAAAAGGAATGGAAGCGAACATGATGCCTATATGCATTTTTGATTTTTAGATGGGTGTTGTTTAGTCTGCTTGCAATTAGGAAGGCATGAAGAGAGGAGGGAGATAAAGTTGGTGCAAGAGCGATTGTGGCTAATGAAAGGGGATTTTTGTGTAGTTCATGGTGGAAGTAAATGTAGATGGTGTTTTCTAAAAATGGGTCGTTGGTAACAATGACAATCTTTTTGGCTTTTGTACTTCTTAATGTGGGCAGTTTGCTTAACGCAGGCAGTCTTTTGCCATGTTTAGTTATTGTAAAAGGCCTGCGTTCTTCTTATGGAAAATGTGATCTACACCTTAAGCAATGTAATGAAACAATTTAATCAATTACATTATATTTATCTACCAAACTTCCTTTTTATTATGCAATTAAGTTGGATAAGCTTTGCAATATAATCCAGCATTGTTGTGAACTTTTAGGAGTACAACGAAGTTTCATTTTGAATTCAAAATCCAAAGAACATTGTCATTTGCCAAAATATTTATCCCAATTATACCAAGCATCTCAAGTATACTTATTGTTTGTAATCAATTAAGCTTTTCAAACACTTTGCCTCCAACAAAAACAAAAGAGAACTTTCGAAAAAGCATCAATCTAAGACAAAAACAAATGGGATATATATAGTGTTTATAACCAACAGAGAAGCTTATGAGTCAGGTGTGGAGAGTTGACTCTTAAGGGTAGGCACCACCTTTCATAGGCTCAAACGTGGAAGTGGATCCACCATAAACTCTGGGAAGTCTTCCCATTCTCTAGTTTTGCTCTTCTTGCGAGTACTAAAAATTTATCATATTGGGATCCTTTCTCTATGCAGCTCGTTGGGTCATCAGTTTTTTCTTCTTTTTGACTACAACGCAGGGAAACATTTCAAACTTCAAAAGCATATCATGATTAATAAGTAAAATATGGGGCAATTAAAATTAGATGGCTCACTGATCATTGAGGTTTGGGATGACGATGAGCCATGGCATTTTTGCAGTTCCTCTTGCTATGCCCTGTTTCATGACAGTTGTTGCATTTCATATGGATTCCCTCTTGGATAGGTTGCCCATGTTGGGATGGAGCTCTCCATCAATTCTGGTTCTTTACTTCTTAGGCCTGGCAAGCTTGCTCTTTAAGGGTGGTGGATGAATAGGATACTTTCAACCTTTTTTTATAAAATGTTGATCCTAGATGAGATTCATCATGATTGAATATGTGTCAAGGTATTTTGCTTGGTGTACAACAGGCGGAAACAATCTATAGGTGCTTCTCACATGTTCATAATAACAGATGTGATGTTACAATATTGTATACTAGGAACATCCCATGCCATGTAAGAGAAGTTCTCCTTTGTAGGTCCATAATATGCTTGACACCCCTTTGCATGATCTCATACCTAATAGCTCCATTGAAAACCACTTCACAATCAAAGCTCAACTCCCTCTCGTCAAGCTATATTTTATAAATCCTACATCTAATGCCATCTTTGCATCTACTGCACACATCTCTATTTATCCTTAGTCTTATCATAACTATCATCCTAATTTGCTTAAGAATGGGCATTATACACTTCGTCCTAGCACCCACAATCCTATCATGGAATGTCTTGCACACATTATTGTCCACAACGTTACATTTCACAGTTGCAGTGAAGTAGGCTCTGCACCACTTTTAAGGAGGATACTTCCAAGAAGTCCCTATGCAGGTCAAGGAATAATAGCACATTTGCGGAACAACCTTAAGAATTCAATCTCCCTATGAATCCTTCTTCACTTTACAAAAATATGCCTGTTAAAATCGGATGCTATCCAGGATTATTTTGATGGTGTTGGGTTGAGATCATAGAATCGTAAAATTTTATTGAAATTACGAAAAAATAAAATTCATATAGTCATCATAATCGCCATCGAAGTCAAGTTCTTCATTGACATTTTCTACATTGCACCCAAAATCATGAAAAACTGGATCACTCTCAGACGTGCAGTCATGGTCAACATTGATAACGTCATGAATTTCCACGTCCTCTGACCTAAATTCATTAACACCTATATCAAGTAAATGAATTAAATTTTAAGTATATAATGAAAAAGTTGAAGTTTAGGAAACTTAAAAACATATACACTGCAAATAAAAACATACATGCTTCGATCAAATTCCTTGCAATACAGTTTGCTTTGCCTTCATTTTCATTTTCATTTTCATTCAATGCTTAGCGACATGTATCTCTATCAAGAATATCCAAACAATTTTCTTTAGTTAGAAGAACTGGATTTTCCTTTTTTAATATCCAGTTTTCATCAAAATGTATGTCATCGAAAGAAAGTGAACTAGAAATACAAATGGACTATTTATCATATTTTCTTTTGCTTTCAATTTCAAATTGTACATAACAAATACTATATCATTCCATTTCTGTTTGTGCAAAAGATTTTTTCTCACCTAAATTAACTAATGACCCAAATTAAAACATAAAAATGAAATAATATAAATCTTCAAAAATTCATACGGATTCATAAGAATATATCAAGTTCTATAGTATGTCTTTACCCTTTCAAAAACACTCCAGTTGTGTTTGCAGCCTAAAGAGCCTTTTGTCAAGCTCAAAATTCAAACGACAATCCCTTTCAATTTAGGGCATTAATCTTCATAAGAATCGCTCCAATCAGCTGTATTTAACGCCAACTTCAACTTAGATTAAAAGCCAAAATAATAATAATAATGTAAAATACAAGTACTAGATTTAAAAAAAATAAATTACCAGAAGATTTCCTTTTGTTCTTGTCATTACCGTCGATTCAATACCGAAGAATTCTTTTACACCCTTAAAATCATCAATTTGCAAATCTATTACAAGTCTTTTGTCAGCAAAGTTCTGTTCAATTGAAGCAGCCAATTACTATTGATGATATCTAATATAAAGATGTAACTAGAAAAAAATAAAATGAAAAAGGTAAAAGTTACGTATTCTACCACTTAAAGATACAATAGAACTAAGAAACAAAGCAATACGAATGCTTTGGCATAACCCCAGCCAACCATATTAAACCATTTCTTATGGTCAACCATTATAAAAGCAAGGTGACACAGTAGAAGCAAATTTGAATGCATGGCATTACCCGGTATTAGGGCAAATTTCGATCCCTTTGCAATTATGTGAATTGTCCATATTAGGCGAATATTCATTAAAAATATTTTTCATGAGAAGTTTGATAGAATTAAAAGATAACTAGAATTGGACAATCACATACTTGTATAACACCGCAAGGAACAAGAGAAAAATCTTCCAAATTCTCTCTTATCCTTACCTTCCCCCTCCTAGATTTGAGAAAAATATTTAATTGAAAATAAATAGAATAACATGATTAACCTACTTAATTAAGAACTATGAAATGAAAACACTTCTTTTATTAAAGGAGAATTATGAAATGGAAGCATTCATCATTTAAGAAGAACCTCATTTTTTCTCTTGAAGAGAGGCTCTCTTCATATGGAAACAGTTAGCCTTCAAACATGTAATAACAAATGGCCAAAAAACCATGATTATGCAAAACAATTTTCTCAAACTTATTTCTTTTCACACTTTTTGAAAATTTACTAGACTTCCACTTTTTTTCTTTAAATATCAAGAACACTTGACATTATCAATCTATAAAGGATCAAAAAATACAAAAAAAAAAAACATAAATAATGCACTTTCTCCATTGGTCCTATATAAAAGATAATAGCTATTTACTCACCCGCTCAAAAACAGCTGAACCGCAATCACCTCAAAGACCTAGACTTCCACTTATTAGAAATAAACATATCGATCATGGCTCCTTTTCACTCTTACGATAACCTAAAGTCAAAGTCAAGTATGCAGTAGTAAATCAAGTGACAACAGGTCTAATCGATCCTTTTCCTTGAATAAAATCTTTTATCGAAGTAAGAAGTAAAGTGCTTGAATAAATGTACATTATAATTCTTTTACCTTTTGTAATAATCACCTTACGAATATCAATATTCTTTTCAAAATTCTCTAGCAATAGGTCTATGCAACGTGCAATACAAGGCATCCAAAATAATTGTTCTCTTTTTGCCTTTAAATGCTTTCTAGATGAGTTATAATTTGTAACATATTTGTCACAACTTGTACGATAATTTTTCTCCAACGTTTTTTCAACATCATTTAGTTTCTCAAAAATTTTCTTTGCTATTTTAGAAATTTTAAAGCTGTTAATGAAGGACAAAAAGACTGCTCCTTTGGTGTTGTTTACCAAGAAATCACAAATTAATCATCTTTCTTATCAATCCAAGCATTAGATGTATTCATTCATCTTTGTTTTTTTTTATAAAAAAAAAACTCTAATTGATACTCCTCACATAAATGCAAGGTCCTCTTTACTTATTTATTTAGAAACTTCACATCATTTCATGATAAGATAGCTTTACCCCAACACTATATTTCTCGATCATATTAACCATAAGAGGATACTTGGGGTTGTTTACGCAATATAGTTGGATAAAACTAGTGTAAAGGAATTGACAAAATTTTTGGCAAACTTGTTCACGCTATTGCTTTTTGTAATATGATTGATGATTCCTTGCTTATTTGAACGAAAAACAAAATTATCCATAGTCCTCTTTCGTTTAGATTGTTGCCAATATTTTTCTAAGTTGGCATCTTCTCCAAATCATAAAGTATTCTCTTCTTCACTTTCGACTTTTGTGCTTGCTTCCATTAAAGATTTATAAATATTTTTCTCGCATCCTCGAGCGCATTAGAACAAAAACTCAACATTCTAATTTGTTTCAGCCACATAATATTTGTGCCTATATGTACCACTAGATCTTACTGTTTTGCAGTATCAAACCTGTATCCCGTGTTCCCATCCAAGATTAGATCTGTTTTTAAGTGCATTCCTTTGTTTACTTTTTCTAGATCCACTAAGATTGACACTACCACTTGACTTTATATGCATTGAGCTAAAGGAAGCTTAACAGCAAATTTAAGTAGAACAACAAAAGAAATTAACATAAAAGAAATTTTAAAAAGAAGATTGTTTGCCATGATTAATTGGAAACAAGATGAGGAATTAGCACTTCATAAATAATTGCTATGAATCTTGTGCTTAATAGACTTGACAACTAAATTCTTCCTTGATTTGACATTCTAATTGATGCCCTAAACTAATTCACATTCATTTTAAGATCTATTATGTGCAACAAAGCACTGTAAAGATCTATTAGAAGTGCCTAATCCAATAAAATTATATAAACTAACATTGAACTTTTTATCCACTTATGCAATAAAACCCAAACTTCAGGTCAATTGATCTAGATATTAAATTTCATGCATGATCTCAAAAAGAGATTTGATCAATCTTACTTGCAAGTGCACAAGGTTGATGATAGTAATAAAACTCAATAAGCATTCCAAGTGTTGTATCCACTAGGAACAAGAATTGAATTGTAATTTATGTTATTGCGAAGTTGGTCAAAGTTACTAAAATCAACTTGACATGAAAATAAATAAATTGAATTAATTAAAAATTCAATAAATTAGATGTCATATGTATTTTTTCACTTAAAATTAACACTAGAGCTATAAGAGTTCACCTAAATGGACAAATCGCATTGGATCTTAATGGATTCAAGATTTGAATGTTAGTTCCTATTTAATAACAAGTGTTCTTTGTCAAACAGCCCCTTTTGTACCTAATCTATATGCAATCCTCCTTTGAATTCACACAAAAATAGATTAAATCCATTACACACAAGGAACTATAAGACACCACACAATCTATTTATATATCTATCTCAAAGGTGGTATGTTCATTTATTTAGTGCACAATGATGTCTCACTCAATCTCAACACAACCAAAAATTCTATTTTTATAATGACTAAGCATGAAAGTATCCAAAGGAGCTTAAAAGAGATAAATCAAATCAAACCCTTATTCAACAAATCAAACATGCTCAGAAGCATGAATAACCCAAAAAAACCAGACCATCTCCACCCACAATCAGTTACATCCCTTTACTTTAGCTTAAAGTCTAGCTAGTCATACTATAATTTACATATGCAAATATTCAACATGTTTAGGACTATTCTCCCTAGAGAGGAAAAGAGAAAGTAAAGAAACTCACCCAGTTATTGCCCTTAATTTTTTTTTTCTTTTCGTAATTGTTGCCCTCTTTGTTCTTTTCTTTTTTTCTTGGTCATGCCTCGTTATAATATTTAGATACCTTTTAACATGACCAAATTAAACACTTAAAAGTTAGAAAAAAAGTATGCGAAGTAGGATAAAAGTTTTTAATGACAACACCTATCTGATTCATTTAGTTTTCATGATAGATCCATTTCACTATTTCCATTACTTTGTTACTTTAATTCGTTATCTACAAAATATAAGAAATTGCAAACAAAGTAAAACACATCAAAACCAATTATACTTGCAAAATTTGGCCTTCCATTAAGCTTAAAAATCCAATATAAAATTGTACAATTATGGAACCTATCAAATTCATCCACATTTGACTTATTGGTTGTTCCTAAGCAATTTTTACAATGAGTCTAACAACACACATAATACACATAAGGATTCACCTAAGTTATACTTAGTTTAGACTTTCGAATTAATGCCTTATTAATACATAATAATGCTAACCTAAAAGTGTTATTTGACATGTTGCTAGCCAATCGAAATCAATGGTTTCCTCATGGATGCGTGGGTGAAAATTTCTTGGTAACACTTAATATATAAGTGAAAATCTCTTAGTAACACTTAGTGAAAGTCATGCATAACATTAATAACACATCATCTATCTTTAAGTCTTAAAAGTATAATCATCCCACATCCCTCCCTTAATACAAATACAACTAGTTAGGGATCAATAGGAGCTTTTCAAAGAAGAGGTTTTAGTCATTTTCTTCTCTTGGTGTGAGCTTGCTTTTTGACCTAAATGACATCATTTGTTATGATAGTACCTAATTACTACTTCACAAATCAAGGACTAGTGTGCTTTGCATACTTATGATTTAAGTCACCTTTTGACATGGAGATCAACATTAGTAATGTTGACCCCCAATTACATGGTTACTCAAAACATTAAAGTAAATTCATTTATAACTTAAAACTTTTTTTTTATCAAATCATATCTCCAATTAAGATATGCCGTATAAGAGTTTCACTTAAGAGAGATGATCATACATTTTTAGTTCTCTAAATAGATGCATGGCATTAGGAATAACATGAATTTCACTAAGATGTTAAACGTTATGCACTAATTCCACCATTAATCAATCATGACTAACTAATGTTGTACAATCCTTAAATGTTAATATTGTTTGCATTAATATTATCATATGCTTCCAAGAGATCCAATGAAGTAAAACTCAAGTAAATATCATGTCAATTTGGACATAATTAAGAAAAATCTTTAAAAAAATATAACCTAAAATAGGCCACTCCCTCACACTTAATTAACATTTTCCTCAATGTATGGTTAAATATGAAAAAAGGTTAAGGAAAACAAAAATTCCCAAGATAAGATCGTGGTGGAAGAGGCAAGTTTCAAGATGTATATGAGATGCCTAAGGTTAGGAAGTTATCTAGAAAGCTAACAGAGTAATGATTCCTTGACAAAATTATGATCACTTGTATACCTCCTTATGAACTATCACAAGATATGGTATAAATGAAAAGTAAGTTACGTGAGAAAACAAATAACACTGGGGATGCCTCCCAATAAGCACTTGATTTAAAGCCTCTAACTAAACATTGGCTCCTTAAATCAATCAAGTAACATGATAGAGTGAGTATCCTCTATCATATCCCTTCGAAGTAGTGCTTTAATATTTGTCCATTAATAGTGAATGGTTCAAAATCGTCTCTTTTTATTTTGACAACCCTGTATAAGCGAACCATATTTATGACAAATAAATTAGACCATTTAGATTTAAGCTCACCTAGAAAGAGTTAAAGGTAAGAATTAAAAAGTAACACCTTTTTACCTTCCTTGAACTCTCTCCTTTAGATGCACCTATCATGCCATGCCTTGGTCTTTTCCTTGTTAATGCAACCATTTTCATAAAAGTCCCTCTGAATCTCTTTTAGCTCATTAAGTTAAAGAAGTCTTATCTCCTTTGCAGACTTCAAATTGCAATTTAATGCTTTGATTACCCAATAGGCTCAATGTTTTAACTACACAAGCAAATGGCATACTTTACCAAAGATTAGTCAATAAGGGTACATGCTAAAAGGTGTCTTATAAGATGTTTTATATGCCCATAATACATCATCAAGTTTGATTACCTAACCTTTTAAGAAGAGTGAACCTTCTTTTTAAGAATTGACTTAATTTCTCAATTTGAAATGTCCATTTGTCCACTTATTTACAAATGATAAATGGTGCCTATTTTAAAATGACACGCATACCTATACAAGAGAGCTTCAAAGTCCTTGTTCTTCAAGCAAATGCCATTATTACTGATGATTCCTTAGGGTACCCCAAATCATGAAAAATGTTCTCCTTTATAAATTTGATAACAACTTTCATTGTGTTATTAGGAAATGTTGTGGCTTCAACCCACTCAGAAACATAATTCACTACTACTAAAATGTAAAAATTTCCCTAGGATGGTGGAAATGGTCCCATGCAATCTAAGTCCCAAATATCAAATAACTCTACTTTAAAAATATCATATTAAGGCATCTTTGTCATCTATTACATACCAAAACAAAACTCTATGAATCATGAAAAAGTGTCAACCAAAAAATTTGATTAAAGTACCTTAGTATCAATTTTCTTAGCCCCAAAATGACCTCCAAAGGTAAGGAATGACAATGGGTAAGAATGTTCATCATCTTTTCATTAGGCACACACCTTCTAATAATTCCGTCAACACAATTCTTAAATAATAATGGTTCCTCCCACATATATTATTTGACATTTAAAAGGAACTTCTTCTTCTAGTATGATAACTTTGATGGAATGATATTGCTTACTCAATAGTTCACATGGCTTGTATACTAAGGAATTAACTATTAAATGGCCCATAAATATTCATTTGAAAAATGATCATTAATGGTGCCTTTCACTTGTTGTTCCTACAACTCCAATCTAAACAAGTGGTTAGCTAATAAGTTCTTTAATCCCTTCTTATCTCGAATCTCCAAATCAAACTCTTGCAAAAGTAAAATCCATCAAATTAATCATAGATTAGCATCCTTATTTGCCATTAAATACTTGATAGCAAAATGGTCTATATACATAATGACTTTGGCTCCCATCAAATATGAGTAGAATTTATCTAGAGCATAAACAATAGCCAACAATTCCTATTCTATGGTTGCATAATTCACTTAAGTATCATTTAACAATTTGTTGACATAATAAATCACATATAAGTATTTGTCTTTCTTCTAACCCAATGTTACCCCTATAACATAATCATTCATATAACATGTTAATTCAAAAGCCAAACTTCAACTTGGGGTTGTAATAATTGATGTTAAAATCAACTCCTTTTTCAACCTATTAAAAGTTTCAAAGCACTCATCATTAAAACAAAAAGGTACATCCTTAATTAACAAAGCACATAACAAGGTAACATGGCCAAGGAAACTCCTAGCAGCTTTAACCAAGCTTAGAAGATGTAACTTTTAGATTACCTCAATTTTGGCTTGATCCACCTCTATGCCCTTAAAATCTTATACTCCAAGACAATTCCATCTTGCACCATGAAATGACATTTCTCTCAATTTAACATCAAATTGGTATTTACACATCTTTGAAAAACTATTAACAAATTATTCAAACATGTATAAAAAAAAGTCAAACACAAAGAAGTCATCCATAAAAATCTCAATAATTTTTAGCCATGTCAAAAAAAGTGATCATCATACATTGTTGGAATATAGTAAATGCACTGCAAAGTCCAAAAAGCATCCTCTGATATGCAAATTTTCCATAAGGGCAAGTGAATGTAATCTTCTCTTAACCCTTTAGCATAATAAGAATCTAATTATAACCTAAGTATCCATCCAAAAGATAGTAATATTTATGACCCATTAACTATCCTAACATCTAGACAATGAATGACAAGGGAAATGATCCTTCTAAGTAGTAGCATTCGACTTCCTATAGTCAATACACACTTTCCACCTAATAATCATCTTTGTAAGAATCAATTCATTCTTATCATTAGGTACCACTATCATGCCTCCTTTCTTTTGGGACTACCTAAACTAAACTAACCCAAGAGTTATCGAAGATAAGGTAAATGATGCCATCACCTAACAACTTAAATACCTTTTCTCTCACCACCTCTTTCATGTTTGGATTGAGATGCTATTGATGTTCCACACATAACTTATGGTGCTCCTCTATGAGCATCCTATGCATGCAAAAAGAAAGACTAATGCCATTGACATCTGTAATAATCCAAGCTAGTGCCCTTTTGTGTTACCTTAATACATATAATAGCTTTTATTCCTTAACCTTACTCAATGTAGTTAACACAATGATAGAAAACATATAAGACTTACCTAAGTAGGCATACCGTAAATTGTTTGGAAGCTACTCAAGTCCAAGTTATAGAGGAAGCTCTAAAGACAACGTTAGTTTAGGCCTTCAAGGACCAAGATTCTCAAACATAGGACTTTTCTTTAAGGTAGAGACCCAAATCCTTCAAGCCTCATCACACACTCTAAAAGTGTCAAATCTCCAATAAGAACTTCTTCAAAAGTTAGCTTAATAACTAATTCAATAACCTTTACCATGGAATAAGAATCACTAATGATTGGATATTTCATAAACTTGAAACCATTAAATTCTTGTTTTTCTTTACCACTTAAAGTGTAAGCTTCCCTTGTTGTACATCGATAAAAGCATCTCTAATAGCTAGGAATGGCCTCCCTAAAATTATAAGAATCTCCACATCTTCTTCCAACTCAAAAATAAGAAAATTAGCAAGGAAATAAAACTTCCCAATTAAGATCATTTTGAAGCTACTTGTCATGAATTAAAAAATTGAATACTTAAATGATTCAAATATGAACTTATTCTAATTTGTCAAGCATCATATAATGAACTTGATCCATAATCAAGTGTTAAGTGAGAGACTTGTACTTTGTTTGGAAGAATAGAAAATATGGTGGGGAAGGAGGAGGAAAAAGGATTTTGTTGTTTTTTCCTTTTTTTTTTTTTTATGTTTTATGAGTTGCAGAATGAAGAAAATTTTCAAAATTTTTGCTCCTAGTCCATCAAATCCATTACTTTTAATTTTAGGGAGAAAGTTATTAATTTTGCTCATTTGTTTATAAAATGATTAATTTATTCTTACTAATTCTTTTTGTTGACACTCATCAATTTGAATATTAAATAAATTTACTATTTTGATACTAACTTTTTTTCTTTTTCATTTTACTTTCTACTTCTTTCGAAACAAATAATTTTTAATTTTTTTCACACATTACTTCTCCCAAATACAAATGAATGAATATTTTCCTTCCATTTCACTTTTATTCTTCTTGTTTTCTTTCCACTCATTTTCCTCTCGCTACGCCTTTCTCATTTTTTTTTTATCCGAACATAGATTTAATAAAGTGTTCGCAACATGGACGGATTAAACATATTCTAGGTGAGCCGTCAATTATCGTTTTGTTTGAACTGTTAGTTTTGTGTACACATGCCCAGTTGCCGACCTTAGATTTTTTATATGTTACTGTTAAACAGAAAGACAAAAGGCACAGAGTTGGCAAGAACCAGCTAAAAACTGTAGTAGATCGTGTAGCAAAGTAACGAGCGATAGTTGAAAGTCAAAAGAAATTTTAAATATCAAGATGTTAAAAAAAACATATAAAATAAACTTTTAAATGTAATTTATTTTCTCACTTTTAAAAATCTTAAATTTCCAAGATTTTAGTTTTGCTTGTCTTTGGTTAGCCACAATTGGGAAGTGATCTATCTTCGTGCTTGCCTTGCGTCCTTGTTGCTAGTTTTTGCCAGCTTTGTTTTATTCTTTTGTTAGTTTTCCCACAGGCTTAACACTTTTGTCAGTTTTGAATGTACAAACGATTGATAATATATTTAGATCAAAATGTCTGATTCATGAATTTATAAATATACTCATGGCAGAATATTTGACATTTTTAAGTTGGAAAATTAAGAAGAAAAAAAAATGCTAAATTAAGAACATGCAACTAAGACATTAAGGCGTTTGAGTGATTAAATGGTACCTCACCTTGAATCGTAGAAACATCTATTTTTCATTTGTTCTGTATTCTTTATTTAATTTTAGGAAAAAAAAATAAAATAAAATAAAATGAAAAACTATAAACGAAAAGCAAAAGAAACAAGATTAGAGAGAGAGAGAGAGAGAAGGAACGTGAGACTTTACAACGAACCAAAAGCGCGTCCGAAGACAGCGGTTTGTGTGGGAACTCCCTAACGCCGCCACCTGGCCACCATTAGTAGGTGGCAGTTAACCGGTAGCCGGTTAAACCTCCCGCAAAACACGCTGAGGTGTACTTTTTGTTATGTTTTTTTCTTCTAGTGGCCCACCTTAAGTGACATAAGGCAACAGGATGCGCAAAGACACTGTTGTTGTCTGCTCTAGAGAGAGAGAGAGAAGGAAAAGAAATATTGTCTGAAGAGAATATGGAAAACAAACAAACAAACCAACAAAAACTAAGGAAAATGAAGCATAGAGGCTGGGGGGTAAAGAGAGAAAGAGAAAAAGAAAAAATTAAAAAAAGAGGGAGAAAGAGAGAAAGAGAGAGAGAATAATATAACAGAAAAACAAGGAAGAAAGGGAAGACGGTCGAAGAGACTCTCTGCAAAAGGCAGTTAAAAAATTGAAATTTTATTTTCAATATTTAGTTTTCTTTTTTTATTTGATATTCCTCATATTTTGTTTTTCTTTCCTGTCGCTATCAATCAATCTAACATTCAATCCTGTCCGCACCATCACCACCACGCCACATTCCTTTTTCTTGAAGAGATATTTAATCCTTTGTTTTTTTTGGGTTTCAAATTCCACACCAAAACGTTGTAAAATTGCACCCTCAACCACGACGACGACGACGACGACACCAACAACAACAGCAGCACCTAAAGAACAACCTTGTCCAAGTTTTAATGATAACTACAGTGACCCTTTTGCCTTTTCTTTTTGGGTTGCTTGGTGGAGAGGGAATTCCTTTCATTCTTTAGTAGCTGGGAGAAGGTGCCTCTTTTTGTTATTGGACCATTTTGGTCACCTTATTTTTCTATCTTTTTCTTTTTATATATATTTTATATCTTCCGGTATTTTTCTTTTGTTTCATTGTGTTTTCACGTTTGTAGGAGATAAGGGTGTAGGAAAATATAATCAAACAGCAAACATGAGAGACCCTGACACTATCATGATCATCGAGATTGTCGCCTTACATTTGATTGTAATATAGTTTTGTAGTCTTTTGTTAACTAAATTAAACCGCATTCTCTCCGGCATTGTAATTGTAGTTGGTGGTGTTGTTGTAAATTGGGAGGGGTGATTATGCATAGGAAACCTGGCGATTTTCTATGGAGTCCTGGCCCTTGGCAGATATTACCCTTGCTACCTCCATTGCCGCACTTGGTTCATCAAGCAATGGGAGCTCGATGGAACCAAATTGAGTTCTGGTTCTTGAGATTTTTCGTTTTGATTCTTGGTCTTAAAATTCCAGCGTCATGGTCACTAAATGAAGAGGGTAAATTCTCATTTTTTTCTCATCTCCGTTGGCCTGTATTTGTTCACAACAGAATGGTCTTGTCAATTTCTTACTGAAGGTCGATATGAAATGAGTAATGCAGGACTGATTTTGTTGGAGTTCAGTGCAAGAGTGGATTCTGATCCTTTTGTTGCCTTTGCTAATTGGAATGCAAATGACAGCAATCCTTGCTCGTGGTTTGGTGTTCATTGCGTTGCTGGTAAAGTGCAGGCACTGTAAGTCCCACATATACTTCCCTTGAAAGAGCTGTTATGAATGTTTGATGATCTCGTCTTGAACAGTGATCCGGTATAATGAGTCTCCCCACTTATAGACGTGTCCGTTGCACAGGACACTGAATGTTCAAAGATGAGTGATTGAATATTAAGTTTTGTGTAATGCCATGCTTTTCTTGATTGTAAAGATTTCTGGGTTTTAAATTCTAGATTTTGCAAGCCGAGTGATTGTGTGCATTGATATCCAGGAATCTCAACAGCCATTCATTGGAAGGGACATTGGCGCCTGAGATTGGCAAACTAGTTGACTTGAGATCTCTGTAAGGATCCATAACTTTGAATTGTCTTTAAAAGTGATAGAATTTGGGGTTTTGCTGACCTTTGTCTATTAATAATGACATGGCTTAGATAATTCAGAAACTGCTGCTACCATGTAGATTCTAGTTTTGTCAATTTAGCATCTGATTTCCTTGTATGATTGTAATCCTTAAGTTTATTAAATTACAAAGAGAAACTGCAATGGACCAAAACCAATTTACAAGTGTCAGATCTATGATTGAACATATCTGTTGGATTACTGCAGGGGACAAAACTTCTTACCTGCTAATCTTATGTAGTGCAGACAGCGATCCCAGTCATCTCACTTTAGTCTTTACGATAATCAACTTCGATCATTATTGTCCTCGTCATCAGTAACAACACATTAGTATGAATGATATGCATATTCTAGGCACTTCTCATAGCTTGTTTCATCGGATCATATGGAAACAATGATTGCTTTGTTGTTAGGCTATCTCACATATTCCAACTTGTCATTGCTATATTTCAAATTTCACAAAGCTTACATTTTAAATTCTTCTCCATTTGTTTTCTCATTATCACATGTCTTGTCATATTATTGTATCGTTCATAGGTATCCTTAATAGGCACTGGTCCGTGTTTGTGTACATTACTTTGTGCCTGCTACTCTTAGTCCCTATTTCCCTTTCTTAAATGGAAATGGGCATCTTCGTATTTTCTTCTTCTTCTTCAGACTGAAAGTCTCATCCCTGCCTAGGTCCCCTGAAAAAAGGAACTACCTTCCTTCGGCATTGTCCCCTGAAACTAATTCTGCTTTCTGGCCCTTTCTCTGCTTTTGCTAACAGCGTGCTCTACAAAAACCATTTCTCTGGTGCCATCCCCAAAGAGATTGGAGGGCTTACAAATTTGGAGCTATTGGACTTGAGAGATAATAATTTAAGTGGAACAATTCCAGCCGAAATAGGAAAATTAGGGTCTCTAAAATGTTTGTAAGTAGATCTCCTTTGTTTAGTTTGTTCAACTCCTTTATGCATTTCACTTATATATATTGAGGTCCTCTCTCTGTCAGGTTACTTTATTACAATAACTTCGAGGGCAGCATTCCTCTGGAGATCAGGAAGCTTAACCAGCTTTCTGAATTGCAATTTGATGAAAACCTTGCATCTACAGCACCCAATGGAATCAGCTGTCCAAATAGGAAGCTTGGACATTGGTAAGAAAGTCATTTTCCATGTCAACGCACACCACTCACTTCACAATAACTGGACAACAAATCATATTGCATGAATCTGTGTCTGCAACCAGTTTCATCTAAATTACAGTGTATATTATTTTACCGCCTTATGTGGAGAACTACTGCTGTCTGCAACTCTTGAATATCGATTCTAAAGACTCAGTTATTTGCACTTCAGCTAGACAACAGAAAAACCTATTCCCTTGACGGTTCTTTGCACCCTGCTTCTTGGAGGATATACACAATTTAGTAATCTTACTTTGTATATTTAGCATGAGATCATTGTAATCTAAGCAGGTTGTTGACCTTTAAAACGCCTCACAACCGCCCATGGCTTATAGATAGTTCCAATTTCTTGTTCCTATGGCTTGTCCAGCAAATGTCTGGAATTTAAGCCACTAACATTAGAAAAGTAATTGGCATCTCCATTTTATTGTTTCGATCTTATCCTTTTTTTTTTTTTTCATTCACCATTTTACTAATCAAATAATTTCTGTCATGGGCTGCTTGTGGCTAAGCAGCCTGAAACAATTGAACATAGCACATTCATTGATTCTTCCAATTAGAGAATCTTTTATGCATTACTTCAATGCCTTGCCACTGCAGCAGTAAGGAATTTTAAGTTCATTTTACATGATTATATGAGAAACTTGGATATATTGGTGTTTTCATGTTCTAATGAGATTGCTTGCCCTTCTTCCAGGATCAAGATTGGAAAGGACACTTTTCATGATAGAGGAGAATATTGCTGTGAAAAGCCAGCCAGTGAGTAGAAAGGGTTTTCCTACTGACTCATTGAATATTAATGTTTGTGCTTGTAAAGGACCAAAGGACATTTTATTTTTTGTCGATCAGCTTCATCCGAGCTACATGTTGACAATTTTGCACGTCGTAGACTGCTTGAAGAATCTAGTAACCTTGAAGCTACGCCTCCTAGTGATGGGTCAATTTCGCTACAGATCATTTCTCTTCCAACAGCCCGAAGCAGTGGGTCTTTCCCAGCTGTACCAACGGCAAAGAAGAATCGAACTCATGCTCATGTGCCTCTGGCTTCACCATTTGCTTCTCCACCAAAAGACACAAATATTTCGGGTGATTCCAATGGAAAGGCAACTAATCAGCAATCTCCAGCCGGTGGAACTTCTGGAAATACATGGACGTATTTCTTGATTATTCCAATCATGGTTGTCTTGTTTGGTGTTGTTGCTGGTATGCTTTTTATGTGTAGAAAACGAGGATTGACAACCATAGGTCCTTGGAGGACTGGATTAAGTGGACAGTTACAGAAAGCCTTTGTTACTGGTGAGTTTAGGTTGTAACTCAGGGAAAGAAAATATGAGTGTTTCTTATCATGACATGCAGACTAAGTGGGCATTTCACCTATATGGGGTCCTTAAGTTTACTGAGCTTTAGTGATTACATGAATTACATCCTATCTATATTTCTGCTGCTTAAGATTTTTACCAAAGGAGTTCAAATAAATTAGAGACACTAGTACTTAGTGGCTTGAATAATGCATGTTCCAAAATTTGCATTGTTAGGTTGCTGAAATATGGACAGATGTTCTTGTAAACCACATGTTACCATTCAGCAATGCATTATGATTATGAATTGGACTTCGTACATTTTTCGCAAACCGAAAAATTGTTCATCTATTATTTCTTGTCTAGGGGTTCCTAAGCTAAATGGATCAGAGCTGGAAACTGCCTGCGAGGATTTCAGCAATATCATTGAAACTCTTGACGGTTGCACTGTATACAAGGGAACCTTGTCTAGTGGAGTTGAGATTGCTGTCGTGTCAACTTTAGTCACTTCTTCCAAAGGGTGGTCGAAGAATGCAGAGATGGCATACAGGAAAAAGGTCTTTGTGATATTATTGAGTTCGAGATCCACAATCTCGGGAGGAAACAATTTATTGGTTCCATATTTTTCATCTGATGAACATGTTTCTATTTTGTTTTTTGTTGTGTCATGTAGATTGATACGCTTTCACGAATTAACCATAAGAACTTTGTGAATCTCATTGGTTACTATGAGGAGAATGAACCATTCAATCGGATGATGGTGTTCGAATATGCTCCAAATGGAACACTCTTTGAGCATCTGTATGGTAATATTCTGCCCATAACAATACGTTCCATCTTCGTGGTTAAGTTTTGCTGTTTTGCCATTACAATGGCTGAAACATTCTTTGTTGGTTTTCAGTGAAGGAAATGGAACATCTGGATTGGAATGCAAGAATGAGGATTATAATGGGAACTGCTTATTGCCTAAAATATATGCACCATGATCTGAATCCTGCTCTAGCACATTCAAGCTTGAATTCACGTACCATCTATTTAACAGATGACTATGCTGCTAAAGTAACATGCTTTACTCTTTTTATGGTTGGCCTGTTTACATTTTGTTTTCATGATCAACTCTCAGCCTTTTTGTTGTGTGATTCGCAGATTGCAGAGATAAGTTTCTCAGCACAAGCTGCATCAAGACCGAAGATACCAGGTGATGATGAATTGGAGCATTCTGCATTGCCCCCTCTTGCTGATCCGGAAACAAATGTCTACAGTTTTGGGATTTTATTGCTGGAAATCATTTCTGGAAAGCTCCCAAATTCAGAAGTGCAGGGGCCCCTTGAGAGATGGGTAAGTTTTGAATGAAATCTCATTAACAGTGTCCGGCTTTGCTCTGTGGATGGTTTCTGACGATATGATTGTAAGCATCCCAGGCTGCTGAATATTTGAATGGCACACGCAGCGTCAGTAACATGATTGATCCAACTCTCAAGTCTTTCAAAAACAACGAGCTTGATGTCATCTGTGAAGTTATTCGAGAATGCATCCGACCAGACCCAAGGCACAGACCATCAATGAAGGATGTCACTTGTAAGTTGAGGGAAGCAATTGCTATATCTCCCGAGCAAGCAACCCCAAGACTTTCTCCCATGTGGTGGGCTGAACTCGAGATATTATCCGTGGAGGCAACTTAAATTAACTCCCTATTCTCTTCGTTGTTGTACTAGTCAAATCTCTCTTATACTTTGTACCAATGTCCAGGAATTAGCGGCATTTAAATTGGTGATTGCCCCCACGACACAGGAAAAGGAAAGCGAAAAAGAAAAAGGAAAAAGAAAAAAAATAATAAGTATTTTTAATATCACTGGTTGTGCATGTACCCTTTTTGTTTACTTGGTCTGTATTTTTATAAGATTTTTAACTGTAGTTGATGTTGTCTTCAACCCATATCTCCCTAGCATTTCAGAAAGAGTGTAGTACCTAATTTCATTCAAGATGGGTGCTATGCTCCCAATTGGTTCAAAGTACGTGTATTTTGCAATAGAAGTTTGTGTTTATTCAATTGTGAGGCTTATTTTGTTGCTATGGTTTCTTTTTGGTGCCCCTTTTTTCATGGGAATTAGGCATTTTGGTTATGGAAGTATATTTCCTTTCCAGTTTCTAATCGTAAAAATATCTTGAAGAACAAAAAAACATAAATATTGTACACCCCAAAATACAAGTACATAAAAATAGTCGGTTGATGAAAATTTATCAAAGTTTGAATTTTGAAGTCAAATCTTAAGCCATCAATATATACGTGTGTGTGTGTGTGATGTAAGAACTCTAATGTTGAAGAGGAGAGCCGAGGCTAAAGAATTAATTAATGATAAGTTGTAAGATTTGTAGAAGTTGACACTCGAGGGAGGCCATGTACACAAGTGATTGGCCAGGCCAAGCAGAATATAAAAGTCTTGATTGGGAAGTCACAAGGTAAAACTCAGTCATTTTTCACTGATTCCCAACGAGGATAAATTCTATTTTCTATTATGAATACAGATGGTTTTTAATTTGCTCCTCTTCCTTCTAGTTCTAGTCTCTTGCCAGCAATTCCAAAATTGAATTTTGGAGAATATTTTGCTTTTATCGAATTCATTTAAAATTAAAATTTAAAAACCAAGAATTTCATGTTTGACAACAAACTCATAAAATCTATTATCAGATAATTCTCAATACATTGTCCAACGATATTATTTATATTTGTTATTCTTCTAAAGAAGCTAATGAAATATAAGATAAAATAGATGAGAAATACATGGCCAAGGATAATGCATGCGAATGATTATTAGCAATATATTAATAGCTCAAATAATATAAAAATTAAATAAATTATTATTTTATAAAGGTTGTGATTAAATAAGTATCAAAATAGTTATTATTTTTGAAATTTTATCTAAATGATTGAATATAAAAATTAGAAATTTAAAGAAAAATAAACAATATCTAAAGAAAAGTATTTCAATATCAAACAACAAAAGTGAACTATAATTAAAAATGTTACAACATCACTTCGATACACCAAAAATATATATAACTTTTAGATAAAGTATTATTAAGAAAATGTTCTATTAATAGGAAATGAAATTTTTTATACTATTTGACTTTCTTTTCTAAGATATTACATATACCTTTATTTATGAACTTATTATATTTTTATATATATTTAAATAGATAAAAAATGATTAAGTATCATTGAAATGTCTAAATTACTTATTGTTACTACGTGAATCATATCTAAATATATCTCTGTTTTATTCAATTAATAATATGTATTATTATGATTTATTGTAAGGCATCTTCTTTTTATTTAAGTTATTTATATCAAATTAATTTAGAAGGTAATTAAATTTTTAAAAATATTAAAAACAATAATATATACTTGTTTTAAAAAGATAATTCTTGAATAACATAAAAATTTATATATATATATAATTAGACTACACCATATCACTAGTCAAAAATATTAATTTATAATAAACATCAAACTAAATATTTAAAATAAAAAGAATTTCAAGAAAACAAATTGTTGAAATAATTCTGAAGTCACTCCCTTAATGTTGTCGTCGCTCCTCTTTTTCTTGCTTTCTCTAGCTCTTCATTTTTTTTTTTTTAATCTCTTTCTTCTCTTTGCTGTCCCTTCTCTCTTTCCATTCATTTTTTGTTATGCTCCGCTCACATTGCAGAAACCTTTCTTTCTATTTTAGGTATTCTATCTACGGTGAATCTCAAAAAAAATTCTAACCCGTCTCTTAAGGTTGAAATTGCTACTATGTAGAAATTGAATCACAATTTAATATAAACTGAAATTATATTTCTATCTATCCCTTAGCCTTTTTCTAACAGGAGAATCACCTAATTTAAAGTATAAAACAACAATTACGCTCAAAATATAATTTAATGAGTTACACTCCATCATAAATTGAGACAGTTTAAGTCATTATAAAACAACTAAGAATTATTTGTCATTGAGCAAGAAACTCTTCTGTAAGACTTTAATATCTGTGAATATCACTATGCTTCTTTTTCTTAAGCAGCAAAAGTAGAGAATTAATGAATAGGGCATGGTTTAGTCATTTTTTGGCCATAGACATTCACTTTTAAGAAAGATGATGTGGAATGACTGTTATAATAACAATCTTTCATTGAACAATAATTCCAACGCTTACTCATGTATCTACAACATTGAACAAGTGCAAACTAATTATTTAATATAGTGGTCAAGTTGTATTGTAGATAGATCTAGAAATTTTGTTGCGAAGCAGTGCATGAGATGAAATATATATATAGTAATATTGGACACAGCTAATATACACCCAAGTTCAATTGACCTCCCCATAAATTCAAAGGCCATTACACCTACAAAGTTTAGCGAGTTGGATAGCAAGGGAGGATGAGGGAAAGAAGGAATTCACATGAGTGTAACGGATTTTCTCTTGTTCAGTGGAAATGTTTTCTGCATCTTGTTCCACTTGATATTAATCCACAGGATGCTTTTTATGCACAGATAAATTTTATTGCTCAAAATTGTAAGCCTGTTATATCAAAAGTTTTAAGCAGCCATGTCGTCTATTATCATATATACCATAACTCTGAAATAACACTTTAAGAGCATATTTGTGTTATTACCCACTACTACTATACTAAAATTTATGATACCATCTTCTTCTTGCTAATAACATGTTGAAAGGAATTGACTTCTTAGTGGCTTCACCATGCCTGCCTCTTGTTCGTGGATCCATAAAATGGATGATGTTGAATGGCAGATACACATCAATTCCAGTCAGTGCTGCAGATTGTTATGAGAATGGTCTCCTAACAAAATTATTTCACAGTAAATAGAAATTGACTAGATTAACAACCGATGCTGAAATTATTGTAGGTAATTGTGATGATTAATCAATTGTTTAAGATATAAGGATAAAATAAGAATACGATGAATGCATCACAGGAAGCATACAATTTATTGGGCAGTACGGCTAAAAAGCGGTAGCTAAGGATCTGAATATTAACTTTTATTTTCCTAATTAGTGCTGAAATGTACCTATATCAACCTACAATGAGGTAAGGTTTATTTAAATTGCTTTTTATATGATTGCTAGCCCAAGATACACAAAAACAATCTATCTATGGTCTCCTCTCCTACCTGTGTAACGCAGTAGTAGAGGTGGTTATTTGGTGGTTAAATATTGAAATATATTATTGATCTCTGGCCACCAGCTTCATGAAAAATAATAATAATAATAATAATAATAATAATAATAAATAAAACCATTATATCTATCTGGGCGTATGCAATTACATAGATACACACACATGCGCATCACCATATTGAGTTTTCTACGTCTCACCTGGTTTCTCCACCACTTCTACTCACAACCATTCCCACTTCGATCCATTTTTCTTTTGCTCTCCAATGTACTTTGGACGAATCGGAAGCTTTCTTGCATATAAACGTTAAATAATTTTCGAATGTAAAGAATGATGGAATCTATTCCAACATGCTTAAACATTGTGCTACTTCTAAGTTCCAGAATACAAAGCCTGACCTGTACAGTTGCTATACGTGGAAGATCGGTATACAAACAAAAAAAAAAAAAACCCAACTTTTGCTATATATAACCAACAGTAATTTGGCCACAATTTGGATTCCGTTTAGAAGTATGCTGTTTGTTATTTTGTTACAGCCGATGCCCGCTTGCGTACGTTTGTATTAATAGGGAATTTTTAACTCCTCCTTTTTCGAGCCCCAGGGGAGCGGTTTGCCAATTTATTTCTCTCAACAAGTGATTGTCATTTGCCGTCCGGGCCCTATGCATGGTGAAGCTTCAATGGCTTTAGCCGCCTTCCCTTTTCCATAGCCATTTGGTCTCCTTCTGTGCTCTTGGATTCCTTTTGGCCAAAGGAAATAGCTAGGGGATCAGGCAAGAAGGCAAATGGAAGGCAATTCTTCGTCATTAGGATCACAGCACTAAATTTCTGAAATAAAGGACATTTAACATGGAGAAGAAAAGTGCCATATTGATGAAGAGGTACGAGCTGGGCCGGCTGCTGGGGCAAGGGACCTTCGCTAAGGTTTACCATGCGCGGAGCCTCCAATCCAGCCAAAGCGTGGCCATTAAAGTTATTGACAAAGAGAAGGTTCTGAGGAGCGGCTTGATTGATCAAATCAAGAGGGAAATATCCGTTATGCGCCTTGTTAGGCACCCAAATATTGTACAACTCTACGAGGTCATGGCAAGCAAGACCAAGATCTATTTTGCCATGGAGTATGTTAAAGGTGGTGAGCTTTTCAACAAGGTCGCCAAAGGGAGGCTCAAGGAAGATGTCGCCAGGAAGTATTTCCAACAATTGATTGGCTCGGTCGATTTCTGCCATAGCCGTGGGGTGTACCATAGAGATCTCAAGCCTGAAAATCTCCTCCTTGGCGAAAATGGTAGTCTGAAGATATCAGATTTTGGCTTGAGTGCATTGATGGAGTCAAGAAGGCAGGATGGCCTCCTCCACACAACTTGCGGAACCCCGGCTTATGTCGCACCGGAAGTCATATGCAAGAAGGGCTATGATGGGGCTAAAGCCGATATATGGTCATGTGGCGTCGTGCTTTTTGTTCTCTTGGCGGGCTATCTTCCTTTCCATGATCAAAATATCATGGAACTTTACAGGAAGATAACCAGAGGAGACTTCAAGTGTCCTAATTGGTTTCATCCAGAAGTCCGAAAGCTTCTCGCCAGAATTCTTGATCCTAATCCATGTACAAGAATAGACATCGCCAAGATAATGGACAATTCGTGGTTCAAGAAAGGATACAAAAAGGTTGAAACCCCACCATCCCCTCAAGGCCAGGATAGGTCCTCCATGCTTAAGGATGTCCAGGATGCCTTTGAGCCACCGTCACCACCATCACCACCATTGGATTCCGAAAGCAATTCTGACGGCCAAGCAATGGCTTCCAGAAGCCCCGTGAGGCCAGCCTATTACAACGCCTTTGACATCATCTCCCTCTCAAAAGGGTTTGATCTGTCAGGCTTGTTTGAGCAGGGCAGCAGGGATCAGAGAATGGATGCAAGATTCGCCACCAGAAAGCCGGCATCAGCAATCGTGTCGAAATTCGAGGAAATAGCAATGACTGAGAGTTTCTACTTCAATAAGAAAGATGGGACAGTGAAACTGCAGGACAGCAGGGAAGGGAGAAAAGGGCAACTTGCAATCGATGCAGAAATCTTTGAAGTCACGCCATCCCTTTATATTGTTGAGTTGAAGAAAACAAATGGGGATACATTAGAGTACAAGAAATTCTGTAACCAGGAGTTGAAGCCTTCTCTCAAGGATATAGTTTGGAAATGACAGGGAGGCGAACCGCAGCAAGTATAGCTGACAACCTGCTTATAGGGGTGTTTTTTTTTCTTGGATAGGAGAGTTGTTTTCAATCCAAGTTTATGCTATTCCTAGCTGCTTTAATTTCTCTGTCTTTCATGTCTCATTCTTGCCTTTTTCCAATCAAAAAACAAAAAAAAGGGAGCAATTACAACTTCCATGCCAAATTCTAGGCCAGGACACCAAATTGCGATCCTGATATCAATGTGTACTACTTATTATAACGGTAGTTCATGCAACACAACATTAGTCGTAATAAGTTTGGTCTTGCAGCTGGGGATGATCATTTAAAAACTCATGAAGCCTGAATCTATTCTCAAAAATTCCAGATGATGTTTATGGAAGGCGAAGTAGGAGGGCAAGCCTGAATCTATTCATTCATTTATGTCTATGCGCATCATGTCTATGTCTAATATGTCAAATTCTGAACATATTAAAACTCGGCTAGCTTATGTGTTGTCGCGGTCAACAAGAGAAATAAGTGCCACCAGAATAAGTAAGCGAGCGAAGAAAAATTCCGGATTAAGGCAACGAGACACCGTTGTCAGTATCACTGGGATTATTCGAGTTACTGATATGCTACGATTAAGGCCCCCGTTATGTTTTAAGGCCCGAAGGATGGCTTGGACACCTGTGGTCAACTTGGGGCCATTGCAACAACCCATTTCCCTGTTTTCCATGAAACTGATAAAATTATTTTTATTCACACTGATATTCAAATTGGAGACTCCTTTTTTTTTTTTTTTTTCAAAACAACTTTAAAAAATGACAAATTATTTTTCCCAATACATGTTGAACAAATTTTTTGGATAGAATTATGCCTTTCAAAAAATATTTAAATAGTTAAAAATTTGTGTTTTAAATCTTATCGTAAACATAATTATTGTACCTATAAACTGTGGATTTATCTGTTACCGTACACATCATTCTTATTTGCTTTTTCAGAATGAAATGCTCTTATTAGTGACCACGAATTCTTTGGTTTAACTTATATAGCCGACAAAGAGACATGCAAATAGACAACATATCTTCCAACAAGCTATCAAAATTTCCAGAAACATATCTTCTCCTTTTCTTCCAGCATCGTTCATTGCCAGGGACAATTCTTGGAGAAGAAGATTCGCGTTTGGGAAACAGGCACGACCTGTATATTTTTCCTGTGGGTCCACTTGATTTATTTTAGATCATCACGATGATAATGAAAGCCGAGTTAAAATACACGCCATGCGGATCGACCTCACCTTCCTTCAACTAAACGCCAAAAGCATATGCTTTTTTTTTTTTTTAAGAGTTTGTTGAGAATATCGCTGGTTTCTTTGAGGCATTCAAGGGTTCGAGGAAATGATGTTTTGGAAAAAGAATATGCCAATTATTCTAGTAAATTCTTGCCATCAAAAGTAGCCATAAATGTTATCACGAAGAGCATCTGTCACGAGTCAGATAATTTGGGGAATTTGGCAAAATTAATGTTAAAAACATAAATTGTAATGACTAAAGCTTAAATATGAGGATTTACCCAGACGGCGTACAAAGCGACAATTGATTGATAGCCTATTGTGAGAGAAAAAGAAGAACTGCGGTGTGAAACTCTCTCTTTTTTTTTCTTTTTTTTTTTTATTGCAGATGCGCGGGGGATGCGCGGGACCCAAACAATGCATTTATGAAGGTGACCAACCCTTTGGAAAAATGTCTCAAAAGCTTGACTGGCCAGAGATCGGGAAGTCAGCGCCAAAAACACTTGCAAACTATTAATGTATACTTAAAAAAAAAACATTAAGTTATGTTAGGAAATTTAATTAGTATTAAAAAAATTTTATTTTACAGATACAAGTTTATATTCATTAATTATAAATTGATATGATTAAAAATGTATTTTTAAAATTTTTATTTTAATTTATAAATAATTATTTTAATAAATGTATATTCTAACATAAATGACATGACATAACGTTTAGTTAGTTAGGTTTCTTTTTCCTGACAGTTCCCTTTTTTCTTGGCCTCTCTCTCAACCGACCGGCGTTTCATCTATACGTTTGGCGCTTGGGGTTCTGTTCGTTCAATTAAATCAAATTGTGTGTTTGCTGTCACTGAATCAAAAACTACCAGTCATGCCCGCCCTACCCCTTTATACCAAACGGCCAGTCAACCTATGAATCGTAGGATAACGAATTGTGGAAGTACATTAGTCTCTCTCTCTCTCTCTCTCTCTCTCTCTCTCTCTCTGTCTCGCCCACGCAATTAATGTCCGAAGTAGGATTTGTTGGGTTTTAGTTCTTGTTGATGAATAAAATAAAATTATATTATCTAAACAGTCAAATAATTACTTGAGACATTTTGACTTGTTTTATTATTATAATTTTTTTTCCCTGTTAGTTTGATTCGTGCCTATGTGATATCACAAGTCATTAACGACACTGGGGTTGAGGACCAATTTTGGGGAAAAAAAAATAAAGATTAGAAATTACATGGTATTAGCGAGACTAGCCTTAGGTAATAAATTTAATTATCACAAATCAACTTGATTAATAAAAATAAGAAATACTTTATTGAAAAACAATTCAAGTGAGTAAGAATTTAATTTTTATTTAAAGATCTTAAATTTTAATACTAGGAAAGTTTTTTCGGGATTAATAAAAATTAAAAAAATTACTATTTTGTGTTACTCACAGTGTAATGTACCTTTTAATGAATAAACAAAAAAAGAAACACAAAAAATTTCCAATTAAACACAAGAATAAAATTTTAAAAAAAAACTATGATATTGATTTATTAGATTTACAATGATTTTTTTGGTTTTTTAATAAATAAATAAAATGAAGAGATATAAGTGAAAAAGAAAAATTACTAAAGGTTGAGTAACTAAGAATATTTGGGTCTAATTTTATAAATCAGCAATTGTTCGGACCAAAAACTAAACACCAATCCTCTTCATTTGTAAAATACAATAGCAATCAATACCCTTAAAAGTTAAAACAAACATTCTCTTTAGCTTATTAAGGGTGTGGAGGGCCCTGCAACCAATTACTAAGGACCTTAAGTTTTCTGCTTTGCACATCTGACCTTATGATTTGCATTATGACGCTGTCATGATATGCAATTATTTAGTTTAATTAATATTAAACTTTACACTATTAAATTCACACAATACTCAGTAAAAAACATATAAAGAAATTTAAATTATATATATGTTTGAAAAATAATTAAATTTGAGAGTTTTAATTTTTAGGAATAAAAAAATAAAAATTTTTTAATTATATGTTTTTTTAATTATGTGTAGGTTTAGAACTACACTTTAAGCAAATTTTACATACTAATGAAAAATGTTAAAATAATAAAATTTAAGTTAAACTTCTAACAATAATTAATTAAGTTTTTAAATTAATAAAATAAAATTAAAATTAATTTGATTATTGACTATCTTAGTTGATTTAAAAGTTTTAAATTTTAGACTAATTAGAAGTATTGAATAAAGTTTAAATTAAGTAATTAACTCAAAAGGTAAAATAAGTTTTATTGTTACATATCAATCCTAACTAAATTCGTAATCAAAATTTTAATTAATAATATTACTATAATCAATTATAAGTACTAATTTTAAAAGAAAAATATTCAACTAAAAAAATTAATATATGAAATTAAGTAATTTAATTGAAAGAAAATAAATAATAATAATAATAATGTAAGTTAAATATATTTAATTTTATAATATATATATATATATATATATATATATATTTTAAATATTTAAAAAGACTACAAATTAATTATTAATTTAATGTTAAACACTACAATATTTAATAACTTACTTAAAAATTTTAAAATTAAGTAAATGCTACCACCTAAACTTTTTTGCCCAAAAATTTATTTAAAATCATCGACCTTCTCTTAAGTTTAACAATATATATATACTAGTATTAAATTATGTATATTTTTTAAAAATATATAATTTTTATAACAAAACTATAAAAAGAAATTAGAAGTATTTTTATCTTATTTTTAATATTTTTAATTATAAGTATTTACATTATGTGAATTGTAGAGTTATGTAAATAATTATTAATATTAATTGAACTAATTGCAATGTATGTTAAATTTTAATTAAATAAATTAGATATATATTAAAATTTTAATTTTATTTAAATAATAAAAAAGACACTGCTCCACCAAACTATTTGCTAGATGTGGAGCCAAAGCAAGCGAGGCAAGGCGCCATGATGATAGAAGCTTTGAAATCAAGGATCAGCCGAGTTCCACTCCGATTTT
This sequence comes from Ceriops tagal, assembly GCA_021533255.1. NCBI lineage: Eukaryota > Viridiplantae > Streptophyta > Magnoliopsida > Malpighiales > Rhizophoraceae > Ceriops > Ceriops tagal. Next base: position 7,680,155 of record CM038607.1, read on the forward strand.
GTCGGCATCGGAACTCTCCTTCCCAAGTTAAGCTAAGCTTCCTTTGCATATTCCCCGGAATATGTACAAGTACCCAGTAGACAAGAATTGCCCGAACATGGAGAGAGATACAAAGGGAGCGAAGAAACAATGCAGTATAACAGAAGATTTGGCCCGAGCATGAGGGTTGATTTCATAACAAGCAAGAAAGCCAAACCCAGGGCTATTTCCCCCTCGGAAGGGGAACCTCCAGCCACTGGATGCATCCCAAGGACAGGGAGTGGGTGGCTCATTGAAAAGGAGTACCCCATATGAGCACAGAATGGTCATTTAAATGATCTCTTCAAATGATTGATCAATCTATAAACAAACGAGTAATTATTCCACCAATGCCATTAACTCCCAAGTATAGAAGAGGTTGCTTAACAACTGCTATGATGGTAACCAAAAATGCATTTCTCCAACTGGCATTATCTTACAACACTTGAGGGAAAGAGAAGATTTAGTGGCAGAAACAGCAAATTCCTCGCGGGTAATTGAACATTGCACACAGCCAACGAACCAGAAGGACAAAAAAATCGAAATGATTCGATGCCATTTCCAAATAAACAATCCAATCTCTTCAACGAAAATATATGGCAAACCTATGTTTCTAGCACAAAGTCATTTATACTCACACATCAACAATGACCAAGCAACTTCATTTTCCCACTCAAGTGTAAGTTAACACACGCATATACACATAACGCAGCTCCCAGTTGCCAAGATCAGAATAAATATGTATTGCATTCTAATTAATTCTAATCTACAACATCTCATTACAGGAATAAAACATACAATATATTAGCATCTAATAATCTAGGTAGAACAACAGAACAGTCGAAGACAAAAGGGATCATTCGAAATCCTTGGCAAAGCAAAAGGAGAGAGAAGAAGCATACTCTTTTCCTCCACTCTCCCTATTCAGAATCTGAGGGTAAATGTGATGGATCAGTCTCTACAGGATCAGTGAGTATTAGGCCAGAATTCGAAGGTATATGGGAAGAAGCAGAAGCACAAGCAGCTTCTTCGGATTCTTCCTGCATCAACTTTTGAAACCCAGGTTTCAATTCCCTATTACAGAACTCCTCATATTCCCCTTTATCCCCTCCTTTCTTCTTAACCTCCACCACCACCAATTTTGGTGTTAATTCAAATATCTCAGCTGCAACAGTCAATGGACCTTTAACGCCCTCCCTAGTCCCCTCCAAATTCACTCTGTAATCCTTTTTCCTCACTGTAAAGCTCACAACTTTGGCAATCTCCTCCAATTTGGACACAATCTTGGAGACAGGAGCCCCAGACACAAACCTTGTTCCTTCTCCACCCTCCTCAAACAACCCAGATAAATCAAATCCAGGCGAAAATGATATAATGTCAAAAGCATTCAAGCTTGCAGGTCTAGGCAAAGAAGCAAACTTCCTTCTGGTTTCTATTTCAGACTCAGATTCTGAGAGTGATGATTTGTCAGCAGTAGAACCCACCTCCTGCTGTTCCTCTTCATCATCAACACTATAACATCTATCATCTTCGATGTAGAATTTTATGTGCTTAAACCCCTTTTTGAACCACCGATTTTCCATTATCTCAGGAATTGTCATCCGGGTCACGGGATTAGTGTCGAGGAGCCTCGAAAGAAGCTTAATGAGCTCCGGAGAGAACCATCTAGGACACCTAAACTCCCCCCTGTAAATCTTCTTGTACATGACCATGATGTTCTGGTCATGAAACGGCAAGTAGCCAGCCATCAAGACAAACAAAACGACCCCACAAGACCAAATGTCCGCTTTGGCTGCGTCGTACCCTTTTCTGGCGAGAACCTCCGGCGCAACGTAGGCCGGCGTTCCGCAAAAGGTGTGGAATAGGCCGTCCTGCCGAATCTGATCGGAGACGGCGCTGAGGCCGAAATCGGAGACTTTCAAGTTCCCATTCTCGTCGAGCAAGAGGTTCTCCGGCTTCAGATCGCGGTGGAAAACGCCCCTGGCATGGCAGAAGCCGACAGCGGATATCAATTGCTGGAAATACTTCCGGGCAACTTCTTCTTTCAGCCGGCCTTTTGCCACCTTTTTGAAGAGCTCGCCGCCGCGAACGTATTCCATGACGAAGTAGATCTTGGCCTTGGTGGCCATGACCTCGAAGAGCTGGACTATGTTGGGGTGGCGGACGCGGCGGAGGATGGAGATTTCGCGCTTGATGTGGGCGATGAGGCCGCCCTTCAAGATCTTCTCTTTGTCTATAACTTTAATAGCCACGCTCTCGTTGGTCTTGACATTCCTGGCATGGTGGACCTTGGCAAAAGTGCCGTGCCCCAGAAGCTTGCCCACCTCGTACCGGCCCAAGAGCAGAGGTTGAGCTTGGTTTTGGTTGTTGTTGTTGTTGTTGTTGTTGATGCTGCGACTGGTCTGGGGTCTGGCTGCCATTGAATGAGAGCCCTGCAGTTGGAGAAGCGAGTTTCCGGTTTGTCAGAAAGGCATGAGCTTTTCAACGATAACGCATTGGATTGAACAGCCTTTGGGCTTTTTGGCGTGTTTTTCAGTAGGTTTTGTCGGAATTGTAACCGATTGTCGGGTGTTCTACTACGCGAGGCTCTGGGAGAAGGTGCAAATTTTTTTTAAAAAAAAAAAAGAGAAACAAAGAAAAAGGGCTTCTGTGGTGTTCAATTCAAAGATGTGTTTCGGCTGTTCAGTTTTTGATATTGGATGCCATAGGCATATGCTCCCTCTTCCCTCTCGCCCACCTTTTCGTTACCTCTTTCAGGTGAAAAAAAAAAAGAAAAATAATAATGATAATAATTCGAAATTTACGGGCTCTCTCTCTCTCTCTCTCTCTCTCTATCTCATGCTTTCGAGTTTTTAAATATTTATCAAGTTTGTGTGACATCAGCGTGAAAGGTTCCAGACACTTTTCGAATTTTGTTGAAAAAAGTTGGTCGCCATAAAAAAAGAAGAAGAAGAAGACGACGAAGAATTCAGTCAAAAATCATGTATTTTTTTTTTTAAAAAAAAAGATATCATTAAGAAATTTTAAATTTTTTTAATATAAAAGTTGCACTAATAAATTTATTTTTGAATCTCTCTCTCTCTCCCTGTCTTTTTTTTTTTGTTAACAAAACGCAAACTTCTTTCTTTTTTCAAAAAAAAAATTATGATTTGTATGCCACAACTGTGTTGTGTTGGCACCATGTCACCTTTATCCCAACGTCTAATTTTAGACCCAACTAAACTAGAGTCGTGCGGAGTTGTCAATCCTGCGCTTATTTAGACATTTTTGGGTTTACATGAAAACGGAAAGTTTTGATCCCGTTTTTCCCGTCTAAAGTCATTCTTCGTCCTGGATCAATGGACAGGAATTTAATTTTCCTAGAAAAGTACGAGAGGGGATTGAGCGTGTCGAGATTTCCCAGGTGGGTTCCTTTTAGTAGTTACCGACATCAACGGTGATAAGCACAACGAGACTTCCCCCAAGCAGACGGCTTTAACTTATCAATCGAATTGAGTTTTGTGTAATAAAGTAAACCTAAAAAAAAAAATAAAATATATATATAAATAAAAAAATAAAAGAAGCTAACCATAATTCTCATAATCTTGACTCCTCCTCTTAAGGGCTGCGTCTTGACACACAGTGGATGGAGTTGGTCTTCTGTTTTCGTGATGTTTTGACTTATTTCTCTCTCAAAAAAATAGATAATATATAATAAAATATTAACAAATAATAATTATTATTATTTGTATTAAATATTTTAAAATTATAATAATAATTAAATTATCAGTAATAGTTATATTATTATAATATATATTTTTTGTGAATATATATAGTGTTGTTATTATTATCATCATCAACAATTGAAAAGATTATAAAATATTTAAATTATTAATTAATCAATTATTTTTTACTATCAAATTATTATGCTAATATATTTATTTTAATTTTTTATATTATAATTATTAATTTAAATTATTATTATGATAAATACCGTTATTACTAGACATATTTATTAATATAAATTTTATTTATATTTTCATTGTAATTAAATATATTATAATAAATTATTAATTTGAAATATTATTATTATTATAAATATCATTATTACTAAACAAAAATTTGAATAGTAATTATATTTATGCCTTCATGGTAATTAAATATATTATTATTATTATTATTATTATTATTATTATTATCATTATAATAATATTTTTTAGATTTAATTTTAAATTTAATAAAAAATTTATAGAAGAAATTTAATATTAAAATTAGAATAAAGTAAATATATTATAAAAATTAGTTGTAGAAAAAATCTCAAATTTATGGCCATTTTTTCACTCTCGGCCTCCACATTACAATTTCATTGTCTGATTCCAGTTTCTTAAATTTGATCTATTGACAATTTTTTAATTAAATAATTTATTATATTATGAATTATATGATAAAAATAATTTTAAAAAATTATCACTTTTTAAATTGGTATTTACAATATCAAAATTTTGAATTTAAAATTTTAACTATTATATATATATATATATTTTAAAAAAATTTAACTTTTTTCTCTTCTTCTTCTTCTCCTCTCTATTTTAATGGGACAAGATTTGGACGAACAATCTTAATTGGCGTCATAATTTTCTATCATCGGGTTCATCGCCGTCGACGCCGAACGGTGGGCCCACGTTTTCCAAAAGCGTAGAATAAGAAAATTTGTCTGACGCGAACGCGTCATTGAAAGTAACCACCGGAGTCCAGGGGTACTTTTTCCATTTTAAAAAGACTCCTCAAAATAAAATAAAATAAAAAAGAGTAAAATAAAATAAAAATAAAAATAAATTTTCAAAAAAAACAAAAAAGGGAAAAATTTTGAATTGGGAGGACAGAAGCCAGCTCATTACCGACCAACCATTCAAATTCCAAGGTCCGGGCCGCCTCCAAGTTTGTGGTCCGAACGCTGATGTGCTTACGTGTCTACGTTTAGGGCCCCACACGTAGCCATCGAACGCAATCAAGGGTTGAGAGGAAGGAAATTTCGGTGTTGGGGCGCTGTAACTCGACACTGTGGAATCAGTGGCTTAGTTGTTGCCATCACAAGGTGTTCCCGTGAGGGCCACGCGGCTTTTGGGACGGTGGGTGTGAAAAAAAAGTCAACTTGATTGGCGGTGATTCTTCCCGCCGTGTCACGTCACTTGCTCAATTTCCCCGAAATACAAGCAAATTCTTCAAAAATGCGATCAAGTAAATTTATTTTTTTTCCTTTTTGATGATAAGACCAGCAGGAAATTGCTCTTTTTTTTTTTTTGGAAATAAATGGGAGGGAAATTAAACAAAACTCGTAAAATAAATTTAATAATCTTTCCACCAAAACGAAGAAAACAAAACAAAAAAAAGGCATAATGTGAGTCGATTTGACAAAAGTGCATTATCACGAAATGCAAATTGTCAGTGCCGCCCATTTGCAGCCCCAAGGCTATGGCAGATTATGCCTTTTTAAATATTTTTTTTTAATGGACTCTAATGATCACGTTAATTAATTGGAAGACATGTGCATAGATTTTTTTTTTTTTTTTGGTGTGGGTGATACGGACGTTTTCTTGGATTCAGAACAAATGCACATAAATTTAAAAAAAAAATTTCTTGTTTTCTTACATGAATAACTTATATTATTATTCAGAAACCCAAAACCCAAAACAAGAACTTAATATTTTTAGTTAAAGTAGTTGATCATTTTGAACTCAACAAAATAGGAACTCATGGATTAAACAATGACTGGTTCTCATCCAACTCACTAATTAATTGAGCTTGTCTAGCTGGCCAAAAACTCTCAGGAATAGATTCGGTTCAAACCTCAAGTCCATTAAATTTTATAAAATGTCAAGTCTTAATCCCCCAATAACCCCCCTCCCCTCTTCCCCCACAAAAAAAAAAAAGAAAAAAGAAAACAATTTCTCTCAATCTCTGATATTGCATTAATCGTTTACTCGATTGTTAACTAATTTTTATTAAAAATAAATTTATGCATTTTTCATAGTTAAAAATTTTAATTTTTACCTTTAAAAACTTATATTTTAATCTTAAAAAATATAAATTTTATAAAAAATAAAAAATATGTTTTTTTTATATAAACAGAACTAAAAAAAATAAATTTATATCTAATAGATGTCAAAATCCACTACAAAACGATATAGAATATACTCTCATCAAAGAAATAAATACATATATATATATATATATACACAATCGTACTTACCATGAGAACTTACTTTAACAAAACTCAACGAGGAATTTAATAAAATTTTACAGAAATAATATATATATATAGATGCATGTAAGAGCAAAGCACGACAAAGTACATCGTACCGTTATTACAAAATGCAATAGCTACTTTGGTTAGGTTAAGGAAAACGATGATGGCAGGGGCCGCTGGGCAGCAATTTTTAGTATATTTTTAGATAGACTCCATGTGGTATTTTCCAGTTATAAAAAGACTAATGAAATAAAATACAATCAAACTCGATTCATAGTTAAAAGCAAAGTCGGCTGTTGCCGAGGCTTTGAAGCCCCAGTTGCTTGCGTGATCCGTCGTGACCAGGAGACGACTCATGGGCTGGGTGCCCCAGCCATGCGTCTCCAGAAAGTTATCATGCTTGCGTAGGGTTTAAGCTTGTTCGGATGAGATTTCGACGAAAGGGAACAAATTCACAGACAACGAATCGAGGCTTATTTGTTTGTTTGGACATGGGGAGAAAGCGAAGAATAAGAAAATTTAGATTTATATCCATTTATTAACTGAAATTTAATATATATATATATATATATATATATGTATATGTATGTATGTATACACATGTTAAAAAAAGAAGAAACAAATTATAAGTAAATTCATAAGAAATAAGTAAATAAATTGATAAAAAATTTAAAGTATGTAAATATGTTGTTTTTAAAAATAATTTTGTTTATGGAAATAGAGTATTACAGTGTAGCATATCACAATTATTCTCTTAAAATATGTATGTATTTGTAAATTAAATAATACAAATTTAATAAACTTAATAATTTTATAAGTAAGATAAAAGAAGAATGGCATAATACTTTAATATATCTAAAAGGATCATAAACAAAAGTAAAGCAATCCAAAAATTGTTGCAATAATTACAGTTATAAATATCAAAATAACAAAATTTTAACAATGATAAATGCTTAATTCAATGGTTATAAAGTAACTAATTTAACAAAAATTTAGAGTATGTTATAATAATTATTTTTTTTATAATACAATACCTTTTTTTTTTTATTGATGTACACAATATACGTGAGTTAAAAGAAAAAATATAATCCCAACAAATTCAACAATTTTGTAAGCAAGATAGAAAAATGAGAAAAGAAAAATACTTAAGCTTACTTAGAAGGAGAATGGGACACTCATTTATTCTATTTCAAGTTTAAAGTCTTATCAATAAGAATAAATAAATAATACAAAAATGAGTGTAATAATTATAAGTATAAATATTAAAATAATTAATTTTCAATTAATATAATAGTTAATTTATCTCAAATATAAAGTTTTATATACAGGAACAAATAGTTGATACAAAAACCATTAAAATAATTACAAGTATAAATGTGAAAAATAAGAAACAACAAGTTTAATTAACTTTTAAATCATGCCAATTTTTCAATAAACTTTAGCAAAAAAATTTACCATATCTGATCTGATTGACTCCACAATTGGATCAATTGAACCCGACAGAATCGATGCATGAAGGGGAGTCTTTCTTTTTTTTTTTTCCTCAATATATTTCAATTTTTTTTATATGCAAAATGGATGCACTAATATTTTATTAATAATAATATGAGAGAATCAAACAAACCCCATACAAGCAAGAGGATGATATGAGATAGGAACAAATTTTATGTCATATGGGTTGCTTTTGAAATAAGAGGAAACAAAATAGACTGAAAAATAACATAAAGACTCGACCGGAGGGAGCGATCTTTTAGGAAGGAAGTAACGACGAAAACAAAATGGACTAAAAAAAATCGGTAGAATTGGTGTTTTTAACCGTAAACCGGCCGATTTTCCCGATTTGGACAGTTGAGTCAATGGGTGACGTGTTCGCATTACTTCCATATTCAGCTGAACCGGTCGATTTTCAAAACTATAGTTCCGTCCGTTGAATTGATCCAATATTTTCTTTTTCAAGAAACGAAAACAAATAGATTAATTTATAAAAAAAAAAATACTTTATACTTCATTTATTTGACGTAAATTATTTTTATCTATTATTATATTGAATTAATCAATTTTTAATTTTATCTTACATTAAATTTTAAATTTTATTACTTATGATATTTTTAATATATGTAAACCTATATTTTAATGTTATTATATTTTTGTATTAATATATATATATATATTATAAAAATTAATCTTATTTTTAATTAAATTAATTATATTTTTTATTTTTATCTTTTAAAAATTTTAATAATTATTGATTAATTCTTACAAAGATCTTCTACTTGATTATTTAACATTTAAAAAATAATATTAAATATTATAAACAAATTTTTTAATTTCTTATCAGATATAATTTTTATTAAAATAAATATTTTTTTAATGTTATAGTTTTATTAATAAAAAATAATACATCTCCAATAAAATTAATATTTTTATAATAAATATTTTTTATAATATGTAAAAAAATTTTACTAAAAGAATAATATTAAATATTAAAAAATTATTTTAAGTTACCATGAAATACTAATTTTTTAAATAAATAATTTTTTAATTTTTTAAAGATTTTATTGGTAAAAATTATTAATTTTATTAAAAATAATAATAATATTTTTATATTTAAGTATTACTCACACAAAAATCGAGGCTTAAAAATAAATCTTATCCTTATTACTCACGCAAATATATATATATATTAGAAACCTGAAATTACGAAAAAGACAAAAAAAAGGAAGAGCAGTTAGTTTTCAGAAAATCACGAAGAAGGGAGAGCACTGCTCGAGGATCTCAATCTCTTTGGGGACATTGAGCAAAATCACTTCACTCTCGCGAGAGCTCTCTACTACTCCCTGGTTATCTCTCACGCTTCGATTCGATCGGTAAACTCTCTTTCTATGTCTCTAATTACCAGCATGAGCAAGTTATTACATTTAATTGAATTTTGTTTGTGATTGATGACTGAAAAGGCTGATAAGTCAATCCAGGTTTTAACTTGGATTGGACATTAAAACTGTGCAATCTGTTAATGTCCATGAAACTTGGGGGCAATATCTTGGGTTTGGTCCCCAGACCTCACTTATAATTTACAGATTCGCATATCAGATTATTGCTTTTTAGTGTCATCTGCGGTTTTTTCTCACTGGATACCGATCAGGACTGGACAATTCAGTGGTTTTGAGTGCAAGTCATTTTATTCTCTGTGTGTGCGGGTACTGAATTGGTTAGGATCACCAACTAGTTGACTTAGATATATTTTTTCTTTTTTTTAGGAGCGATCAGCTTAGTCATGTCATCGACTCAATATTGCTCAGAATGGGGCGTTGTTGTCTTATCTTCCATTTCCTATCTAGTTTATGCATTCTAGATGTTCGACAAAATTTCACGACCACACCCTTCATTTATACTTTTGCTGGGCTCTTGCACAAGATTAGAAAAAGATTGAATTCAGTGGGTGTGGTTACTTTTGTGTCTTATTCTGGTTTGGCTTTTGCTTCCCTTGGATCAATGTGTTGCTTTGTATGTTATTATATTGGGTATGCTTGAAAGTGAATTCTATCTTCTTGGTTTCGTGGTCTTCTATTTGTGTTTTAGAATTGAAATTGCTTGAAGTAGGGATTGAATATGGCAGAGCCAAATCTGGGTATTCTTATTGATATCTTGGACGATGAGTGGATGAAGGACACACTACCTGATGATGGTATGGAAGTCTACTCCTGCTTCCATCCTCATAGATGTTGCACCCACATTCTGCATTGTGTTGTTGCCTCATGTTTATTTCCCCTGTGATGGGTTTCCTTTGGTGCTATCTTGATGCTTCTGCTTATGCAGATCTCCCATTACCACCAATGCTGGTTGTCCGGAACGATGATGCCGAAGATTCGAGTATTTCTCCTACTGGCTTATACACTTTGTTTTAGTGCTTGGAGATTTTCTTTTTGCATGTTATAAATTTGAATAACAATGCAGTACATCATTGCACTCTATTGGACCCATTTAGCTATTGCACCATATCCAAAGTCAAAGGGAGGTTTCACATGATAGTGCTTGGAGTTCCACACGATTGCAGCTTCAAATTATGTTCATTTGGATACCAGCTTTTGCTAGACAGTTGTGGAGTTTTTGTTAATAATTCTCTTGGTGAAGGTTTTAGTTGTTGGTAACTAGATATGAAAATGAGTTGATACATTTTTCATTCCTGAAGTCCCAGTTAACTCTTTATCACATATTGACATTGCCTTTTATCAGAGAAACATGATTTTCTGTGATCACGGTGTTTAGGTTGCACTCCAGTAATTGATTCATATGTTGTTTGGGTTTATTCTATATTTCAGATCAGGAGGCTCAGCAGGTTGATGGAGATACTTGGCATGATCTGGCTTTAAGCAATCAGTAAAGCTTTCTGGCATGCGGTGATTTTTGTGTCGAGGTATTCTATCCTACCATCTGTTGAAATGACTGGAATCCTTTTATGGAAACTCTCAATTTTACATTGTAGTCACCTCCTTGCCAATATTTTGTAAAAGCAAATATGTTGATAACCTATTAAGGCTTTTCTATCACCAAACCCCCTGATCAAACAAAACCTTCGTTTGATGTATGTTGGTGTTTAGCTTCGCTTTTATGTTCATTATGGGGCTACCAAACTAATGACCGTCTACCTTGGGGGATTCGTGCTCCAACTTTCCTCCTCATCTCCACTTGCGTTCTTTTATTTAATTGGATTTTCCAGCGTTGAACTCGTGTGCTTGCCTCGTTTATGGCACCAAGGAATAATGCACAAATTCATCCACGGACGCTGCTTTTTCGGTAACACTTTCTGTTTGCTTCTTAAAAATCAAGAAGCAAAACCAATGAGGATGCCAACAATGGCAATTTTCATAAAGTGGGACTTACCAGTAGTGTCTGTCTGCTCCAACTTATATTAAGTTGGATTAAGGATCATGGAAAGCTCTTTTGTGTTCTTCGAGAATGACTTCTTGGCTCGGCTTAGCTTAGTTGGCTTCATTCAGTCCGAGCAAAGCTCTTACTACTTCTCTTAAGAATGGGCGAGAGAGAGCTTTGAGGGAGACAAAGTCGGCTTCTTTTCCGCCTTCTCTTCGAGAGAGTGAGAGAGAGAGAGAGTAGCCGATCGAGAGAGATAAAATAAAAATGGAGGGGGGTTTTAGAAAATGAAGATATGAGACTAATTAAACAAACAAGAGCAAGTGCAGTAACAAAATAAATTAAAGTAAGATATCATGTTGAGAAACTGTTTAACTTAGAAAAACTAAATTATTATATAAAATTTAAAATTTAATTATATATTAAATTTTAATAATCAAAACATATTTGTCGAATGCAAACAAGTTTACTAATGGAGTCACTAGCTGATGCTAAAAAAAATGGAATTTAGTAGAAATAAAATGAGGACTTGAAGGTAAACCCAAGCCAAGGAACAAGAGAGTATAAATTAAAAGATGGAGAAGTGAAAAAAAAAAAAAAAAAGAAAGAAACAAAACGTCAATTGGTAAAGGTTTCAAAAAAAAAAAAACAAAGAGAGAGTTGTAAAAGTTAGTCACATGCATCTAGGGGTGGAAATATTTCTTAAATAAAAAATAAATATGATAATAATTTTTTTAAAAAAATTAAATTATGAGTATTTTTTTTAAGAAAAAGAAGGTAAATTAAAAAATATTTTTCCCTTTAAAAAACTAAGAAGAATTTAAAATTATTTTTTAAAAAAATATTTATTTTTTTATTTAAGTATTGATGTTGCAAGAATTTTAAATGAAAGTGAAAATTTGTTGATGTACATTAGATATTAAATTGCAATCGAATTTATTAAAATATATATTGAAAGTTTAATTTTATTTAAATATTAAAAAAAATTATAAATTAACTAATAAACGTATTTTATATACTATAAATTAAGTGAGTTTATTAAAAAAAAATCTTAAAATTAGGTAACCCTCGCCGTAGCCAAAACCACGAGAAAGGAAGAGAAAGTTGCGGGATCTGGACTTGTATGGCAGATTTTAACCTGAAAAATATCATATTACCCTTTGTCTTTTTGTTTTGTCAGACTTCCAAAGCTACTTTACCTGCACCAACACCATCTTCACGGACCGTCCTCTCTGCTGCTCCTTTGTTTCGTTCTAAAATCAACCCTTTTATCTACTTCTTTGGTTTTCAATCTATTTGGTCCATGTAATACATTTTTGTTGGTCTTTGATGCCCGTTGTCCCTCGGCCAGATCTACTTGTCATGACAACTCTAGCTTTTCTTGAACACTTCATCTCCATCTGATTTGCAAATAAATGATTTCCCAGAGTAGGAGGCATGGTCACTGGCATTGTAACAAAGTGCTTTATTCTTATATTTCTCTTGCACTAAGATTGATTCTCTGTTTTCGCAGTTTGGATGAAATCCAAACGGGAGGCTTTAAAAGGTTGATTAGAAAAGGATGTTCCTCATTAACCTTTTTCTTTTTTATTTTTCCTTTTTTTGTTGCAGTCTGAAATGTGACAATTAGAGACGCCAGGGCTTTTTAGATAGTCATCTTTTGAATGGGTTAATATAATAATTTGTTTCGTATAAAACAGTAAGTGTAGGATCGCTTCAATGCGTAAGTGTTGGGCAATCACCTCAAATCACTTTGATTCAAGAGTAGGATCACTGAAAAGGGTATTTTTCGAACCCTGATTGTAGCCATTCTGGTTGGGAGTAGGATCAGTTTCTAGCCCATGTATTCATGAAATATGAACGTGCAGTCATGTGCGTGTGTGTGAAACCAGCTTTTGTTAACCCACCATCATCTAATCATTTAAGATGATGCCCACCAATTGGTATCTATTTCTAGATAAGAAATGTATTGAATCCCTTAACATCCTACAAGATTGATCACGATTTACTGGATAATTGCCTGCTTGTTTTTCTCTGTGAACTACTGTTGTTGTGTTGCTGGTTCTTTTTTTTTTTTCCCCGCTTTTGGCTGCAATGAGTAGCTATTAATTTTTGTTCCAATTTCACAAAACCTTCCATGTTTCATGTTCTATTACTCTTTATTGGCAGACTTCTCTATGTAATTACCTATAGACCAAAATAATAATGAACGAAATCATAGATGATGACAACAATCAATGAGCCAACTACTCACTCAACCTGAAAGGGCTTGTCGCAATGTTATTCTGCCATTTTGTGCAATCTTTTAAGAGCTGGCTGTGAGTATAAATTATAAAATTTTAGAATTTTTAAACGGGAATGTTACATATAAGATACCTTTTTTTAAAAAATAAAATAATTTACATTTCAGTTAAAACTTATTAATGTTTTACAACGTAACGAATCAAGATGGCCTATTTAACATGATTTATGGACGGAAGAAAATGGTTGGATGGGGGTTATTGGTTGACAAAAAACATTAATGAGTTTTTACAATAAATTAGATTTGTTATATGTTAAAAATTAAATTATATTTGTTACAACCCTTAAAGTGTAAATTTATTTGTAAATTATCTCTTTACTTCTTAATCATAATTATTTTTTTATTTTATTATTATTTATATCTTAACTACTTTTATATATATATATAAGTTAAGGTAGTGCATAATTAATATTAAATTGTAAATATTTTTAATTTATTTTAATGACATATATTAAATTATAATATTATATTATATTTCAATCTATTTGATACAGTAAAATAATATGTATCAATTAATCATATATAAATTATTTTTTTTATTTTGAAACTAAAAAAATTATTTAATTATACATTATTTAATACTTAAGAGTATAAATGTTATTTTATAAATATTAATTTTTTTTCTCATCACATCTAAATAAAAATTATACGTTATATTCACTTTTTCTCTACTCTTTTTTAAGTTATCTTAATAATTTATTAAAAAAAATATTTTCTTTCTTATTTTTATTTCTTGCAATTTTCTTTCTTACTTTTTTTAACGTGATATGTTTATTTTTCTTCTTAGAGCATTCTGTTATGTTATAATTTTTACATTTTAGGGTTAATTTTTATTTTTTTCGTTTCAATTTATGTATGAATGGTTTATTAAGTTTATTATTATTTATGAATTTTTAGTTTCACCGGCCGTCGGTGACGTGCCAATTCTGATAATAATTCCCCCCCCCAAAAAAAAATTCCCGCACATTAAAATTAAAAAAACGGTACCGTACAATTAAAAAAAATAATAAAAATCTTATATTCACTTCCCTTCCTCTTCCTTTTCCTTTTCCCCGGTTCGATTTTGTTAAGTAAACCGTAACCCTAGAATCCTCAGTCATGGCGTCGAGGAAGAAGCAATCAGAAGGAATCGCCTTGCTCTCGATGTATGGCGACGAGGATGACGAGGACATGGAGGATCTCGACGAACAACAACAACAACAACAACTACAACAGCCACCACCATCGCCACGACAAGAAGAGCATGAGCAGACGAAGCCATCGGGAGAAAACGAGGACAGAGAACAGCGAGGAGATTCGGCGAATGATGTAATGGTCACTGATGAATTGGCTGGTGAAGCTACTCCAACGGTTGCATATCAGGATTCGATTCCCAAAGATGGATTGACTCCGCCGCAGCGGCAACCGATGGAAGAGCGACAACGGCAGGGGAGTTCACAGACGAAGGGAAGTAGGAGAGGGAGGCTTACTATTGTGGACTATGCTCACGATGAAGTTGCCATGTCTCCTGAACCCGAGGTGCGCTAGCTTTTTCCGTTCCTGGCTTGCCAGCTTTTCTTACTTCTTCTCTCTCTGTGTGTTTTTTTTTTTCGTTGAAAATTCTACAGTATTTTTTAACTCTTGGTTTTGGTGGGGGATTGATTACAGGAAGGGGAATTTGCTGAGGGGCTTCAGTTGGCAGATGGTATGTAGAACTTTTGTTTGTGGTAAATTTCCTTTGTTTTCTTTTTCTCTTTTTTGCCTTTTAGTAACTGTTGGTGGTAGTATAATTAGGTTAGCGAACTCTAGTGGGGAAGTGGGATTGAGATTTGTATCACGGGAAGTAATTCTTTTGCTTGTTTGAAGTCTCTGCCGTGCATATGACAAGGAATTATGTTAGTTTGAACAATATTGAATGTGTCATTTTATGGATTTTGTGTGGTAATTGTGAATATCTTGTAAAATTCTTTCAACAACGAGTAATTTTTATGGAATTTTTTTTTTTCGGTTTATTCCTATTGTGAAGCATCTGTGCTCAGAGAGCCTCTCAACCTCAGAGTGGACATGTGTGTTTTAGGCATCCAGAACCAACGAGTAATTCACTGTTTTTCCAAGAAAGTGAACTTGAAGGGCATCTCAGGATAATTTTTTGTCTTCTGGCATGCAAAACTCTGTCTAAAGAGTTAAAAATTTGTCGATAGTTGGTTGTGCAGAAGAGGCATGGTTAAGCTGCTTGTTTCTTCTCACATTTCCCTGTTCACCAGGATGTACGTTCTGTGTTAGAATGTCATGTCAGAGACGTTACCCTTTTTGTGCTACATTTGGCTGAATCAAAGAAAGAGGTTTAATTAAGTGTCTATCTGTGTAGTGTGTAGCTTTGCAGGAAAAACTGTAATATGGTGAGATTTGGAGAAAAAGAATATAATTATCTTTTTAATTAAATCCTCCTTTGCCTTAACGTTGCAAAGGTTTTTATTTAATATTGCATGTTTTGTATATTCCATTTCTGTTCGTCTGGTCATTGTAAACTTTGAAGATCCTAATTGCAGTTGCTCTAGGGCAAACCCCTTCCGGAACTGTTCAGGTTTTGTCCCCTAGCACCCAAGCTGCTTCTCAATCATCTGAACAATTAGAATCATTACAACCTGTTGAAATGGGCAATGCTTCAATGCAATCAGAAGCTATAGGAGACGAAGGCACTGGTGAGGATGCTGTTGAAGTTATAGATCCATTGGACAAGTTTCTTCCCCCACCACCAAAGGAAAAGTGTCCAGAGGAACTTCAAGTAGGTTTCTTAACTTTCTTTAAAATCTGTTGTCAGCTAGTTTTTTTTATGATTATGCTACCTTATTTGCTTTAATGCCTTGGACTCACTCTTTATTATAAAATAAAATATATTCATTCTTCTGAAATCTTCTCTTTGTAGGTCTAAGCAGCTAAATCGCCCCCCCCTTTTTTTTTTTTGGTGGTTTTGGGTTGAGTGCCGATACACTTGCCAGGGGGTGGAGTCAGGGTCAGGGAGGATGCATGTGCTTATAGGGGATTAGCTTCCTTTTAAGTTGTTCAAATGTGCTAAGCTTCCCTTTGGTTTGCCCATCAGTGCTTGCTCATCATAAAAAAAAATTGCTGTTGTTTCTTAGCCAATAAAATGTTATCCAATAGAGGTACCTTCAAAATTTTGCTTCAATTGTGAATTTCCTGCAGAAATTCCAGTATTTTGACCTAAAGGTATATGCCTCAGAGTATTATCCTTCTAGTAGTTGACTTGATTGCGTACATCTTGTTTCTGTTAAGTGAGATCTATATTGGTCTAGGGATGAGCCTTTCCAAACTATCGGAGTAGGGAGCCTCATTCATTGGGGATGCCTTCCACCCTCCTTTTTGTGTTTGTATTTTCATCAGTTTGTAAGATTCTTTGTATGAGTTGCCTGTACAACTATACATATGTCAGCTTAATATGATTTATTTGTGCTTACAATATATTTTCCCCTCTTCTAACATAAATTCTCCATTTTGCATTTCAAGGTGTATGATTTCTTTCCTCTAATGGCTGTGCCTTGCAGACAAAGATAGATAAGTTTCTTGCTTTGAAGAAAATTGGGAGAAGTTTTAATGCAGAAGTCCGCAATAAGAAGGATTATCGGAATCCCGACTTCTTGCTGCATGCAGTGAGGTATCAAGATATAGATCAGATAGGGACTTGCTTCAGTAAAGATGTATTTGATCCACATGGATATGAACAAAGCGACTACTATCTTGAAATAGGTTATTAACAGTTTACCTTTTCTTTCTCTTGATTGTCCTTTATATTTGTTCCTCTTTCCATTAATATTTGTATCATACCTGATGGATTTGCCCTCCATGTAAATTTTTGCTTTGGTCAATTCGTCAAAGCTTTTGCAAAATTGTAATTTTTGTAGTCTGACTATATTAAACAAATTGTTGTAGTGTATCTCTTTGGTGCCTCCTTTGAGATTTTGGATAATTATGAAATCATGCATGTAAATTTAACAAACTAGATGTCCTAGTGTTTGCCTATTCTGGTAGTTACAAAGGCATGGAATTTTTTTTTTTCCTTTCATGTGTTGCTCAAGAAATAGATATTGAATCACATGGGGTTAGTTGCCTAGGTCTCTAATATCTAATAAGGCCAAATGCTCCTCCCTGTCCATCAAACCTTATACGTGGTGTCTGGATGCTTATGACATTATATTTGAAAGTACCAGTTTCCTCTCTGTTGTTGGAGTCTTGACCAGCAGCAGCCATCAAATAAAGGCTATGAATAGAAAGTGGTGATACAGGTAAGTGATAAAGATAGCCTTTTTATTCATTAGATGACGTTATTGGGATTTTGAACTTCAATGATAGTTGATTGTTATTTAAAGGAAAATTAGGGGTTACAAATCAACCAAAGCTACTTGTTTCCTCTAGGGCTTTTTGTATAAGGAATAGATGCTTGGTTTGTTTTCTCAAGATATTGAATTTGTATGGACTGAATTTATAAGATGTTAAATGAAGGCTCGACAGGCAATGTTTGTTACTGTATTCAATGAGTGACAGTTGTGAATCTGGCTTCTGTTTCTCTAGCCTTATATTGTCTGGTTGATAACTTAAATGCCTTCTTGCTCATGATTTCTTCATATGCTAATTGTTTTCTTAAGTTATTTTGTAGTCTACACCTATTGTTACCATTGTGGCTAGATGTAATTCTTGGAACTGACCTTTTATATTTTAAGCAGAGGCTGACATGAAGCGTGAAAGGGAGAGGAAGGAGCAGGAGTTAAAAAAGAGTCCGAAGGTTGAATTTGTCTCTGGAGGAGCTCAGCCTGGCATAGTTGTACCCCCTTCAAAATTTAGTGTGCCTATTCCAGGTCTATTAGTTATCTTTTATGACCATAACAAGTGGCTGTATGTCAATGGTGTTCTGACTTTTAGTCATTTTGCTTCCATTTCAGTTGCTCCTTCCAGCGGATTACAGTCTGTGCAGCCTGCGCCTGCACCTGATGCTGCTGGTCGGGATGGCAGACAAAACAAAAAATCAAAATGGGACAAGGTTGTTGTCTTGGCTTGCATCATATGTATTTTCTGCTAATGGTATTGCTATGATGATGAACTGACCACCTTTTTATATTTGCCCTCAGGTGGATGGTGATGGAAGAAATCCTCTAACTGGTGGACAGGATTCATTGGCTTCAGTAACAGCTCATGCAGCTCTTATGTCAGCTGCTGGCGCTGGATACTCTGCTTTTGTGTAAGTTCTATGAAATCCTACAGCAGTACTTCTTTTTTCGGTTCTCTTGAATCTTCACATCTTATGGCTCCCGGTATACTTGTGCTTGCTTATTCCTTGTCTAGTTGCCATTTAGTGTGGCAAGAAAAGAGTCTCTTGCCCGTGCAATTTATGGAGAAAACCTCTCTTTCAATTGAACCATTGAAAGGAGAGTTGAAGAATTGTGAGTTTTACACTGACATTGATACTTTAAGAAAGGAAAGTGCAGGAGTGTTTTCTTTCATATACTTTATTATCTTTATTTTGAATACTTTTGAAGTGAATATCCTATGAGGCAATAATATTTTTAATTGGACTGATATTATAATGTCACATATGATTTTAGTGGACTATCAATGCATTTATTTTAATGTTCATATGGGATCTCTTCAGAGATCTAGGACATCATCAGTTTTCAATTATGGGTGTACAATGTTGAAGGTGTGCTGTATTAGAACTTCCACCAGAGCTTTGCAGTCATAGGCATCAATTCATCAGGATGAATTTTCACTTTATGGCAGGCAGCAGAAACGGCGGGAGGCAGAAGAGAAGAGATCGAGTGAAAGGAAGTTGGATAGGAGATCTTGACAATTTCATTTTAATCTTTGCCAGAGAATAATTATGCAAGAAGTATGGGATAGGTGAAAGTGCTCAAAGGATATCCTTTGCTTATGCCCCACCCCACTAATTTTTGACGAGTGAAAATCAATAGATACCTACCCCTTGCGGCTGATTGTGTAGTACCAGAACCGTAAGTGCAATGTAATATAGCTTACAACCCGAGTTCAGTTTGGTGTTGGTGCGTTGTGTTATTGCAACTGATCAGTTTGAGTTCATTTACCTCTCAAGATGGAGTAATTCTAGACTGCAGCGTATCCTACCGATGGGACAAGTTCAACTATTTTATCGCACAAAGATTCTCTTTGATAGCCCCTGGCCACATGAGCTGGTAATCGCAGATGATGTAAATTATGTGCCGTGTTGCTTTGAAAATGGCAAAAACGCCCGAAATTTGCTGCTGTCAACAAGAAAGTTTGGTCGTGGATAAGTTATCGCTTCTGGAATAATCATTAATGGTTACTTGTCACCAATTTTATGCCTGATTGCACTTATTTTAATGGAGATTAAATTTCTTAAGTACTTTATAGATGGTGTATAATCATAATGTAATCCTAAATTCCTTCCATATGCATCATAATTTGTCTAGTGTTGGTTCATTGCTAGGCCAATCTATTTTTTATTTTCTCTTAACGAAGTCTTTGGATCGAGAATTATTTATATCATAAATGATATAAATAAGTACAATGACTGGAATATGAACTTTTAATTAATCATATACTCTATATATTTAATATCAATTAATATATGAAAAATGAATAATAATATTTTTTATTTTAATCTTACAAAAATAAAAAATTAGTAAAAAAATAAAAATTTAATTTTTTAAAAATTTGTAGCTCAACCTACAAGCCACTCTTTTCCTAAACTCGAATTCCATCTATTCAAATTTTAAAATAACTTAAATATGATAAATTTGAAAATAATTTCACCAAAAGATGATCTTGATATGATATGATCCATTTGATTCATCTAACAAAAACAAATTAAAAATGTTTGTGAAAATAAAAATTGAGAAAAAAAATTCATGTAAAAAATTAATTTTCTTAACCTAACTAGTTTATACATACGAATTTAGTTTAAAAAATTGAAAACACTAAAAGAAAATTTTCATAATCTAACTCTAAGTCTCCTCTTTTCAGTATATTTGTATTAACTTATTCGAGCTATCAATTTAGCGAGAATAGCAATACTCCATTTAGGTAGATTAGAAATTGAAGGGGAAAAAAAGAATAGTTAGAAATTGTAATATCTTGTTTTGGATATTGAAACAAAAAGTAAAAAACTTTTATTTAGGAAAATGTCAGTCCAACCTCATTATTAATAGCACATGGAGGGAATATTTGTTTCGGCCGTTTTGGG
Organism: Ceriops tagal; assembly: GCA_021533255.1. NCBI lineage: Eukaryota > Viridiplantae > Streptophyta > Magnoliopsida > Malpighiales > Rhizophoraceae > Ceriops > Ceriops tagal. The sequence goes on from CM038607.1 coordinate 7,700,798, forward strand.
TGGAACCCAGATAATTTTTTTTCTTGCTTCAGTTTTTCTTTTGGGATTTGGGTAAATGTAACCGTGATTTGTTTTTGTTTTAGGGAAAGACTCTAGGCAATTTTTTGTTTTTTTTAAATATATATATATCAAACTGCACTTTATCTATGTGGCTCTTTTCCCGCTCTTCTATTTGCCAGTTTGCTGAGCAAGCCGAAAGTATGTTTTTGTTTCTCCCTTTCTTTTCATTCACCTTGTTTCTTTCCTGTCACCTTTCTTACAATCCAAACCCATCCTTTCTAAAATGTCAGACATTTGCAATATAAAAAAGTGTTGATCGATTAAGTTACATTCTTAACTTTAATCCCTCCCCTTCCCTTCCCTTGCTTATCTTATTTGGTTGGATTCCCTCGTTTGCATCGACAATTATTAGAAGAGGCATCTCTCTTTCCAAACCAACAAAGGAGAGCGCCTAGGAATAAGGACGGGATTCCTTATCAAACTCAGGCTGTACAAAGATTGCAACTTTGATATATTCAACGACCCATCAGTCACAGTCACACAGATATCACTAAGAGCAAAGGAAGAGGATTGGTCCCCTACCTTAAATCTGTATGTTTAATTATTCCCTGAAAATGAACTTTTTTTTTTCTTTGGGTTGTCATTAGTAGATTTTGCCTTTGGTTAGTTGTTGGTGGAGAGGTAGACAACTAAGACATGTAGGCTTTAAAACACTAATAATTGGCTTGTGAATCAAGTTTGAGTCTTGATATTTGCTTGTATTGTAAAATCTCTATTTTTGCGGTAGAAAAACAACTTACAGTCTGCTGGTTAATTTCGATTATTACTCAGTGATGTTTTTCACACACCAAATCTCGTTTGCAATTGGTGGTGTTAGTCAATTACTTTCTTGCATTGTCAAGTTGGATACTTGCTGTTCCATTACATGCTTGGTCTGTTAGTTGACATAATCTCACTGGTTAAGTTATTTGCTTTCGCTGTTTGATTAAACAAAGAGGGAAAAAGAAAAAGTCTTTGGTATCATTGTTGATTGCATTGGTTTTGTAGCACACCCGGTATCCTTTCCCAACAATTTGTATCATTAAATCTTATGGTATGGAAGTCACTAAAGTGGGAGAATCGCCTGAACATAGCTGCTGCCAGAAGTTATGCGAGAAATGGAAATGATGATTTATTACAGTCTTGTTCTAGCCAAGTTTTGTAGCATACAAACAACAAGCTTGATTTGCAGATTGTAGAAAAGAAGAAGCAGTCTTAAGTTTACAATTTGGCTCATCTAGATGCATGAATTAGTTTTTGAGAACTGGTTTTTCAAATTTGAAGAACAGATGGGGAATGCTGATGAAATTGGTGCTATGCAAGTGGCCCGTCATATCTACTCTAGAAGCCTGTCCTTGATCTGCTTCAATCTGTGTAGGACGTCATGTATGTTGATCCTCATTTCAGGTGATTCTTCACAGCATTCTAGTGCCAAACTCATCAGAGATGAGAAACATTGCTCTTTACCTGCAAAATTTGCGTCCTCTGTAGTCAGCAAACTGGGATCTATGACCTCAAGTATTCCTGTTGACATTGACTTATCCACCAAATGCTTCAAGCTCATTTCTCCATCAAACATGTGATCTGTGGGCTTCTTCCTTGTGAATGTTTCCATCATCAAAATTCCAAAACTATAGATATCACAGCTTGTGGACACTTTTCCTTGTGATCCATACTCTGCATGTGTAACAAAAATTCACATTTCAGCTTCCATTAGGTACCCAAATGAATTGAGGGAATACAATCTAAAATAACTGTGACTGATACAAGTTGAATACTTGCAACTGAAAAAGAGAAATAAAGTGACAGCATTCATTATGAGAAATATTACCTGGTGCCATGTATCCAAACGTGGCTAATGTCTTTGTTTGAATCATTGATATGCTTTCGCCTAAGAGCTTTGAAATGCCAAAATCACCTAGATGTGCAACTGTATTTTCATCTAGTAAGACATTGCTAGGCTTGACGTCACAGTGGACTACAGGTGTGGACAAACCAAAGTGGAGATATTCAAGAGAAAGCGCAATGTCTATTACTATGTTTAATCTCTGTAGGATGTCCAAGACTAACATTTGAGAACGTAAAATCTTGTCAAGGCTACCATTTGGCATATACGCCATCACCAATGCTTTGAAATCGGCATTGCTGCAGCTTCCAATAATCTTGATGAGATTCCTGTGACGAATGTTTCTTATTACTTCACATTCACTGTCAAAGCTCATAAATGCTCCTTCTAGTCGCAAGTCAAACACCTTTATGGCAACAACCATGCCATCAGCGAGTACCCCTCTGTACACTGAACCGAAGCTTCCTCTGCCAAGTAGGTTATGTTCACCATAACCATCTGTTGCTTGCATAAGTTCATGGTGTGAAATTCTTCTATATGTTTCTATCGGCAAATAATTTGCTTCTGCAGGATTCTTTTCTTTTCCTCTCTTCTGCCTTATCAACAGAAGTACAAAAGCTAGTATAAGTAATGCTGAAGCTACAACTGGTAAAATATACTTCAATACAATACTTTCAGCCTTTCTCTGTTTTTGGGTGCTTTTAGCCTGGCAAGGTGGGACCTCTAGCTGTGAAAGGCCACAGAGTCCACTATTGTTCCTGAAAGATTGAGCTGTGAATTTTGTAAAAGGTCCTTTGCTGGGAATTTCTCCTTCCAACCTGTTGTCAGACAAGTTCAAGGACCTAAGATAGGAAAGCCCTTCAAGATATTTAGGAATTGGACCAGACAGATTATTGTGGGATAGATCCAAGAATTCTAAGTTGACGATGTTGCCAAATGAGTCTGGTATTTGTCCTTGGAAATCATTATGCGCTAAAGATAGGCGGGTTAACTGCTGAAGACTGCCAATTTCACTTCTGATATCACCATAAAATTTGTTGTTTGATAAGTCCATTTGTGCTATAACCTTGAAGTTTCCAATTTCCACTGGTAGATTACCACTGAGTGAATTTGAAGACAGTGTCAAACCCAGCAGGTCCCTAAGGGTCCACAGTGTCGAGGGTATTGTGGAAGTTAAATCATTTGCATCAAGTGCAAGAACTCTTAAGGAGGTTAGATTCCCCAGGCAAGATGGTATTGACCGTACGAGGTTGTTTCTGCTCAAGGATAGCTCACCCAAGCTCCTTAAATGACAGAGATCAGATGGAATGGATTTTTCTATCATATTATCGCCCAAATACAATCCTTGGATCTTTGCCAAATTTCTGAATGTCCCAGGAATTGGCCCTGTCAACTCATTGTTGCTTAGGCTCAATGCTATTAAGTTGGTTAAGTTCCCAAGTCCACTAGGGATCTTGCCAGTAATTTTGCAGTAAGATGCATCAATGGCTTGGATTGTGGTCGAGAGGTTGCCAATAGAAGGTGGAATGGATGCATGAATTTTGCTATTTCTTGAAATTGCCAATGATATCAGCTGTCTGCAGTTTGTCAGGGAAGTGATGAAGCTCAGTTGTGAAGTTGATGGGTCATTGGCCAAATAATTGCTGCTTAGGCCAAGCCATTCTAGAAGTTCAAGCTTACCAAAGGTCATTGGTAAGATGCCAGTGAACAAATTCTCACTGAATTCTAGTCTAACAAGATTAGAAGCATTTGAAATAGAGCTCGGGATTATTCCATCAAGTTGATTTCCTCCTAGGAGAAGCTGTTGAAGATGAGGAAGCCACAGACCCAGGCTAGACGGAAGATTGCCTGATAGGCGATTTACAGCAAGAGTAATATCTTTCAATGACGAGCTGTTGAAGATATTTGGTGGAATTGGGCCTGTAAGGCGGTTTGTCGGCAATCTCAATATCTCAAGGAACCTTAGATTACCTATCTCCTCTGGTATAGCCCCTGTTACAAGAGTCCACCAGATTTAACACAGATTATGTCATTCCTTTTCAATTTCTTTGGTATTTATATATAGAGCATCTATTAAATGTTGCCTAAATGTAACAATGAACTGGACCACTATCCTTGGTTGCCAAGTGTGCTTTTAAACTTACCAGTATAATCCTTTCAGTAACATAGCAAAATATTTTCTCTATAATTTAGAGCATCTTTGAGCTAGCAGTCAAAACCAGTGATTCCAACTCCATGGCCTATCTGGTCATACCTAATTGTTAAAAAAGACCTCATGGTGCTAGCATTGAAGGCTTACTCTGTAGTGCAGGAAGAAAAGTTTTAAAACCTGCTCACTGAGAACGAGGATAAGTAAAGACATACCTGTGAAGTTGTTCCTTCCTATGCGCAGTTGTTTTAACATTGTGCAGTTTCCAATATCTCTTGGTATGCTTCCAACGAACTTGTTATTATAAACATAAAGATATTCCAGATTCGGAAGGTGATGACAAAGGTCTGTTGGGAGACTTCCGATTATGCTGTTGTTTGGAACAACAAGATCTTTTAAGGAAGATATGTTAAAGATGGCCGAAGGAATTGATCCTGTGAGCCTGTTGGTGTCCACGGCAAATCTTACCAAATTATGAAGATTACCAATCTCCATTGGTATTTCACCTGCGGATTTGAAATGAGCCAGATTTAGGACAGGAAGCATCATTCCCAAGGGTGAAATAATCCATACATCCATCGAGTACAGGAGTATCACCCATACAACAGCCACAGTTCACAAGTATAGCACATGTATTTACCAGTATTGAAATCAGCAGACTGCCTACAAGTCTGAAGTTGCCCTAATGATCTCTAATTCCTATGGTAACTTCTGAAGTTGTAATAAATGTAGCTGACTACAGCACTGCACTCAAGCATCAAGCACACCCAAATTTTTGGCCCATGGATTTAAGTCCAGGAATCAGCAAACATCTAGAATGGTACTCATGCACACACATATCTGTATAAAATTTTTTCATATATTTTACATGTATTTAATGTGTGGTAAATGAAATGCTAAATGGATGCAGAATAAAAAGCTTAATGCCCAAGGAAGTGTTTGCAACAGCCTTGCAACCAATTTAGTTGATGCTCCTCAGTAACAGGTAGAATCTAAGCTAACTGGATTGGAGGTAGAAGTCATAGCTTTATGCCTTGAGACTCAATGCACAGTTCTTAATACGATGGGCATTTACATAACTAGGCAGCATTTGATTATTGCATTACATTGGACGGAGAGAACCTTGGCTTTACGGATTTCACTCCATTTTTGAGGGCTGTGTTTCTAGCAGAGTAAAATATCAGGACTCTGCTTTTAGGAAAGCTAATTTGTAATTATTATTCTATTCGTTTGAGCCTAAAGTCCAAGGTCAATTCTTTTCACTGGAGCAGACATCCAGTATCCGTTATGCTACTTATTGCCTTGTTTTATTTTTCTCCTGCATACTCGTACACATTTGTGTCTACACCGATGGTTGTCTTTTGCGAAGTATAACTCCAAGAGATTGAAGTATCCCTTTGAAATTTCGACGGTAATGTCGTAGAAATTTCATTCACTTTCATTTTTTAAATTCTTTTAAAGGTTCTCGGCAGGGACAAGTGGTTACCATGTTTTCATGGCACGCATACTTGTCAGTGAGTGTGAAGAAATAAGAATTAGAGTTAGAAGTGAGCAAGGCATGGATAGGAAATGGCTACAGAGGCATGTAAATAAAGGAGCATGAACTAAGTTTACCTTCCAGCTCATTAAAGCCAAGATATAACTCCTCAAGCATCGTTATGTTCCCAAGTTCTTTGGGTATGGTTCCTGTGATCTTATTGTTATTTAGCCCGAGGCTTCGGAGCTTCCTGCACTCCTGCAAATTCAAAGGAATTCCGCCAGATAAACTGTTGAATGACAGTTCAAGCTGCTCGAGGGAAGGCAGATGGTAACATAAATCCTCGGGGAGCTCTCCTGACAGGACGTTTGTTGCAAGAATAATCCTTCTCAATGAAGTGATGTTGAAGATTGCAGGTGGTATGGGTCCTGAAAGCAGGTTAGCTGCCAGGTCGAAGATCTGCAACCGAGAAAGAAGACCAATATTTTCAGGAATAACTTGGCTGAAATTATTGAGTGACAGATTTATCAATTCCAATCTTCGTAGATTTCCCAACTGATAAGGAAGATAGCCATGGAAACTGTTGTTTCTAAGTTTCAAGACCATCAGGAATGACAGGTTTCCCAGGTATGGTGTGATGGTGCCATCGAGACCCATGTTGGGAAGGGTCAAGGCCGTGACTCTTCCATGGCGGGGGCTGCAAGATACACCTATCCAATTGCAGAAGGAAGTGGCAGTAGACCAATTAGCTTCCAGGATGTTAGAAGGGTCGATCTCAATTCCAGCTTTAAAGGCAAGAAGAGCTCGTTCATCAGTTGAGATGGGAAAATTGCTGGCCAAGCAAACAATACAGCAGTGGAAGAGAGCAAGAGCAACCAATGTTTTCATGAGGCGGCCATTTGCCATGGCAGTGGCGTAACAGCAAAGAGCAACCAATGTTTTCACAAGTAACAGGATAGTTTCCTTCAAAGATTTTCAAAGAGCAACCAATGATTTACATTAATGCCTTATTATTCAGTCAAAAAAAAACAAAAAAAGAGGTAGGTAGACGCTGGTTGAAACAAGATCAAGTCAAAGTGTATCGGAAAATTTCTGATAATGGAGAATGATATGATATTTTTAACTATTATTATTATTATTATTATTATGATTGTATGTTGAGCGTGTTAGACCAGGGAGCCATTTCCTTGACAGAAAAAAAATTTGGGGCACCCCCACCGTAACCTTAAAATGACGTTATGTGAGAATGCGGTATATTTTTTTCTAATTGAAGCCTAATTGGGTTGCGGTTGACTGCATAGCAAAAATTCCCAAGGTCTAAAAATATGCCAAAAAAATAACTTTTAGATATTTCAACAATATATAAGAGTTTTACAATTTATAAATGTATTGAATTAGAAATTATTAATATTTTATGTTGTCCAACTAAAAAAATATAATTCAACAGTAGTGGGGGTCGTTTGTAGAATTTGAAAGTCTAGAATTCAAGTATTAGACGGAGTCAATTAAATTAAAAAATATATATATATATATATATATATATTATTATTGTATAGATCTTATTTTGTTTTATTTTTCTCATAAAAAGAAATGGGTTTTCTTAAAAACATTCGAGAGAAGATGTGTGCATCTCCTGCACTGTCCTCTTTGAGAACAAGTTTGCCAAAGTAAAATAAATCTACGGAAATTCATCATCTGCGATGAGAGGAGGACTTTCGTTATACCACCAACGATCAAAACTGCGTGTCTAGGAAGGAAGATGGCAATTGGATATGCAATTTACTCATTTTACTTCAACAATTATTTACATACGTTTAAAATTCATGTCCGCCTTAGCTAATTAATACATGATCACTTACGCCACATCCGGCAAGATGCGATGTGAGTGTTGTTGTAATATGTTGAATCATTTTCAGCAAATTCCATAGCAAACGAAAGAACGTGGACTGCCTACATGATATGAGGCTAAGGGGTTAGCGGGAAAGGTACGGGGGATATATATATGACATGAAGAAGAGGCTACACTAAATTCATGTTAGTCGTCGTTGCTGATTTTTCTTGACCCATAAGCCTTCCACATAAAAGACGAGACAGGATTGGAGAGGGTCCTTTCTTCCTTCCAGCTTGAAGATGGAAAGTTTTGTCAATTGGGGTATCCCATGAGCTAAAGAAGTGGTGGAAAATGAGTCATTATTATTGACCACTGATCAGTTTACCTGCACGGCGTGCTGATCGGGGGTTTCAATCCTTGGATTGTCCCGCACGCTAATGCCTTCCTCCTTCTTCTTCTTTTTCTTTTTTTTTTTTATAAGAATTAAATGTCGATCCTTACGTTTAAAATTTAATTAACATTGTTACTAAATTTTGTGATTAATAGCCTACGCGCAAATGCTTTGTTTCGGTACTCTTTCTCTCTCTCTCTCTCTCAAGTATCATGGAACTAATTAATGCATCTAAAACTAGTTAAAAGTATGATTTCTGTTGTAAAAAAGAATTTTGTTAAAAGGTTTGGTGAAAATTGGACCCCTACCAGAGTCCCCCCCCCCTTTTTTTTTTTCTTTTTGGGTTTTTAAGAGGTAGTAGCCCCTTGCCAAAGTCATTTGGCTGCTGCTATTTGGGAGCAAATTCAACAACATTGTTACCATTTATCTGTAAGACTTTTTGTTCTTGCTGACAGTTAAAAGATTAACAATTTGATTATTCACTGTGTAAAAAAAAAAAAAAACAATTGATTAAGCAAAAACTCCATTGAATATTACAGCCAAATGTGGGCAAGCCATTCCAATAGCAACTAAGAAGCCAATTTTATGATGCTAATAAAAGATTTTAAATTAAAAGCATATCATGGCCAAAGGGGGGGGGGAAGCAAACAAAATGTGAACAACTACATAATTTCGACTCACATCGGAAGTTCGCCGCGTGAATGAAGCTTTCGCTGGCCCCGGACGACCCCCCCGCCCCCCATGCTGCAGTACATTACACCAAAATTAAATCAAGTTGACCTAAAGTCAAGGTCCACTTGGATTGGTGGAATTGATGCAGACTGGACTCCACATTAATCCTTTTATTTTTTTTTAAAAACCTTTCTTTTAAACATTAATGTCTAAGAGCTGCCATATTTTTCAAGCAACATTCATTTCGCAAAATTCAGTGGGAATCGCCTAACCACGTTATCAACAAATTAAATCATAAGGAGCATAATTAAGAGCATAGATCGATAACAACTCGGCCAAAAAAATTTTCCAATAAAAAGATCCAACACACAGGAGCTTTATGAGAGAAGCCTAACAAGTCCATCGTGCAATCATATATTGATCGCCATTATTGTGTCTCATTTCCACCCATTTGGCCTTTTGCAGATTACATGCCGGGCAAGCACAAAAAAATGGTAACCCGGCCATTTACGGTTGCCTCGGTGCTTCTGCTGATGAGATACCTAGCTGTTTGCTTGGCGATTCCCAAGAGCAACTTCACTGATGAATCTGCACTTCTGGCTTTTAAAGAATACATCACTCACGATCCTTCGAAAGCCATAACAAGTAATTGGTCTGCTGTCACTCCCTTCTGCCATTGGCTTGGTGTAACTTGCAGTGCTCGCCACCAGAGGGTAGCAGCCTTGGATCTTTTCAACATGGATCTTAAAGGCACGATCCCTCCTCATGTAGGCAATCTATCATTTCTGGTATCCATTAACCTCAGCAGGAACAGCTTCCAGGGAAATATTCCAAGCGAATTGTCCAAGTTGCAGCGCTTGAAATTCTTGAATCTTTCAAACAACCAACTCACAGGCACTATCCCAGCATCTTTATATAATGTTACATCTCTGGAGGCCTTGTACCTGGAGAATAACCTACTTAGGGGAATTCTCTCAGAGCAGATTAGCAATCTTTCCAGCCTGAAAAAACTAGTCCTAAGTTCTAACATGTTTTCTGGTACCGTCCCTCACGCGATTTTCAACATGACTTCTCTACAAGCCGTTAGTATCCCACTTAACAACTTAACTGGCAGCCTTCAAGAGAAGATGTGCAACCATCAGTCCAAGCTGCAATGGCTTGATATTAGCCAGAACCAATTGTCTGGAGAAATTCGGTCAGATTTCTACAATTGTAAAGAACTTGAGGTAATAGCATTGGATACCAATTCATTCACAGGAACCATACCAAGAGAATTTGGCAATTGTACCAAGCTAAAGGTGCTATACCTTGGCGGCAACAATTTGAAAGGTAACAATTCACTTTTTGTCTCTGTTGTCCGCCGTGCTTTGTTTTTAAGGCCATATCGGTTACTTTTTCAAATTTTATATTTATCATATGTTACTAAGAGATTCTTCCATTACTTGAAAATATGCATGAAAAGATATTTCATTTGGTATTGGCACTGAATGGAGTGAAAGAAATTGAAGCATTCCCCCAACATTAGAAACGAGTTTTAAAAATTCTTTAACATTTTATTTGTTAAAGAAGTTTGCCATGGACCCCAGTTTGCCTTGGGCAGCAATATTCTGTATTCATGCTACCATATAAATGCCACTGATATCCACTTCATGGTAGGGGAAATCCCTCGAGAGATTCTGAGTCCTGTCAGTTTGGAACTATTGTCTCTGGAGTTCAACAGCTTACAAGGTAGATATCATTGAAACACGTATTGATTTTCATCCAACGAGTTTAGAAAGACCACACCTAATGGATAATGGATTTACAGGAAGCTTACCAAGAGAGATTGGACTTTCCCCTTCACTCAGGATATTATATATGGACCGAATAAATTTAACAGGTAAACTATATCTTGTAGTTGTGTTCGATGTAATCAAGTTTTCTTTCTTTGGAAGGATATCATAAGCGGTCATTCTACCATGTAGAGTAATTACAATAGTGATGAATTGCAGGAAGCATACCAAAGGAGATTGGAAACTGCAGTTTACTGGAGCAAATATTCTTAGGGAATAACAGCTTAACAGGTGCCACTACCTTTGAGGTCATTCTAATATTGTAATGGTTGTTGTTAATGCTGCTATTATTGCTGTTGTTCTTCTTGTTGTCTGATATTGATTACCACTCTTTTTGTTTTCTTTGTAATTTAGAATTATATGGATTATAAATCCATCTGTCCACAGGTCTTAAAATGTCCTGCAAAACTGCATGATTGTTTAAGTCCCTATGTTATGGCAGGTACAATACCTCGCGAGATTAGTAACCTACACAATCTACAAGTATTGCGTTTGGGATTGAATAACATGGTTGGCACGATTCCAAGTGAAATCTTCAATTTCACGACAATGGAGATGATTGAACTCACTGGAAATCACTTTTCAGGCCATCTTCCTTCAAGCACGGGCCTTATGCTACCAAACCTTCAGGAAGTTTACTTGTCTGGAAACAACCTTAGTGGTCCAATCCCTGACTCCATCTGCAATGCTTCTCAGCTTGTTCAACTAATCATGAGCAATAACTCATTCTCAGGCTTTATCCCTGATTGCCTTGGAAATTTAAGCAATCTTCAGTATCTTGACTTTGAGTATAATGTATTGAGGAGTAGGCATTCACCCTCAGGATTGAGCTTTGTCTCATCTTTGACAAACTGCAAAAACTTGGTAGGTTTGTGGATTGGAAAAAATCCTTTGCGTGGCAGTTTTCCAATTTCTATAGGGAATCTATCTTCTTCTCTGCAATCCTTGACTGCCCTTAACTGCAAATTACAGGGCAGGATTCCAGACGAAATTGGAAATTTGAAAAATTTAATCGAGTTAAACCTGAAAGGAAATGAGCTTGTTGGAGGAATTCCATCTACTATTGGACAACTATGGCAGCTTCAAGCTCTCTATCTTTCACAAAATAAATTAGAAGGTTACATCCCTCAGGAACTTTGTGGCTTGGAAAGATTGGCTTACTTACATCTCGAGGGCAATGGTTTAGTTGGATCAATACCCGATTGCTTCGGCAATCTTAAATCCATCAGATCACTCATCTTGGCATCCAATAGATTCAGTGGAAGTATACCCTCAACTTTGTGGGGGTTACAGGACATCTTACAAGTAGACTTGTCTTCAAATTCTCTGAATGGATCTCTGCCTTTAGAAATCAAGAACTTGGAGGTTGCGACGGCAATGGATATATCAAGGAATCAAATATCTGGTGCAATCCCTAACAGCATTGGATACCTGCAGGATCTGGTAAATCTCTCTTTGTCAGGTAATAGGCTACAAGGCATCATTCCTGCCACTTTTGGTGACATGGTTAGTTTGGAACTATTAGACCTATCACGTAATAATCTTTCTGGGGAGATTCCCCTGTCCATGGAAAATCTCACGCACCTTAGGTACTTTAATGTATGCTTCAATCAGTTACATGGAGAAATTCCTAATGAAGGGCCCTTTACAAATTTCTCGATTCAATCATTTCTGGGAAACAATGACTTATGTGGTGCAGCTAGACTGCAGGTCCATCCATGCAAGGGCAGGAATTCTCGATCATCCAAGGCTTCCGGCATGATTGTGCTCAGATATATCTTGCCAGCAATTGCATCCACATTATTTGTGCTCATACTGATTGTCATCATCTTAAGATGTCGCAGACGAAATGCAACTCGTCTACCTCAAGAAGATTTACCATCTTTGGTAACATGGAAAAGAATATCACAACGTGAACTTGAGCTTGCAACAGATGGATTTCAAGAAAGCAACTTGCTTGGTACAGGGAGTTTCGGTTCTGTGTACAAAGGGACTCTTTCAGATGGGCTGAATATTGCCATCAAGGTGTTCAACTTGCAGCAGGAAGCAGCATTCACAAGTTTCGAAACCGAGTGTGAAGTTTTGCGCAATCTTCGTCATCGAAATCTCGTCCCAATCATTAGTAGCTGCTCTAACCTTGATTTCAAAGCCTTGGTACTCCAGTTCATGCCTAACATGACTCTGGAGAAATGGCTATACTCTGACAACCATTGTCTAGATATAGTTCAAAGGCTGAACATAATGATAGATGTTGCTTCAGCACTGGAATATCTCCATTATGGCTACATCAAGCCTGTGGTCCACTGTGACCTAAAGCCCAACAATGTCCTACTAGATGAGCACATGGTTGCTCATGTAAGTGATTTCGGCATTGCAAAACTTTTAGGCGAAGGAGAGTCAATGACACGAACCATGACACTAGCCACAATCGGTTACATGGCACCAGGTGGAATTTCTGCTTGAATTTTTTCATAAAAAATCTACCTATGTATGCATAGACTGGCAATGAATCTCTTCTCTAGTATCTAATGATTAATTAAAATATTGATGCAGAATATGGATCAGAAGGAAGCGTATCTATCAGGGGAGATGTGTATAGTTTTGGTATTTTGTTGATGGAAACCTTTACAAGAATGAAGCCAACAGATGAAATGTTTGCTGGAGAAATGAGTTTGAAGAATTGGGTCAAAAAATCATTGCCTAATGCGGTGATTGAAATCGTTGACGCCAATTTGCTGAGAAGAGAACAAGAAGAAGAGTTTGTGAGGAACAGCGACTGCGTAACATCCATTCTAGAACTAGCCCTGGAATGCTCTGCAGATTCTCCAGAAGAAAGAAAAGACATGAAACATGTTCTTGCTGCTCTCGAGAAGATCAAGAAAGAACTCCCTAAAATGGTTAACAATCGCAACCGGCATTGATCCATTGTGCCCTACAAATAAAAATTTTGTGTGTTCAACAAAATCCAAGCACCTATATTGCCTTTTTATCCATATTTTGTGTGTTCAAGAAAATCCAAGCAACCATATTGCCTTTTTATCCATATTTATTATCAATGCCAAATTGCCGATGGATATATTATAATAGATACCTTATGCTAATCTCTCACATTTGACCCAAAAAAACTAAAAAAAAAAATAAAAAACAAAAAGTTGGGGTGGAAATGATAATTGATTTAAGTTCCAATCTATTTAAAAAAGTTTGTTTTTCTATATATATATATATATATAAAATATTTATAGTGTGTTATAATATTAAATTTTAAAATTTAATATATAGTGATTAAAACAAGTGAGAATTCTATTTAAAAACATTGTTCGAGACTCTTTTTTTTAAAAAAAAAATTGAATTAAAATATTAATTTATGGTCTTAACTTAAATTTGTAGAGACTATTAATACAATTTGAGAATACCTCTTTATTTTGGCTAAGAAAACAAAATTACAATTGAATCAAATGTACAGCGTTCCCCACTACGTTGCCATTTGCCCCTAATCTTCGTCGGCCTGGTCAGGACCTTAACATATATTACACAAAGAAGGAAATGACAAGAGAGACACAGAGTTCAGACTCAAAATTTTTAAATTTATTAAAAATTTTGTTTAATATGTCACTCTAATATATTTAAAAGGTATATTTAAGTCATGAAATAACCCTTTTTTTTTGTAAAAACATTAATAAAATTATATATATTTAACCTTTCATAAATTTTGCAAAGGTGGGCACCTTATGCATTGGAATGCTTTATTATATTTATAATTATTCATCATAATAAAATACTTATTTTTAATTAGTTATTTTTATTTAAGTAAATATTTTTGTCAATTTAATTCTATCTATGAAAATATATTTTTTTAATTTCAATTATTTTTTATTAATACTATAAAATTAAATAATCCCTTCATGATAAATTCAAAACTTAGTTTGATAAAAAGAAAAAAAAAGTTCAATTCATTCATTAAACAGATTAAGTTTATTTATATCACAAATTAATAATATACACGTAAATCTTATAACAATAAAATTGAATTCATTCATCAAATTAAGGACTAATATATAAAAATAATATCAACATTCTGTCATACAACAAATTTAATGTGACATTAAAAATATAGTGATTTATACCTCATAAATTAAATATATAACAAAAGTATCACATTATCAACCACATTTGACAAATTTCGTGGGAGGCAAAGACTAGTCCACATGATAGAAAAAGCAAAGAGAGGACCAATGACTTCAAAAATCGGCATCTCCAACTACCCTTCTTAGGTTGCCACAAAGTTGCAAATTTGGGCTTCCACTCTATGGTTGCATGAAATCTTGTCCAAAACAATGCATGAAGAAGAAAAAGACAAAGATGCAATTCTAAGAGCAAAATCTTTGCACGACTCCATTGTGGTAAACGTTCAACTTTAATTATCCCTATGACTCTCTCTAGTATGCAATTTTAACATTAATTTTTTTCAATCTCCCTTCACTCAGTGCGATTTAAAATTCACATTTAGGATTTTTGAGAGAGAGAGAGAGAGAGAGAGAAAAAAAAGAGTTATTACTACTTTTGCTCCTTTTATTTTTTTTTTTGTTTTGTTTTTAAATTTTCAAGTCAATTTGCTTTTATTTTTGTTTTAATCGATTAATTAAATTAATTTATAAATTATTTTGAATTTAAGCCCAATAATTATGACAAGTCCAACAGGCCCAAACATGAGACAGGGTGTCCACATCTCGCAATTATCTTTTTGGTTTTTTTTTTTTTTTTTTTTGTCTTTGTCACCATCTGCTTCATTTTGTTAAGCCAAAGTCAATATATTTGACAAAATTCGTCAAATATAGTTGATAGTGTGCTATTTTTGTTACATATTTAATTTATGGGGTATCAATCGTTACATTTTAAATTTCATGCTACTTTTTTTTTTTTTTTTACATGGCACCAAAGTTAGTGTTATTTTTTGCATATTAACCTTTAATTAAATAAGATGTTGATATCTCTTGAAATCCGTCAAGTGACATGTTATTATCAACATTGGTCTGAGGGCGGCCGAAAAGTGTTGAAATCTGTTCAAGAGCTTTAATGGCCCATTCTCGAATCTAAATTAACGTTGGCAATATACAAGTGGGCATGACATTTTGATATACACATTGACTAATATGCAGGAAAAGGAAATAAAGGAGAAGAATGAGATGATAGAACATGCTGAGCAACATGTCACTAGTTTGAATTTGGAGTTAAAGGTCTACTTCTTGAATAGTCACTTCATAAGGGGAAGCTATTATATGCCATCCATATTGTTATGTTCTTCTCTCTGCCCCTCACGCGCACACACCTAATGAACTTGCAGCCCTCCAGGAAAAACCCAGAAAGGAAAAAAGGTGCAACAATATGCACACTCATCTTCACATGTGTATTAAATGGCAATGCTTGAGCTTGACTGTAATATGAGTCTTTTGCACACTGCTCAGTGAAAAATTGGGAGTTTTGAAGCTGAGATATCGTCCAAGCAGCTTAAAGTCAAAATGTTGGTTGAGAAATTGGAGACTGCAATTAGCAAAGCCCGGTCTTTTGTGAGGCAAGCTATGGTGTTGCAACAAGAGAAGGTCAGTCTGGAACAAAGATATCGATCAGAATTTGACAGTTTTGCTGAAGTCCAGGAAAGGTGTAACCCTGCTGAGAAAGATTCTAAAAGAGCTACTGAATTGGCTGATAAAGCACGAGCTGATGCAGCATCTGCTCAGAAGGAAAAGAGTGAACTTCAGAGGTTGGCTATGGAAAAATTGGCACAAATTGAGAGAGCTGAGAGGCACATTGAAAGTTTGGAGAGGCAGAAAAATGACTTGGCAGATGAGCTCAACAAAGTGCGTGTATCAGAGATGGATGCTGTCTCAAAGGTTGCATTACTAGAGGCAAGCGTTGAAGAAAGGGAGAAAGAAAGAGACACTGTTGAAATCAAACAATAAGGAGAGGGCAAACAATGTTAAAGATCTTCAAGATCGCCTGGATGCTGAACGTAAAGCCCATACAGAAGGGCAGGAGAATTCTCTCTTCAGTTGGAAGAGGCACGGGCAAAACTGGATGAACTGCAACAGGAGTTAACTGCAGTTCGTCTCAATGAGTCAGCTTTGGATACTAGGCTAAAGACTGTCCCCTATGGGAAACGTTTGAGGACAGATGACATTGAAATGGGTATAGATCCGATCAAGGAATGGCCACAGATGACAAAAGACAAAATAAGAGGGCAAGGAGTACAACGAGCTCCATGATGTATTCACAGGCAGAAGACGGTAGCTCAGTGTTCAAGGATGATGAGGACAGTCGCAGCCGTCAAACTGATCAGGAAGATCATACAAATTTCACCGTCCAGAAACTGAAGCAGGAACTCACAAAGTGTAACTTTGCTCCTGCAGTTAAAAAATCCTAACAAGAAAGAAATCCTTGCATTGTATGAGAAGTGTGTTCTTCAGAAGTACTAACAACTTGGTCATGGACACGTATAGCGAGTGGGGTATTTTGTTGATAGCTCGGAATGAAGGTAGAGTTGAGCTTATGTGTTTCGAAGGGATTGCTTCCTTGATGATTACTGTGGCGCACTAGCCGTGTTTTTGAATACAGTAATTTATGCTAATATCCTTCTTTCGTGTGATTTGTTTCATTTGTCAATTATTAATAATAATGATAGGGAACAGATATTATAAAAAGGAAATTAAATCTATGTGCACTACATGCAATTTGCGGACTCTTTTTTATTAACTTTCCGAAAATCATGCATATTTTTTTGTCGTTTTCAAATTACCATTTTATGTTGTTATGTTCACGTCCTCGTAATACTGACTCGGTAAGTTGTTCCTCTTTGCTTTAGCCTCTTATTTGCATGTTCTGGCATCGTATAACAACAGAAAGAAGGAAAAAAAAAGGATATGAATTCATACTAGCTTGATTTATAATTCTTCTCATATTAGTATTGGACGAATGAGGACAAGATAGTTTTTATTTGTGGACAGTCTAACCTTCGATTTCCACACTTCGAAGATAAGGTTCAAGATAGAACGAAACCAGAGATGGCTCCAAAACGTGTTATTTCAATCTGATATTGAGAGAGCGGGATACACGACAGAGAAGAGAACGTCTTGAGAGCCTCTATTTGATGCACAAACGTATGGCTAATGAGGGTTGAAACAACCATCGACAGCTACAGATATTCCTTGATAGCCTTGACCCTGCCATCATTGTTTTATGAGTTGGAACCGAACTGTAGAAACCCACAAGGCACATCGTTGCTAGAAAATAAATGCCACGTCCATGTTATGCCAACAAAGCAATCAAAATGTGCCAAGAAAATGCAAGAAGCATCCAGGGTGGGGGGTGGGGGGACCTCTTTTTTTTTTTTTGTTTTTTTCTTTTTTTTGGGGGTTTGGCCGGGGGGAGCGGGGGTGTGGTTTGGTTCAAAGAGTCCAAAGAAGAAGTGCAAGTTGGAGTGGTGCATATTATTACAGATAAATAAATGTGCATCAACAATGGCCGCACCGTCATGGTAGGTTGCTATGGAGGAGGACAGGGAAAAACGGGGAAAGGGGCTTTCTCTGTTGGTTCTGCATTATTGGTTTAGAAAAATGGAGCATGTGGGGACAAATGACAACCCTGTTTCTTTGACGACCATGTGAAAGAAAGTTCCCCCTAAATTATATTGTTTTGTATTATGCTTATCATATTTTACTTTTCTTTGATCATCAATTCCTAACCTTTTACCTTCGACAATGCCAACAATCCTCGGGTAGTTTACATGGTTGAAAGGGAAAAAAATGGGATGATTACACACAAATATCAGTTCCTGTTTACCAATAGGAAACTATAAAATATTACTTCAAATTGGCCCAAACCAAAAGAATTCTAGTTTTGTACGATGTTAGCACACAGCTTATTGGAATATTCTTGTTGAAATTTTTTAGTTTTGCACTTTTGTTTTCTTTTTGCCTTTCTATTTCCCTTATAAGAAAAAAAAAAGAAGAAGAAAACACTCATACCTTATATAATGTGATTATAAAAAGTTATATGGATAAATATGACACATCCCAAATGTCATAATTCTTACAAATGTATATTTAATGTTTATAACAATATAATGCATATTTATACTTAAAATACATCAAATTTAACATTAAAATATAATATTTGGTGGTAAAATGAGTCCTACTTGAATCCCAATAAAGAGGCGAAGTTTCCCAATTCAGCAAGCTCTGCCCCATTCTACATTCCCATTTTGACGATCTTGGCCTTCTCCAGTAGCCTCTCCATCTGACTGAGGTTCTCATTTTTAAGGGCACCCGCAGATGAGTTTGAATTAATTTAATTAAAAGTTAATGTGAAAAATTGGTAACTTTGCATTCGTTAATAAATTTAACACAATTCTTAAAATATAACAATTTATACTTTCTAAATAAATTGTAACAGAAATAACACACCATCAATTATAAATTTTATTAAATATATTGATTTAGTCTAATGATGCAAATCAGATAATAATAGTAATATAGACCAAAGAAATAAAATAATAATTGAGTTACTCGGGTGTCATGTAGCCTCTTTAGACTCGCTAGGCTCAAGTCAATTACTTAGTTTATATTTTAAATTATTTATAAATTAATTTCAATTTATTAATTAAAAATAAAATTATATTCACTTGAAAATTTAAAAATATATATAAAAAGAAAATAAAAAGAACAAACATAACTATAATCTCTTCTTCTTCTTCTTCTTCTTCTTCTTCTTCTTTTTTTTTTAAATTCTTGCGAACCCTAAATTTAAACTACAAATAGCGCAAGGAAAATTGAAAAAAAAAACAGAGAGAGAGAGAGAGAGATTGAAAATAAACTTAATTTATAATTAGCTTAATAATAATAAGAATAATAATAAAATCAATAATTTGGAAGCTGGAGTTTCTCTCAATTATCGGTTGTGAGAAGAAGACAAGTGCCCCCCTAGCAATTGCAAGTGACGTTAACCTATTTAGTAGCCATTCAGGGACATGGCAGCCCAGCCCTGTCAAGCAGATCAGAGGTGGGGGCGGTAAAACCTGCCAATTGGTTTGACTTTGACAGGAAACCCCCCCACCCCCCACCTCCCCCAAGAGCCTGACCAAAACTCAATCAGCAGTCAAAGAACGAAAAAATTCCAACAACTGTGCATTTTGGATTGTAATTATGATTTGAAAATTTATATTGTAAATTAAATATAATTTTATTAATATTTAATAAATTATATGCTTTATATTTGATAGGAACGTATTATAATATAAATTTATATAATATTTCTTATAGTGAAAAAATACAAAAATTTTACTATATTTTAATTTTTTTAAAAAATAATATTCTTTATTTTTGTATACAATTATTATATTTTAATAATATAAAGAATTCTCCAAATGTTACAAATAATTATTTAATGGTCAATTAAATTTGTTAATATCATAATTAATTTGTCAACAACAATAACAGCAAAATTCAATTGTAATCTCAAACTAATTCTAACCTATTTGTAGACTACTTTGTTAAATGACCTCTAGCTTTAAAAACAAATGATGAGTACGAAAAAAAATAAATCATTTTTATTATTGTCATAAATTAATGAAAATTAAAATAAAAATTGATTTTAATATACTCATGTAACTAGCATTTATTTTAATAAATAAAATTACATAATAGTACCCATTTGTATATATGTCTCACTGACTATTTATCCCCCTTTTTTTTTTTTTTTGGGTTGAATTATTCTATCATATTAGATGATGTAGGGACTGTTTCATACAATAATATGATTACTTCTGTATAAGGGCCTCGGATCCTTTGTGTGTGCCACTTGTTGGCACCTGATGTGGGTCCACCCATCTACGTTTTGGCAATCTCAATGCTTGTCTGATTTACCAAAAATAACTTACTTGAAGAAAATAATAATAATAATTCATTCTATTTAAATTATTTTAGGAAAATATGTAGCATTGAAAAAGAAATAAAAGATCTATTTTAAAGCAATTTTGATATTAATAAAGGGTTGCCACAACACGAGACGTCTGATTTATTACCCAACTAGTTTGTTAATAAGCCCACAATGGGAATCGCATAACTCCTAATAATTTAAGCCTAATGAGGTTTCTTTTGATTTTTTTCAAAAGGGTAATGGTATTTAAGCTAGACTTGTTTAATGTATGTAATTCAAATTCTAAAGATTAAGCTTCAAGATTACTTTGAAAATAAAAAAAAAAAACCCTAAGTCATAGAATTCTAGTATAAAGAAATAAATCGAATAATGCAAATTAAATAACTTACTCGATGTCAACATTATTTGAGCAACAAGTTCTCCATATAAAAAAATAGTAAAAATAAAATAATTTTAATCTATAAATATAATAATTAATATAAATATACGTTATTAAAAAAAATATCAACCATTTCTGACTCGAAAGACTTTTTGTTTTTTTGCAAAAAGGTAACATATCACCATCATGTCATCATCCCCTCCCCCCCCCCCCCCCCCACACCCTTGGGGTACAAAAAAGAAAAAAAAAAAAAAAAAAAATAACCCAAAATTTGGGGGGGGGGGGGGGGGGCATCAAATTAAAAGGAAAAGGCACCAGGGTTTGTTCCTAGTCGTCAACGACTTTGGATGTTGTGAAAGAGCGGATCTCGTCAATGTATTCATTGCTTTTCCACGTATTTCTAGGTTTGACACTCGAAGTTGTAGTCAAACGGTAAGGTAAATTCCTCTTTATACACAAAAGTCTTAAAATTTAATTAGTTATTAAGATATTTCATAAAATTGAATGTATGTCTCGGACACATAATCTTAAGAATGATTAATTTTGACTAAATTCACAGAATGTGTTCTCTTTCGTAGATTTGATTTGGAATTCATTTATATTGTATAGTGTATAATAGACACAATTCTTCTTAATGCTGCACTCTTCGTATCATGGGCTAGAAAACGAAATGAAAGAAAAATAATTTGATAAGAACTACTAATCTTAGTCTGAATGACTTGTTTGTGAGGCAATCTGACTGCAAATAAAATGGGAAGAAAAATGCATTTGCAAAATAAAGAAGAAAAAAAGAAAAGAAAAGAGAATATGATGGTCCTTAATTATTTGAATGGGAGGGTTTAACTTGTATTATGATAATAAACTTAGGTAGGAAGGGATCCTTAAAACATGTAATCTCTCCACAGGCACAGGGAGCAGCCTGGCTGGCATGTAGCTGCTGCTCTCCTGGACTGGACTTGGACCACATAAAAAAAAAGTTTGTTTCCCGACTACCCTTAGGCATGCATACTACAATATCACAATTGCACTCAGCATTTTGGAATTTCAACATTTGTTTCTTCGTATGTCACCCTGTGCGAGCCCCTTACAGGCAGCAACTTGACTCAATTTTCTGCCTTGGAACGTCTCTCCTTTTTGTTTTCAAAGGACAGGCAGTGTGTGGTGGGGATAATTTACATTACATTGATTTGGGAGCTTCTTTCACCGAGTGCCATTTTGTATTAGTGCAAATGGGAGTGTCTATTTCGATTTATCCCATCAATCCAACCAAAATTTAACTTGAAATCAGTGTTACAGAAAATGGGAGTGCCATTTTTTTTTTTCCTTCTTTTTATTTATGCTTGAAGTTCGTAGACACATGCTTTGGAATATATATAATCGTAACATTGTTGAAATTGTTGGATTGTATTTACGTATGGAGGGTCCAGTTCGTTCTTGGGGGGTTCATCGTCAGCAATTCCTAGGCGAATGTTGCTGGCAGTCATGCAGACATCAACAAATTCCTGCACTGACTTCCCGCCGAAAATTGATCTCCTTTGCAACATCAATGCAAGAATTGATCTTACGAAAACCAACCCACTTGCACGCTTGCTATGCTGTCGTTGACACATCAAATGGGACAATTAGAGTTTTGGATGAACATGAACAGCCTTTGCTTCTTAGTTGAACTATTATTTGATTCAAACAGAGGCTTCAGCTTCCAGAACTATTAATGCTTGTAGCCTTCCACTGTGCTCAACGAATAATCATAAACAAAATTGTTTAACCTTTGTGGGGTTTCTTGGGTATTTGTTCTTAGGAGAGGCTATATCGACTAACGATTGGATGGACACAAGTTAAAAAAGAAAGAGAAAGAGAAAAAAAAAAATAAAACACGTACCCAAAAAATTTGTTAAAAAAGAAATTTTTTCAATGATACATGGTATTATTTATTAATAAAAAAAATTAAGCATTTTATTTATCATGTTAAACTGTTTTTCTAGTTATATTTATTTTATTTTTTAAATTTTATTTAATATATTAATTTATCGATTAAATTCGATTAATATTAATTTTTTTTTGTTAAACATACCTATCTAGTAACTACTCAAGTATAACGTAGTAAATATATCTCAATATCATTATTATATTATTAAATTTATTAATGTGATATAAGTTTTGATTTTTTAAATTAATTGAGTGAATAATTAATATTAATTTAAATAAATTTATATGATTCTTAAAATTATAATTTATATTTATTGTTATTACGCGTGAATCTCAATAGATTGATTGCATAATGATAATCGGCATGTTAAATTAATTTGTTATTATATTTAATAAGTTATTCTTATAACTTAAAAAATATTAAATAACAATTTTGTTCACATATATTCGATAAATATTTAATTAGTTATTAAATTTATGAATATTCTTTTCTAATAGAATATCAAAGAAAAATGTTTAAGAATAATTTTGTGATGTAATAAGTATATGATAATTATGATATTATTTTAATTACATTTTGAAAAATATATTACATACACAAGAATTTTTAAAATTTATTAATAACCATACTGTATATATAAATAATATAAAAAATAAACAATACCTCTTGCTAATTTATAAGATATATGAAACATCAAATATATTAACTCATTGGCTATTGAAGTATATACTAATTTAATGTTTATTAATTGACAAGTAATAATTAAGAATTTTTATTTTGAAACCTCATTCTTAAATTTTACAATTTTTTTATTATAATCAACTCAAAAATTTATATAATATTTTAAAAAATTTGATACATGGTGAGAAAAAAAAATATTCATGAAAATTTTAAGAACATTACACCAACTAATTAAGGATAGACAAAGTTTCTGTATTGTAAAAAAAAAGACCTTTTTTTGAAAAAAAAAAAGAGATAAAACATTTTAATCATCCACATATCCTTATATATATATATATATATTTTTTTTTTTTTTTTTCAAATACTCATATGTTGTGATGATATGGTAACAATAGAATTAACTTATCATTTTTTTTAAAAAAAAGTATCAATAGGCATATTAATACTTCTGTAAACATTTATTATTTATTGGGTGACCTCAGTAATTTATTTCTTGTTATTCCCTGTACACCAAAATTAATTAAGGTAAGTTGAAAAGGGAATCATGAAAAAAGAAAAAAAACACCTTAACGGTAACGGGCAAGAAAGGAAACGGCGGGGGGCAAACGAAGGCTGCTTTTTTTTTTTTTCCTTTTAAAAGAGTCCAAATCCAATAATTGATTTTGACGACGGCAACGCAACGTCTAAAAATATTCAAATCCCATTCTCGTAATTCTGGGGGAAAGGAAAGGATAATATAGTCCATAAAAATTTAAACAGCTAAAAAACGAACAGGGTAAAAGAGAGAGAGAGGGAGAGAGAGAGGGTGCAAACAAAAAGAAAACAATCAAAAGGAAAAAGGTTTTGGGGAGGAGGGGTGGTGGTGATGGTGGAGCTGGATTCACATGGCCTTGTTCTCCTTGTTGTTCTTGTTTCTTTCTCTCTCTATCTCTTCAAATTCTCTTCTCCATAGCCACACCATGATCTCTTCAAACTGACCAGCACCTTTGAGACCCTCTCTCTCTTTCTCTGTGTCTCTGTGTGTGCGTGTGTGTGCATCCATGGCTGAGGATAAGGTACAACTTTTTTCTTCCCTTTTCTCACCTTTTGTTTTCCCTTCTCATTCTCTGAAAATCCCTGCATGTTCTTGCAAAAGTTTTGACCTTTGTCAAATTTTCTTCACTGTCTCTTGAGATTTTTTGAAATGTTGGTTCTTTTAAGTTTTGGAGGTAAGGTAGTTACGTGCAGTTAAGATGCGTTCTCTTTTCTCAATTCTTGTTGCGTTGCAAGTATTTATTTGTTTGTTTAGTTATTTCTAGTCGCCAAGCCAACATCTTTTTGTTCTTGGTTACATGGGTAGGAAGAGATTAGTGTAGTTTTGTAAGATTTTGGAATTCTTTTAATTTTTTTCCAATTTCCTGCAATTTTTTATTTTTGGTGCTTAAAGGCAGATAATTGTGGGCTTTTCTAGTTTTATTACCCCGGATCTCGCTTGTTGAGCTCATAGGGAGACCACGAGTTTATTCTTTTGCTGTCTTTTTTTTGTTCTGATCTACGACGATCTCTCTCCCTCTTTTACTCAGAGCTCAATCATGCTTTTATGGGGTTTTTTTTTTTTGTTTCTCTGTTTGGGTTCTTGTTATATCTTCTGATCTCTGCTTTGGGCTTAGGTAAAGTGATCCTAGATCACAGTGGATTATCTTTTACTTTCCCTTTGGTGGATGGGGGAGGGACGCTTGATGAACATTTTGATCTCATTTTTCCACTTCGGTTTCATTTACATTTGTTAGGCTTCAACTAACTTTGTATGCATGATTTAGTAATATAATTGACATAAACAATTAAATTTCAATAATAGTAGTTTATTTGCCTTGTACACTTCCTTCTATTCACCTTCTTTGTCTGTGTTAATTGCACTTGCCATCTTTATCTTTTTTAACAGCCTATTTTTTCTTTCCTTTTGAGCAATTAATCTTTATTTGGTGAGTAGTAAAACAATAGATTTGTAGTGCTTGTGATACTCTACCGTTGTGCCTTCCTGGAATTCCTGCTCCTGGCGACAAAGTGAACTGTGCAGAAACATTCCTGATCTCTATGTGTTTTGCAGGAAATGACTGCCCGTGTGGTTGATGGTAATGATCCAGTGACTGGTCACATAATATCCACCACGATTGGGGGTAAAAATGGAGAGCCAAAGCAGGTAGCAGTCTTTGCAGTTGGCCTTTATTTTATGGAGTAATGCTATTCTTCCTGGTCTAGTTTCCCGACCAGGTTGCTTGATACAATGAAACGAAATAGGGTTGAGTTATAGGAGGAAACTCTCTCTTTTAGTGTTTTTATTTTGTCAAACTAGATTTGTCCACATCAGTTAAAAAGCTATTTGTGCAACTTAGTCACGATACCAAATCAAGGCAAATATCATTATTCTATTTTATGTTCATGTGTTTGGCATGGGATGATTTTATGCATATCAAACTGATTCAAAGGATTTGGATAAGCTAACCACGGTTTCCCTTTCTTTTCATGTGTTGTTTCTCCCAGACTATAAGTTACATGGCAGAGCGTGTGGTGGGGACTGGGTCATTTGGTATAGTTTTCCAGGTTTGTAGATGTGACATCTGTGATTTTTCCTTTTTTCCCTCTGATTATATGCCACTTCTGGGGCTCATGTGTCTTCCTTTTAGGCTAAATGCTTGGAGACTGGGGAGACAGTGGCTATAAAAAAGGTTTTACAGGACAAAAGATACAAGAACCGTGAATTGCAGTTAATGCGTGTGATGGAGCATCCCAATGTGATCTCCTTGAAGCATTGTTTCTTTTCCACAACAAATAGCAATGAACTCTTTCTAAACTTGGTTATGGAGTATGTACCCGAGAGCATGTATCGGGTTTTGAAGCATTATAGCAATGCAAAACAGGCAATGCCTCTCATTTATGTGAAACTTTACATGTATCAGGTATGCGTAAATCTCCAATTGATGTTTGATTGTTGTCCCATATTTTCACAATACTAATTGTAAGACACTGCCAGATTTTCAGGGGTCTGGCATACATCCACACTGTTCCTGGAGTCTGTCACCGGGATTTGAAACCTCAAAATATTCTGGTATGCTTCTTCGCTGAATATTAACTGCTAGTGGGCTGACAGTTTTTCTGCAAGCTCTGAAGTTATTTGCTGTCTGCAGGTTGATCCTCTAACTCATCAGGTTAAGCTGTGTGATTTTGGAAGTGCTAAAGTGCTAGTATGTTGACTCCCTTTTCCTAATTTGCACTTATTCTTTTTGTTTCACTGGATGATGAATGTATTTTTGGAAATCATTTTGGTTCTTAGCAAAATGTTTATTGATCTGTTTGCTTCAATTATTTGCCTTGTGCTGATGATACATGCAAAGCTCAACAATTAACTGTAATGTTGGCAAGGTGCTTGAGATGCAAAGCCATGTGGTTTGCTTGGGAATTTATGTGCCTGGTTAAAAGTCAGTGTAGTCAAAGCATTGTGATTTTCTTTTCTAGATTGGGGGGTTATCCTAGTGCATTTGTCTGCTCTGATTTCTGTTTTCTGGCTGATTATTATGGGCATTCTAGCTTGATGTCAAGGTAGCTTTACTATGACTTTCATTTTCATCCCCTTACACCAGGCATGCATGGGGGATGCCCATAAATCGGGTGTCCATTGTTAAGCACATATGTACTCCTACACATTGTTAAAGATGCTGTAAGTTGTCAATGCAAGTTCATCGTATTGATAGGCAATTTTAATATTTATTGTTTTTTTTTTCTCCCTTGTAGGATGCATTTAGCTTGCTGATAATTTGAGGTTTTGTTTGTCTTTTTGCTTCTCTTTTTGTTCTTGAAATGCTCCATTCATTGACATTGAGTACATTTCTTTTCAGATCAAAGGTGAAGCGAACATATCTTATATATGTTCGCGATTCTATCGAGCTCCAGAGCTTATATTTGGTGCTACAGAATACACAACCTCGATTGATATATGGTCAGCTGGCTGTGTCCTTGCCGAGCTTCTCCTGGGCCAAGTTGGCATTTCCTCAACCTTTTTTTTTTTTTTTTAAAATCATAAGCTCTTCTTTTTGAAAGTGGCAAATATTAGAGGTCTGTGTTTTCTGCAAATAGTTGACCATTTTGACATTTCTTACAGCCACTTTTTCCTGGAGAAAATGCGGTGGATCAGCTTGTAGAGATCATAAAGGTACAGTTTGTTTTTTGATGCTAGAACTCATTGGATATGAGTAACCATATCATGTACTGTCTTGCAGGTTCTTGGCACTCCAACTCGAGAGGAAATTCGCTGCATGAATCCAAATTATACTGAGTTTAGATTTCCACAGATAAAAGCACACCCTTGGCACAAGGTTTTACTTTAATTCTTTGGATTTGGCTCCGTCTTATTGATGATATCATACATGTGACATGTTTTATTGTTCTTGGGCTTAGGTTTTCCACGAAAGGACGCCTCCAGAAGCAATTGATCTTGCCTCTCGTTTGCTGCAATACTCACCAAGTCTTCGTTGCACAGCGGTGTGTTCAATTACTCCCTCCACTTCCTTCTCCTTGTTCTTGTTATTTTTCTTTCTTTATCTCCCATTAATATCAATTATTTGAATAGTATATAGTCTGTTCAATGCTTTGTTCTTTTTTCTGGAGAAAAAATGCTTCTTAGTTCATTTTGTTGAATACTTAACTGCAGTTTATTTGACCCCATCAGTAATCTGTGTGTGTGTGTGTGTTTGTGGCATGCATTGAATTTAGGGTCGCTCTTTGGATCTGTTGAAAAGATGTCCGTTCTAACAAGAATTTGCTTTTGATTGCAGTTGGAAGCATGTGCTCATCCTTTCTTTGATGAACTCCGTGAACCCAATTGTCGCCTACCAACTGGTCGCCCATTGCCGCCCCTGTTCAACTTTAAACAAGAAGTATGTTTACTAACATCCTAGCTTAACTCCCTAGTTGCATCTTTTAATTGTTTGGCTTGAGTTTGCATGTTTATTAGCAGAAAGAGGTGTCATCTTTGTACATCATCTTTATGCTTGCAATTCTGAATACTCATTAATTGTGCACAGGATGTACCTTGTATTGTTCTTCATCTTCTTCTGTTTCTCTGCAATTTAACGGCTGCTACATTTCCACTCCATCAAATTCACTTTTAAAGAATGGTCACTTTAAATCTCATTGCTAATTGGACTGTTTTCTTTTTTTTTGATAGAATAATTGACTGTTTTGGTTGCAGTTAAATGGAGCTTCTCCTGACCTTGTAAGCAAGTTAATACCAGATCATGTGAAACGGCAAATGGGGCTAAATTTTTTGCACCTGGCTGGAACATAAATGAAGGCAAGTGACACTAGATTGATTGCAGAGAGATGGGATTAATATTCTTCCGGTTGGTTTATGATACAAGAGGAAGATAGGAAGGGGTTTGTTCCAGATGTTTGAGATCTCTGACCAGCAAAAAGTCTTACTCCAGCAAAGTATGGGATGAGGCACAGCTGCACATTCTTGGATGTTTTCTCCCTCATGCATATTTCCTTTTTCTTTGTGTACATGTTTGAATAGCAAATAGAGCCAGTGAACTCGTCAGATAGCTGCCAGCAGAGGTACGCATCGAGCATCGTTGCTTGTAGCCAAGAAGAAAGCTTCATAATAGAATGGCCCAAGAAGAGGTGTGGGCATGTCGGAATGTTGGCTCTCGTTGTACCGGTGGTGTTATTTCCCTATTATAGTGTTAGAAAGACCTCTGGTGGCGGAGTCTAAGAGTG
This sequence comes from Ceriops tagal, assembly GCA_021533255.1. Taxonomy (NCBI): domain Eukaryota; kingdom Viridiplantae; phylum Streptophyta; class Magnoliopsida; order Malpighiales; family Rhizophoraceae; genus Ceriops; species Ceriops tagal. Next base: position 7,729,700 of record CM038607.1, read on the forward strand.
ACAGACAACTATCATCACTTAGCTGTTTGTGCAAGGTAAAATGCTAGGTGTTCTCTTGTAGTGTTTCTATTGCTTGTTCGAAGCTATTTTGTGCCTTGGGTTCAAACCCTTTTTGCATACAAAGATGCATTCTCCTATAACCTCTTCCCTACTCGCATTATCTAGTCGCATGACACACAATAGCCTAAATGGCTTCCAAGTGGGTTTTTGTCCAATGACTTCAAAAGAACATCAAACCGTCAACTTCAACGTTGGACGGAACTGGGGTTTCATATTTGCACTGATTGTTGCCACAGAGTCAGCCAAAAATTAGATGGATCCCTTCCGGGTCCTCAAAAATGCTGGTGATCTGTGGGTTGGAGCCGCCCGGGGATGTCACACTCAGGTAACATTCAATTTACTGGAATATAGTGTGCTGATCTTCTGGACGGATTAATCATACCCGGGTTGGATTTACTTGATCGTAGTGATCTGCCATCTGACAACTACAGAAATAAACTAATAACAATGAAGTCTGGACCTTTAGTTTAATTAGAATTAATTACGTGAATACTGTTTCTTATGTCAGCTATATTTTATGAAGTAAAATTGGAGCGAAACTTTCTTCTTAACTAAAGATCCTTAGGTTAGCATCATGGGTCGTTTTCCTACATTTCTGGTCGTTGACAAGGATTCGGGCGCTCGTTTTAATTAGAGTGTTTATAGGTGTCATGTTCAAACTAATATTAGCAACCCCGTTTTAATTCATAACGGTGTAAGACTTATTTTAGTGCAACATTAAAATATCAAAAAATTAACTTTAGGGGCTTGAGGACGTCTCTACTTGTGCATTAAAAGAGTTGAAACAGAAAAATGTCGGCAAACGGTCACCGATTCCCATGTGTTTTTGCCCCTGCAACGGGGCAAAGTGCCATATGACCGAGAGAAAGGGGAGAAAAGGCAAAAGACAATTTTAGTTGAGAGGAGTTCTGCCATCTATGTGGGCCCATCAGTTCATCAAAGTAAGGGGGTTTTCAACGGCGATGGAGAGTGGTTCTTTTGGACCAATTCGTTGATGGGTCACCCTCCTTTCCTTGGGACCACAATAATATATGGCAATGGATTGGTTTTTAAGTATGATAATCATAGGCAAATACAAAAAATGGCGGGTAGACTGTGCGAAACCCTATGCTGTCGGCACCGAATCTCGAGAAATTTCCAACCCTTGGTGATCTTTCAACACTTTAGAATTGGAGTTTGAATTCAAGTAACCCTTCTGTAATAAATAATACTATATACCCATTACCCATATATATATATATATGTAGGATTTATATTTCTTATAACTATTTGAATCGAGCCAGAGAGCTTTTTGTTCTTCTGCTTCTTTTTTTTTTTTTTGTTTTAATTTATGGCTTGCTCTATAAGTCTTTGGAAGGATTTTTGGGACAAAGAATTTAGCAAAAAATCGTGTATGGAGTGTAAAAAAAATTTTGTAGTTATTTACTCGGGCCCTTTTCGAGATTCTGGTGTTTGAAGTATAAAAAAAGAGGTAAGGTTGCATTTATGAGAATCTCACATTGCTCTAATTGTGGTAATCTGACAGATTATCACCTAAATAGCCACCACAATCTAGTGATGTCATGTAAAATTTTAAGACAATTTCGAGTTTACACACACTTATATATTAATTTAAACTGAAATAGATATATATATATATATAATTGAAAAAAAAATGAAAAACAACATGTTAAGTCATTTTTTTTTATGTTATGGGTGGTTATGTACTTGGCCAAAAATTTGTTTTCCATATGTAATTAATATATTTTGGGTTTATATAATTTTACCATTGTTTTGATAGTTTCTATAGATATATTGTTAACTATTGCGGTAATTGTATGTATTTCTCTATTTATATTAATTGCAAAAATTTTGATGAAAGAGGTTTTATCAAACTAATTTTTGATAATGTCCACTTTTCAGGATATGTTCAAATTAATGCCAAATACAGTAATCTCATATATCTGTCTATTTAATGGACATTTACAATAGTATTATATGTATGTAAAATCAATAATCTTTACAGTAAACACACATCTTGGAACTCATTTTATGGAGTTAGATAAAAAAAAAAAAAAAAGGGCTCAAAGTATCTCATCCATGGAATAAATTAACTTTCTTCTTAAATTTTATTTATTTTATTAGAAAAACAAAAAATTTCGATAACGATAAAGTCTCAATTACGGGCAACTTTTGGAACACATAAAATAAGAAAAAAAGAAAGTGAGTGATGTCATTTGACCCCGCGATTAGACTTAAAAGAAATTTTATTTAGAATTTTTACTTAGTGTCATTTAGCTCTGCCCGAGGCTAAGGAAGAAAGATTCCGAGGAGATGGCTTCCATTGACTGGAGAAGTCCAAGCCAAATCTGGACTCGAGATATCTAGAGCCTCTGTCATGAACTGAAACTGTCATAGGTTTGTACAGAAAAGACGGGAAACTAAATCAAAGTCTGCGCATATATGGAAAGTGTAATGGCTGTTATGTTCCATTTCTGGTTCTTTTGGGTGCATTTTAGTTTAGCAACTGACCCTCTTCTGTCTCCCAAAGGTGTTAACTTTGAAGGTAATAAGCTCTACAAACTTATGAAACCATGCAAAACTTTCATGGCTGGCTTTCGCTCGGCCTCTTCGCTTCACATTCCGTCTTTTTCATTTTTTTTCTTGGGCTTTTTTCTTTTTTTTTTCCCTTTTTTTTTGGGGTACCTGCGGGGTTCAGTGGCGGCATTGATGGCTGTGAAGAGAGACATGACAGATGAGTTGCGAGTAATGGATGGTTGGGATATAAACTCTGTTGATCCCTGCACTTGGAACATGGTCGGCTGCTCTGCAGAAGGCTTTGTCATTTCCCTGTAAGTGCGGTAAAAAGGATACTTTTTTTTTTCTTGTTTAATTGCCAAGAAATTGCTGAAAAAGAAATGCTTTTTCATTTTTCCTTTTTTTTTTTTTTTGTGTTGTGGCTCTTCTTAATTGTTGTTATTTCTGTTAGTGAAATGGCAAGCAAGGGACTATCAGGAACGGTTTCACCTAGTATTGGGAATTTGAGTCACCTAAGGACAATGTGAGAACCCTTATTACTTTCTTTCCACCTCTGTTTAACTTGATTGTATTATGAAACAAAGGTACTAATTTGTAGGTCTTTAGTATGCCTTTTGCATTCACTTGTTAATTTCTGTGTGATATATTTGTAGGCTATTGCAGAACAATCAGTTATCCGGTATGATCCCAGAAGAGGTGGGAGAGCTCTCAGAGCTTCAAACTCTCGACCTTTCGAGTAACCAGCTTGTTGGAGCAATCCCAAGCTCTTTGGGGTTTCTTTCCCATTTGAGTTACCTGTGAGTGCGGCAGCCTCTTGACCTTAACACTTGGATAGCATCTCTATTTGATCTGGCATTGAGTTCTTTTAAGTTTCAATAACTTGCCTTCTGAACTTTTTGGCATGCCTAGCTTTTCAGGAGGCTCAGTAGAAACAACTTATCTGGAGAGATACCTGGTCTTGTTGCCAATCTTACGGGACTTGCATTTTTGTGAGTTTTTCATTGTATAGCAACTATATTTTCTTGGTAGTGATAGCTTAATTGACTCAACTGGTTAACACTTTGCAGGGATCTGTCATTTAACAATCTTAGTGGTCCCACTCCTAAAATACTCGCAAAGGGCTACAGGTAATAGAAGTTCAATGAGCCTATATTTCTCTTGGAGAATAAGCATCAATTATGCGATTGATTCCTGATTACCTAATTCTTGGGTCAGAGTGCTTTTCTGTTAGTAGCAACATTTTTGTTCTGACCTTGGGTTAATTTCGCACTTAAGTACTGAGGTTATTTGTGATTTCTCTATATACCTTTTCATTGGATTTCCAAGACTTTAGGAGCAAAAACATGGGTTATGGGATTTGATTTTTCTAAAGCAGTTTTCTTCACATCCGTTGGCGGAAGATCTTCAATGCAAGCCACAATAAGTACCTTATTGCGATCAATTAATTGATATGCAATACCTTTGGACCTATTCATTTGCTGTCATGTTCATCATTTTGTCACAAAAATTGACCTTTAGGAGCTCTCAAAACAATGCCTTGTCAAATTCTGCTTCACGAAGGTGTACACTTTCTTTCTTTTCTTATTTTTTTCTTTTTGCAGCATAACAGGGAACAGCTTTCTTTGCATTTCATCACCGGGGCAAATTTGCTCAGATGAATCAAATGGTAAGTCCACTTGAAGTTTTGTTCTGCTAAATTTGCATTTGAACATGTGTCTCAAAATGCTTCATGCGTTCATTCAGACATAATTTCATCTCAGAAAGCCAGCAACCACCATCGACGGGTGCTTTCTGTTGCCATAGGTGTCAGTTGCACATTTGTCATTTCTGTAATGCTGTTGGTAAGTTGGGTGCACTGTTACCGATCACGCCTATTGTTTTCATCATATGGTAAGTCCCTACTACAAGGCCCTCCCTACACTTATCTCACCACTTCACCCTTAAAAAAACAAAGCTAATGGATTATGATAATTCAATTTTGCAGTGCAGCAAGATTGTGAATTTGAAATTGATCACTTAAAGAGGTTCTCCTTTCATGAGCTGGAAATTGCCACAAACAACTTTAGTCACAAAAACATCCTTGGGCAAGGTGGATTTGGGGTAGTTTATAAAGGATGCCTTCCAAATAGGACACTGGTGGCAGTGAAAAGGCTGAAGGATCCAAATTACACTGGAGAAATGCAGTTTCAGACAGAAGTTGAAATGATAGGCTTGGCTTTGCATCGAAATCTTTTACGTTTATATGGATTCTGTATGACGCCCAATGAGAGATTGCTGGTTTATCCTTACATGCCAAATGGCAGTGTTGCTGACCGTTTGAGAGGTTTGTTTCTTTTCTTCATCTTTTGCTGACCACTTTTCCCCCATTGCTATTTCAGGAAACTGAAAACTACACATATTTGAAGTTGTTTCATTTTCTACCCTACAATAAATAAAGATTTGTTTCATGCTCTCAACCAGAAACTTGTCAGGGAAATCCATCTTTAGATTGGAACAGACGAATCCACATTGCTCTTGGTGCCGCACGTGGACTTCTTTATTTACATGAGCAGTGCAATCCAAAAATAATTCACAGAGATGTTAAAGCTGCAAATATCTTACTTGATGAATGTTTTGAAGCTGTAGTAGGAGATTTTGGGCTTGCTAAGCTCTTAGACAGAAGAGATTCGCATGTCACAACTGCAGTACGAGGTACCGCAGGACACATTGCACCAGAGTATCTTTCAACAGGGCAGTCCTCTGAAAAAACTGATGTCTTTGGCTTTGGCATACTACTTTTGGAACTCATAACTGGGCAAAAAGCATTAGATGCCGGAAAAGGTCTCATTCAGAAGGGAATGATTCTTGATTGGGTTAGTTATTGTTATATGTCGACCATTGCATTTGTACATGCATTGTACAGATTTATTTGCTCTCATGTCTCTCTTCGATATGGTGTTTTGTTTAGTTATTATGGTGACAATAATAAAATGGATCTGTCTAATAATTATTTATGGAGACAAATTGTGGTCCAGAGCCTGTGATTTATCCTTTGTCATTGCATCAAATATTGGTTCGTAAATATTGGTTGACTTATGCAGGTTAGAAAATTATCTGAGGAAAAGAGGTTGGAGGTACTGGTAGACAGGGATCTGAAGGGATGTTTTGATGCATTAGAGCTGGAAAAGGCCGTGGAGTTGACTCTGCAGTGTACCCAGCCGCATCCTAACATCCGTCCAAAGATGTCCCAAGTCTTGAAGGTCCTGGAAGGTCTTGTTGGACAGTCAGGAATGGAGGAATCACAAAGTGGACCCAACATTTGCCAGGCAAGAGCCTGCAGTTTTTCGAGGCGTTATAGTGATATCCATGAAGAATCTTCATTCATCATTGAGGCAATGGAGCTTTCTGGACCTCGGTGATTATGTATGATCATACTTCTGAGTCTCATTATGCGGAGACAGTTCTTTTGCATAGCCATGGACATATTGATGCATTTTTCGTGTACATTGTGTTTAGTGCTTGCTAGATGTCTGCTTGTGTGCAACACTAGATGATGCGTGCCCATATGAATTTGCTTGTGGTTTATTCTGCTCTTTCGGGATCAAACCGTATAGGAGTTTTGAATTTGGTAGGGATCTTAGCTACATACAAACCTTTCCTTTTCTATCTGTAGTGTATACATCTATCTTTTATATTGAGATGTTGACACATTGCATTACTTGGAGGGGGAGCTAAATGGGTTCCATACTTCTGGCTCTGGACATGCATATAAGTTGAATGAGTAACATAACTTCATATTGTAGATTGCACTGGTTTGATATGTTGCACTGGATAGTTACGACTCTTTACAATTCAGTCGACAAGTTCTGGAGCAGCTTATTAAAAGTGTGCTTTTGAGCTACTGTTTGTTCATTGTTTTATACTTCAAAAGGATATTGATCTCAGTGATGCTTCATTTACTCAGTGCTAATGCTTCATGGTTTCAAGGGAGCCAATAAATAAGAATTCACAACTCTTTACATTTAGAAGTTTCACATTGTGATACATATTCCAATTCTTTTTGTGTTGGATTCTGATTAATGGCCGGAGAAAAACAGGAAATACATGCCTGCCATCATCTGATGTGCCATGAGAGGCGAGATTCTTGAATGGCATATATAATGCCGCAGAATCTTGATGGCAGTCACGGATATTTCACCCCACAAAGAATAATCTGTGTAGAAAAATTCTCTTGTATGTACTTTTGATTTGGCTGAAATCTAAACTTTATATTCGGCCAACCAGTTTGAGTTTAAATTCAAATTAGTCTGCTTTCACCAATAATTGGTCCCTCAGTTAAAAAGCTGTTGCAACTGATAATTGTTTGATTAGGCAATAACATGCACACACAAGTGACATCACCTCCGTTGTTATTGATGATCCATTCAAAAAACTAGAATTTGATTCTTTGCCACAGCAAATTGTCATCGTGAATAGCCGGCCTTGTCCTGGCCATCTCTGTCGTGGAGCGGAGCATGGTTCTTTCGTCGATTGGACGATATTATGTGTACCCTGTCTGATATCTATCCGGGTTGAGTGTAGGGCTCCTATTTTCCTTCAGTTGCGTCTGGTGGAAGGAAGTCGATAATAATGTGATTCACACCCTGAATATGCATCTACAGTAAAGTCAAGATGCATCCACAAGCAGCCTCGAAGGAGAATCACTGGTAATAATAATGATTGACCACCAACCACCCCATGGTCCCACCCAGGTCTTGTCCTCAAGACCTCTATAATTTAGTTTGTATCTAGGCCCTTTCGAATCGACGAGGGATTTAAAAAAAAAAAGAAAAATAAGAATTGATCATTTTAAGAGGATAAAATTTTAATGATTACTTTAAAAAATTAATTTTTAAATAATTAAAAAAGTTTGAATAAATTTTTTTATTACTTACAATTATATGTCATAAACTTTATACGTATATATAATATTTAATTATTTATAAATATAAAATTAATAAATTCTTAAAAAATAAGAAAATTTTATCACGTAAATTAAAAAATTTTATTTCATAAATTAAATATTTCTATTATTCTCTTGTCTTTTAAAGCATATTTGTCCTCAAAGATAAATAGCAATGAATTTTAAAAATTGCTTCAAAAAAAAGTGATAGAACTTTCAAGTTACTTTTTCAATAAGAAAAGTAGACTATTGAATAAAAATTTAAGTAACAACTTGGTTTCTATGTTTGACAATTTGTTGGTCTAAGATGACCTATGGCTGAACCTTAACTTTTCCTTTCAAAGTAATGTCAGATAGTTGACTTTGTGCAATCACTTGCTTTCTTAACTTCTTTTTTAAATAAAAGATATGAAAGAGATGATGTATTTTGAACTTTAATGATAAGTCCAAATGATAAGCAACAAGATTAATGCATTAAATGACTTTAAACGGCCTAAAGAAGTGAGCAGATAGTTTCATTGAAGAGTAAATAGTAACAGATAATTGTTGATATGGTTGAAATCTAAAATAGACCCAATCTTATATGACAAACTCATGTTTAGTGTGATGTATATCACTTCTTTTTCATTTGGGCTTGGGTTGTAACAAGATTGTCTTTAAGAAGCTAAAGCAACTTGTCTCAATTCTATAAGTCTTTATTAACTTGGTCTACATAAAAAGACCTAACTATATACTTTATAAAGGTTGGTCAAGCTTGACCATAAATAGTTTCAAATGGGGGCATTTTGGTTGAAGAATTATAAGTGGTATTGTACCACCACTTTGTTCAAAGAAGCCATTTCACCTAATTCTTTGACTTGTTACTCACAAAACAATGAAAGTAATTCTCCAAATATTTGTTAACAACTTCAGTTTGCCTATTTGTTTGTGGGTGGTAAACAGTGCTCATATTCACCTATGTTTCTTGCAAACGAAATAACTCTTTTCAAAAATTACTAGTGAAGACTTTATCTTAGTCACTAACAATAGATTTAGAAATACTATGCAACTTCACAATATTTTTAGTAAAAACTCGAGTAATAGTAGTAGCAGTATAAGGATGATTGATGACACAAAAATGAACATATTTAGTCAATCAATCCACAACAACAAGAATAGTTACTTTTACCTTGGGACAGTGAAAGTTTTTCAATAAAGTTTATAGAGATATCAGTCCAAGCTTCTTTTGGAATAGGTAAGGGTTAGAGAAGACCAAGATATGCTACAGATTCACTTTTGTGATGTTAGCAAATGTCATATTTAGATATAAACCTTTTGATATTATTCTTCATACCCTTCCAGTAAAACTTATAACAAAAGCGTTTATAGGTGCAAAGAAATTCCAAATGTCCAATGACTAAGGAAGCATAAAACTTTTGTAAGAGTGTGTCCTTGCAAGTAAAATTAGCAATAAGTATTATTTTACTCTTGTAACCTAAGTTTGTAGAATCCCAAGAGTAATAGACAATTGAACCAAGATCCTTTTTTAATTTTTCAATGATTTCTCGAATTTTAAAACTATTCTACCACTCCTTTTTAATTTATACAAGGATATTATAAGTAGAGATAGAGATTGTTACTAGTTTTATATGTTAAAGGATGCAAGATAATGCCTTGGCAACAAGATTCTCATGCCCTTTCTTATAAATGATCTCATAATCATATTCTAGCAATTTGAAGATCTATTTCTGTTACTTCATAAAAAAGATTCGTTGCTCCAACAAATATTTCAGATTTTTATGAGTAGTTTGAATTTGAAAATATTGCCTAATTAAGTAAAAAAAACTACTTTGTAACTACATGGACTACAATTAACATCTCTTTATTATAAATAGACATACTAAGATGTTTTGAAATAGTACCTTATTGGTAATGACTATAAGATAACCTTCTTGTATTAATATTGTACCAATACCAACTTCAAAAGCATCAATTTAATAATAAATAACTTACTAAAATCGGGTAAGGTAAGAATCGGTGTAACTTAATAGATACTCCTTGTATTTGCTTGATGCAAGCAAATACTTTCTTTACTTCAGCACTCTATTTAAATGAATTCTTCTTTAAAAAAGCTATTAAGTTAGCATTAATGTTGTCATAATTGTGAACAAACTTGTGATAATAGTTGGTCAATCCAAAAAAGCCACGTAATACCTTAGTAGTTTTTGAAATTGGTTAATTTAACATCATTTGCACTTTAGAAAGATAAATAACCACACATTCCTTGGAAACAATATGACCAAGATATTCCATTGTTTAGCTAGCAAAACCACATTTCGACTTTTTAACAAACAATAAATGCTTATAAAGAGTAATGAACATAATGTTTAAATGTGATGGATTGTATACCAAATTACCCATATTACCACTATTTGGCTAACCTAAAAGGCATAACCAAGAACTTGTAATGACCATCCTTTGTTTTGAAAGTTATCTTCTGAATATCTTCCTTATGAACTTGAATATGATAATAACCTGATCTTGAATCAAGTTTAGTAAATAGTTGAACACCCCCCAATTCTTTTAATAAATCATCAACAACTGGAATAAGATATTTATCCTTTATAGTAATAAAGTTAAGTACCTGATAGTCTATGTACATCCTCTAAGATTTATCTTGTTTTCTTACCAGGAGAACAAAATAGGAGTAAGGATTAACACTAAGTCTGATGATGTCTGCTTCCAACATCTCCTTTACAATCTTTTTTATCTCTCACTTTTGGAAATATGGGTAGTGATATAGTCTAACATTAGTTAGCATACTCTTAGGTAATAAAGGAATACGATGATTATATGTTCTCTATAGGATATATTCATAAGCTCTATAAATAAATCAAAGAACTCAGTTAATAATATGTTTATGTCTTTTTCATTTGTGGAATGAGATTTTGTTGCTATTATATTGTATAATTGTACAAAGAATCCTTATCCTATCTTTTAAAGAACCTTTTCTATTTGATGACTTGTAACAGTAGTAATTTTACTGCCTTACCTTTCCCATAACTTTATTATGTACTTATTTAATTGAAGTTTCATTGCTAGCTTAGAAAAATTTCAAGTAATATCTCTTAAAGTTCTCAACCAGTTAATACTAAGAACAATTTCATAATTTTTCAAAGGTAACAAAAAGAGGTCAACGTAAATAGTTTAACCTTGTAACAATTGTTTTACCTTTGTACGCTTGCCTCAACATGTCAAATTCCTACCATGAGCAACCTTTATAGCAAACTTGTCATAGTCCTTAATTGGAAAAACAGATTTTTTGGCAATTAATTCATCTATAAAATTGTTGGTACTTTTCAAATTAACTAGTACCATTATTGTTCATCCTTTAAAAAGCCATCAAATTTCTTAGTTTATGGATTAGAAACCTTTAGCAAAGCATGAACTGCAAGCTCGTCGATGTATTTAAAATGAATATCATCATACTCAAGATAAGTGTGATCATCATCAGTTTCATCAGCTTCCTTAATTAGCTCAACCATTAAAAGCTTCCTTTGTTTACATTGATACTCCTTATACCACTTCTTGTCACAATGCTAGTATAACCCCTTAACCATCTACTCTTTCAAATGCTCTTAAGTTAAGCATTTAGGATTAATGGAACGATTTGAAGAGGATGAACTATTATTTTAATTTGTTGATTTGTTAATAACTCCCTTAGCAATAAAGCGACAATTTTCAACACCCAACTTCTTCTTTTGTAGGTGAGCAAAAGAGATGGTCATTACCATTGTTCAAAGTTAAAGGGTTTTAACTTCTCATCAGATATAAGGAATAAGTCATTCAATTAAGATGCCCACTAAATATCTTTCTAACCAATCTTTAGTTTTGATACTCCAAGATAGTTGATGTTTGATGAATTTTTGTGAGCTTTTTGTCAATATTGTGATATTTTGAAGGCTTAAAATGCATAAGAAGGCCTTTAGTGAAGTCAGCCTAAGTTGGAACTTCAACATATGATTCAAACCAATTATACCATTGGATAGCATCACCTTTTAACTAGATAAAAGCAATTTGTACCTCAGATTGCTTTATTGTATGGTGGAAATAAAAGTGTTTTTTAGCCCTGAAAATCCAACTTATGAAATCACCTTCATCCCAACGAGAAAATTCCACCCTTAGATATGGTTGTGTATAGTCATAATCAACGCTTCCAAAGAATTCTCCTAATTTTTTTTGCTTATTAGAAAACCCAAATGTATTGTTTCCTGATTGATTGTTTGTTATGGTTATGACCATTTGTTCGAGCCTTTTAAAAAACTTTTGTATAAAAGATGTTGATTCTTCAAAACAAGATATTGTAGTGTTAAAATTTGATGAATTGTGTGAAAACATGGTGTAGCATTACATATCGATAAAGCTAAAAATTTTTTTTATTGTCAGGTAAAGGGAATAAAATAAATGTTTTTTTATATGGTTGTAAGGATTTGAAATAAAAATAAAGGAATTTGGAACAGAAATGAGACCTTTAGGAACACCGCTTTGATACCTAAATTAAGGAATTATAAATAATAAATTCATATTAAATAAGGAAATCCTATTGCATAAATTAAAAATCTCTATTAGAGGTTTTTGCCATATTCATCCATGACATTTTTCTCACTTAGTTTTCTCAATCATCTTAGTATTTTTGCACTGATTTTTAAGAGTGTTAAAGATACACATTATAAGTGTGCAGTTAAATTTTTTTATTAAAAGATAAGTTTTATTGCAAATTATACAATAAAAAATATATTATTATTTTTATAAATCTTATATCTTTTTTAATATTAAAGATTAAGAATTCAAAATAAATATATATGTTCATAATAGCTAGAATATCTATTAAAAATGCTACCTATTTTTTTTAGTTGTGCAATTTTTGTCTGAAAAAAGAGATTTATAGGAATAATAGAGAATTTATACAACCACTAATCTAATTATATGGTAACAAATTAAAATTTGAGTAGGTCTTAATTAGATCCCATCAACACATCAAATTTCACTATAATGTATGTATATATACATCAATACGTCATAAGATAATTTTAAATGTTGTTTCATGAGTGCATGTATTGGTTTAGCACCTAAAAGAATAACGTCATGAAGGATATATAAAACATATATGTATTGAGAAAGAAAGATGTTTTTAGATAATCAAGTAACTTTAATGCTTAATAAGTATTTGAGTGTGTCCAAATCTTTAATATGAAATTTTTCTTAAAGCCAAAATTTTATAGATGTAATAAAGGAAGGATTGCTGTCAATTATGATAAAATCATCAACATATCTAAGAACAATAGTGATATAACTAGTAACTTTGAGGGTGAAGAGAGAGTGATCAATAGTGGATTAAGTAAATCCAACCATAAATAGGGCAAAAGAGAACTTAAAGAACCAATTTTGAGAAGTTTATTTAAGGTCATATAAGGATTTATAAAATCAACAAACAAACTGTTCATCATTTCCCTTTTCGAGAGAAACCAAAAAGTAATTGCATGTAAATTTCCTGAAATAAATTATTGTGAAGGAAGACATTATTAACATTAAGTTATCTTAAAGACTGATGCTTAGGTGCAGCATTGGTAATGAAACAATGGACAGTAACAAGTTTAACAATTGGAACAAAAGACTCATGGTAGTTTAGACCTTTTGCTTGAGTATAAGCTTTTGTAACAAACTATGTTTTGTAGTATTTAAAGCTAATATCAAATTTATACTTAACCTTGTACACCCATTTAGAGTTAAAAGCATGTTTTATAGGTAAAAAGGGCATAATAGTCCAAGTGTTATTAAGTTACAAGGTTTGAATTTCAGTAGCCATAACTTCATGACAATGTATATATTTTAGGCAGAATTAAACAAAAAGGGTTCTTGGGAAGAAGAAATGTCAACTAAAAAAGCATAATGTGACAAAGAAAATCTATGAAATGAGAGAATATTTTAAAAAGGGTATGAAATACCTATCATTAGGCAACATTGATCAGAATCAAAAAGGAATGAAATTTAAGAACAGTGATAATCTTGCAGTCATTACAAAGGATGATGATTTTTGGTAGAGCTTCTTGGAAAGGTGGGAGGATGGAGAAAGGAGGGATGGGTTAACGAAGGAAATTCATTAGTGATAAGGGATAATGGGTATCCTCTTTAAGAAAAAGAAAATGGGAAGTGTCTATATCAATAATTCAAAAAATAGGAGATAAGGTTATGGATGGTGATGAAAGCAAGGTAATAAAAGAAAAAATAGTCTCATAAAATGTAACACTTTACTTGTAAATATTTTACAATAAACCAAATCAAAGGCACTAACCTTTTTGCTTATAAGGATAATCAACAAAAATACACCTTCATCCTAATAGTTAAAATTTATCCTTATTTTAATAATAAATAAATTTAAGGCAACCAAAAGTGCATAAATGATAGTACAAAATTTTATTTTTAAAAAGTAATTTATAGAAAAGCTTATTGTATAAGACAAAAGAGAAAATATAATTAATAAGATAAGCAATAATTAAAATGTGTTTACCCCAAAATTGAATAAATAGGTTAGCCTAAAAATGTAAAGCTTATGCAACTTTAGGAGGGTGCTTGTATTTGCATTCAATTATCTCATTTTGTTAAGGAAGCAAAAAAAAAAAAATATATTTAATTTTTAATTTAAAAACTCTAAACTATTATCACTTCTAATCACTTTGATCATTTTAGAGAATTAGTGTTTTTATAAAGACAACAAAATTTCTTAGTAATGAGCCAATTTTATGTTTAGATTACATAAGAAAAATCTAAGTATTAAGTGTAAAAATCATTCACAATTGTAAAAAATAAAAAATAAAAATTGAACGCTAAAATAAGGAGTGAAATAATATTTTTAAATATTTATGTGAATTAATTCAAAAATTTTACAAATTTTAATATTAACAAAAGTATAAGAAGGAAACGAGTCTCTCTCTCTCTCTCTCTCTCTCTCTCTATATATATATATATATATATATATATATATATTTTTTTTTTTTTTTTTTTTTGGGCAAATGGGCAAGTGGCATGAGAGGTATTTTAACTTTTGAAACGAGACACATCAATAGAAATTTCTTGCTGCGAAGGAAAGACACTCTTGAAGTGGGGCGCAATTATTGAACGCTTTCTAATCAACGGGTCGTTTGGTATAGTAGACACATATAATAAAACTAATTTCAAAATTTTTAAAAGTTACACAAATATTAGTTTTTTCCTATGGACATGTTAATGAATGGTTAGTGATAAATAATAATAATAATAATCGTTTTCTAGTAATTACATTTGATACCCACAGGTTGTCCAGAAGAGGCGGCTACTGCCATTTGTTGCACATTCTTGTTGTGTTTAATTAATCTTCACGAGATACAGAAAGGCATGGCGGGGGCCGCCATCCGCCCACCCACCAAAAGGCGTACGTCGGGGTGCTTCGTAAAGCAGTGAGGCCAAACGTTCCATAGTTCGAAGTTCTTGAACTTTCAACATGTGCCAAAATGTTCTATACTTTCGAAAATTTCAAAACTCTTCACTAAATTGTAAAACAAATGCATATAGTTTAATTGCATTGGTAACGAACGTAGCAGCATTACAATCTGAAGCATTGTCTATTCTATAAAATCATGGATTTGAATAGTTATCGAAATATTCAATACAATTAAAAATGTACTTAATTTTATAAAATGTCAGAAAGAATGATAATTTTTATTAATAATCCTCTCACCCTTCTCTTTTCAATTTTTTTTTACTTTCCAATAAAAAATAATATTAGTAAACTAAAAGGGAAAAGAATTTCCAACTAAGAAATGGAATCCAATTAACCAAATCAAAACAAACAGATGACTAAAAAGGTCGGAATTCCTTGGGTGCAACGAAGGTTATCCATTCCGTACGTTTCTTATTAATAATAGTTACTGAATAAAATAATTCGTTTGTTTTTTAAAGGGGATTTCTTAGTTTAAAAAACAAAATAAAACGTAAAGAAACAAATTTGGTAGGCATATTTTGAGGTACAAACATCTATATGTACTAGTAATTTGATTAGATAAACAATGTCACATCTTAATGACGAAAAGTTTATATTTTTAATTTAAAAATTATTATGATATTTATGAAAATAAAAAGAATATATCTATATTATGTTGTATAACAAAACTTCTAATGAAAAAGAAAAGAAATTCCAAAATTATTTTGTTAATGTCAAAATGTGCTTATAATTAAAGTTTCTATTCTATCTATAAATTTTATAATAAAGTCATTTTCACTCAAACGGCAGTATCCTCCTGTCTCCAGTTATTTCTGCACCTAAAAACTAACTCACCGGTACGTAACCTGTATGACTACAAAATCTGCAAGTGGAGTGCTATTTTAGCAGGACAACCTTTGACAGATAATTCTCTTTCTCTCTCTCCTACGTTGTCTACTTTTTTGTTTTTTACCGCGTTTTGGTTATTTGAAGTAAAGTAAACGCTCTGGGGGGATAGGTGATAACTGGAGCTTTATATGCGAGGGTTGAAGTTGGCCAGTGGAGGAGGTAACGACCTGGGTTTTCAGTTTTCTTTCTAAAGCAATATCCTTTTATTATTATTATTATTATTTCGTGTTAATTGGCTGCATTAGGCCTGCTGGTTAGATGTTTGGTTCGTTTTTTATGGCTTTGGCTTGTTAGAATGAAATAGCTGTATAATTTGAGCTTTTAGTATTTTTGTGTTTGTTTTGGTGTGTATATATATATTATATATTGCCTTTTTACGGTTTGTTACCTCGAGGTGCCGATATTGGCTTTCGTAGACAACTGGGGGGAGGGGTGTGTGTGTGAAGGTAGTTGCTGATAGTTTTGAGTTTCCTTGTTCCTTCCTTTTGTGTTGAGAATTTGCTGGGGTGGCGATTATATTGGTAAGAGTGATGGATCAGGAAACACACAAGCATAAAGGTAGTTTGGGGAGTCTCAGTCAGGTTAGTCCAGGAATTAGTGAGAATTTAGTTGGATATTCAGTTAATTCAAATAATGGGGCTGTGTTAGAGGCTGCGATTGTGCTAGATTCAGAACAGACTGTGAGTTCTGGTGGGGAAAGTGGGAATTTTAATGCAAGTACTGTTGGATTGGGGTCAAGTGATGGAGTGAAAAATCAGGAGTCCAATGATGGAAAAATCAGGGATGGGGGAATCGGTGAAAGAAGGAAATGGTGGAAATTTTGGTGATATGGTGGATGGGATCGTGCTTGAGAGCATCATTGTTGTAAATCCGGGAAGAACTGCATATGACCCTGGAGAAAAGAAAGAATTGGGAGCAAACACTGATAAAATTGGGACTAGTGATGGTGTAAAAGTTCAAGATACACATGGAGAGCCAGGAAATGGTGAGGCGCTAAATCAAGCAGAGCAGGGAAATGCTGGCATTTCAAGTGCTTCTGTTGATGGAGCTGTGCGTGAGCCAGTTATTGCAATAAATTCAATGGAGTATGTTGATATTAGTGTTCAAAATGACATGTTGGAAGTAAAGGGCAATGAATTGGGTTCGATTAAGGCAACAGTGGATAAGTCCAAGCCAAAGTCCCCCAAATGTGAAAAAGCATTATCTGTGATTGATGGAAAGTGCAGTACTGTTGATGGCAAAGGAGGCCTTAACGATAATCGTGATCAAGAAAGTGTTTGCAGGATTTGTCACTTGGGTTCTGAGGGATCAGTAGAAACTGCAGCTGCATCTACTACTGTTACTTCCATATCCATGGATCTAATTCAGCTTGGTTGTGGGTGTAAAGATGAGCTTGGTATTGCACATGTTCATTGTGCTGAAGCCTGGTTTAAGCTAAAAGGAAACAGGTAACATTTTCTGATTTCAAAAACAAAATTTAGAATAATTTTCCTGTTTGTGAGATTTAGAACAGATTGTCCATCTTTGTGTAACAATATATGTCTCATGTATGTAATATCCAGAAAGATTTATAACCTTCAATGGCTCATTACGTTACCTTAATTCAACATTAACATAGGTTATACTGTTTTGTGCTTAATTTTTTTTTTTCATTCTTTCTTTTTTTATTTTTTGGGTGATGTTTTGACTATCATAATCAGAATTCCATGCAAGGTTCATCAAACTACTGGAATTAGAAAGAATTTCTTCTTGTCTTTGGAATGTTTCATGAATTTTGGATTTTGTGCTAAATATGTATTAAGCTTGAGAGAAATCATAGCGGTAGTAAAGCAATGAAATTTTAAAATTTATGAAGGATTTAGAACAATTAGATCTCATCTAAACTTTGGTTAATAATAGAACAAAATAAAAAGTTTCATGCAGCCGACTCCTGTTAAATTTGCAATTAAGGCTTTGCTGTTGTTGTGTCCTTTTGTTCCCCCTTTAGCCCTTGCCATTCTTCACTGCTATCAGCTTTTGCAATGCTGAAATGCTTTCTTGGACATTTAAATTATACTTATGTCCTTCCTTTGTCCTCCAATATTCCTACTTTACCATGTCATTACCTTTCAAACATGGTTACGCCTTATTGATATATCTTTGTGGCGTGAGTTCGGAAGGAGAAAAGGCTGATAGCAGTCTTTCACCCGTGAAGCAACGGTGAATGACGTTAGGTGACCACATCTCCAAAATATTCCTCAGTTTGCAAGTTTCTTTTAAGATAATTGTTTTGGAATTAGAATGACAGTGTGCTACTTCTATTGGAAGCCTCTATAATTGATTAAATTTTCAATGCACTCTATTATAACCGGCGATCGCTGGTGCTTCGCGAATGCGTTGCTACATGTCCTGAGTACCCAGGTGGTACTAAATTATGGGTGCCAAGGGGTGTCAAACCCAAATGTAATAATTTGTCTATGTATGAATTGTTGTGATTCTTGTGAGCCTGGATTATTAGCATGCTAACCTGTGTTTAGTTTTTCCTTTGTGGATTAAGAGCATCTTGCTCATTTATGCTCGTTGCGTCTTTTCGTACTGGCTCCACTCCCTGCAATTGTTTGGCCGCAATCCCGTTTGTTTCTCATGACACCATTCCCCACCAACCGTATTGCTGACATCTGGCCCTTCAGATGGTTTATATTGATTGGGGTCTCAAGATGAAATTTCTTGGTTTACCTACTGTGAATCAGGAAAATCTTGGCCTAGAATTGGGTCTGTTTACGCCTTCAAAGTCTTCAATTGAAAACCAGTTATTCTAGAATTGCTTTAGCTCAAATTGGTGAGTGTTTGTTAGTCTTGCAGATAACCTCTATTTTTGTTCATGCAGAACCTGCGAAATTTGCGGTGAGACGGCAAAAAATATTACAGGTGTTGGGGACAACAGATTCATGGAAGAGTGGAATCGGAGGAGATTTATGCTTGGCGGTGCTGGCTCCTCAGATACGGGTGGAGGGCGTTGGCACAGGCAATCCTCTTGTAACTTCCTGATGGCATTCCTGATAATAGCTTTCGTACTCCCGTGGGTTTTCCAGGTAAATATATTTTGATCCAGCCGGAGCGAAGCTTTTAAAGGTTTCTTCCCTTGCAAGGCCATCCTTTTGCCACAAGTACGGTGGACACAGCAGGTCAGATCAGACGCTGTGGTATTTGATTGATGTTTTCTACCATGTCCCGCCATACATATCTTTGTTCCGACTTCGCGATTTGAGCGTCCTCATCCCAAAAGTTTGCCGCCACAACAACAAAGTTACATATCCCAAAGTAGTAGATATCATCCATACATGCACATATATAGTTGTATTTTGATTCATTTCCTTTTGTTTAATGTTTCATTCCTTCATGACCTTAAAATATATATATATATATATATATATATATATATATATATATAATTTGTTTATCTGAAGAGGCCGCTGTGCATGCAGATTGTAGTCAGCAAGTAAGTGACAATTTGATTGGTACATGGAAATATTTGTGCCAAAAAGTTGTTTTATGTTGTTGGGTAAATCAGGTTTGGTGGCTGTGCATGCCACTGCATACCTTTCCTTACAACAGGCCAAAAAGCTAATGTCATTGTACAAAAGCTGGGCAGGATTAAGTCACTCTTTTCCTTTGATAATAAAGAGAGAGCAGATCACGACGAAAAACATAAGACAAAATGACGATGAGAAAAAAAAAAAAGAAGTTATATTATGATTAAGAGACACTATAAAAAAATATTATATTATAATTAAAAAAAATATAAGTAAATTAGATGATTTTTACTTTGAAGTTAATTCTTTTTATGTACAACTTTACTTTTTAAATAAATAATTTATATTTTTAGGATCAATTTTCTTTGTATATAATTATATTTCTTAAATAGATGAGTGAGATTCACTTAATCTAACAATTACAATTAAGATTCAAGAGGTTCCTTTAGAATCTTTGAAGGCGTTTCAATGAGCATTGGTATGATGCTTCTTGGCATCGTGATCATGGTGTGTGGTTAAATAAAAAAAGGGGGGCTCGTACTCGGGACGTCAATTTTGTTCTTCTGAATCAGGAAAAAGGTTTTGCATCCGAGACTTTTAACAGGGAACATCAACAGTTCGATCGGTTAATGGATGTGGTTTTTCGTTACAGGCTACTGGGGGGGGGGGGGGCCAAACACAATTTTGTTAAAAAAAAAAAAAAAAAGAACACGACATGACGAAATTTTTATTGGATGGAAAGCGGATTGGTCACATTTTCGTGTAAATGGTAGATCAGATTCATGAAAAAGAATTTGACCAGCTGATGGCTCCAACCATTGGAACTAATTAATTGGTAGCTCGAATTACCTATTTTTATTAATAAATGACACGTGAAAAAAACAAATCCGTTGTAGTCTAGTTGGTCAGGATATTCGGCTCTCACCCGAAAGACCCGGGTTCGAGTCCCGGCAACGGAATAAGTTTATTTTATTAATTTTTTTCTCTCCTCTTGGAACCATGATTTAATTTTGTGCTGTGGATCTGGCTGTAATGGTCACGGATTTCTATGTTGTCAGCATAGAGTCACAAAAGAGGATGCCATGAAATGGTTCCGGGACAAATATGAAGCAGTTATCCTTAACCAGTCCCAAAGTGCCCTGTCTTAAAAATTTTCCAACTTTTGTGACGTAAAGGTTTTGTAGGTTGTAACCTTCGTCAGGCCCTTTTTTGTACCGGAGATAGGATTTACTTGGAAGGGGTTTTGGGATGTGTAGGCTCCTGAATTGTGCTTCGATTGTTATAGCTGCTGGTTTTGGACTCTCGAAGTAAATTGTTCAGATTTGCTTCGCGCGTTTTCCCTCGCTCATTGCTGCAAGTGAATTGTACTGCCTGGAAAGTGATGGGGCTTTTAACGAGTGAAGTTGACAGATCATGCCACTCCCACCCTCCTACTTCTAAGAAACAAAGAGTGAGATCAAAATTCATTCGGAATGGCAAGGAAAATGATATGCAGCCAGTTTTAAGTAAATTTACTCGTCTGTAACGAATACATGATGCAGTTGATTCTTTTTTTCATTTTGTGTGTTTTCTTTTTTTTTTTTCTTTGGAGGAAAAAATGCGATGAATTTGGCGTCAAGCTGGTAAATGGAGTCAACCAACCCTAACAAAACGAAAAAGATCAACAAGAGATTTAAGCCCAAAACAACATGACGATGATAAACGCAAAACAAAAGGTTGGAAAGTTACACGCTCTTGCTTCCTGTTTTCATTTTAGCGAGCTTTCAGTTGCTGCGGTCATCTTTCTTTCACCTCAAGAAAACTTGTCTTAGGACCTCAGCAATTCCAAAAGCTCACCTTTCTTCAACTTGGAGTAACCTCTGATACCCATGGACTTTGCCAGTTCCTTTAGCTCAGGAAGTTTCATTTCCACCAATTTTGGCGACTCCAATGCAGGGCTGATGGATGTGGCAGCTGACAACTCCCCATTGATCTGAGCAGCTATTCCTCTAGGGCTTGATGGTGATGGTATTGGTGTTCTCTTAACGAAGTTAGATGGAGGCCTAGTTAACTTCTTGTCTGCTGAGAATTGTGCATAATTTTGTGCCGTCTGGCCACTATTGTGTATGGCTCGTTGCCTCGCTTTTACTTTACTGGCTTCTCTGACTTTAGTTGTGCCTGACAACATTACGGAACTAGTCAGACATGATATCAACTAGGGTGTTCACGGATCAAGTTGGACGATTTGAAAGAAAATTTTACATCCAAACCGCTAATAGCAGTTTTTTGAAATCTCAATGCATAATCAAGCCATAAACCTCCTCAAAACACCCAAATTGACAAGTCAGTTTTGGATTGATTGGGGACAATTTGAGTGGTTTAAGCTTATATTTTATAGCTAAACAAAATACTACAACAAACAACAATGAAAATTGAAAAATAGTAAAAATTAACTAATATTTTATAGTTCATACTTGATTCAACAATAAAAATAGTTGAGATATGTAACTTGATAGTTTCACTAATATCAAAATCAAACAAAAGTAATAAAATGATAGTAGCAAGCAAGAAGGCAATGGGCAGTGAACATTGAAAAGCAAGACAGTCAGCCAAGGCAGCAACGGTGGGTGTAGGATTGAGAAATCTCAATTTGTTTTGTTAGATTAGAAATAAAGGAAGGAAATTTAAAACAAAATTGTTCTAATTGAAACGACATTGTTTTATGGGTAGTATATATATGTTTTGAAAAATTATTCAATGGTAGCCGATTGAGTCAGTTTTTGACAATTTTCACAAGCCCCAATTGGCTGCTAATCTGCCCCTGAAGGTTCAGAAAAATTTAAAACCACACACACACACACACACACACACATATATATTTTGTTGCTCCTGATTTTGGTGGATACAGGTTGACATGGTTTGAATTAGACAGTTTTTGAATGCCCCTAATATCAAGTTACCAAAGGAAATTTGACTAGGGAAAAAGGAATCAACCAAAAGAGGTCAAGTTATACTAATCTTCTGATATTGTAAAATAGAGAAGTCACTACTTTTCGAATATTGACGCTCTCTCCAGTAAGATAACTCAACAATTTTCTAAAACTGCGAGAATGCATAACTACATGGATTACCTTTCGCTTGCTTCCCTGGTTCACGAAGAACCTTCAATATTGATTCAGCAGAGGAATTGTCCTCAACCAATTTGCTGTTCCTCTTGTTCCTGTTCACAGACTCTTCCTTTGAAATTGAGGACTGTATCCTTCTGAGCAGGGCTAGTATTTCCTCCTGGCTCGACTTGGGTGGTTTGCCATCTGAGAATTGAGACTTTTTATTTTCATCACTCTTTCTCGTTCTTCTTGGAGCAGAACTTTTCTTGAGAGGTCGTCTGTCTATGCTATTTCCATCCGAGTCTGTGACTGAATAGCTTGATTGAAGTACATCTTTCCACGAAGCAAAAGCTAAAGGCCCATCTGCAATCTCAGCCAAATTTAACAAGCTGCATCAAGAAATGAGCTTTCAGTTCCAAGTTCACAAACAGATATTAAGTCCCAGCACTGGCACATAGAGAGTTGATGCCCAAACTTCATGATAAATCAATGAAATGAGAAGTCAAACAGCTAAGGATTCAAGGCAATGGTGAGGTGCTCTTCTGTTGATGCCATGGAGAAGCACACAAAAAATACATATTATTGTCAAAATCAAGTGCAAAAGAAATATCATAGTGTGATCTCTTCATCCAGATTCACATAGTAGGCCTAATCTGTGATTTCAGCTTCCCATGTAAGTTTCAAATTAAAAGCGGTCCCTAGTTGAAATTCATGGACATGGGTATGCTACAAGGGTCAGAAGGGGTCAGGGAGACATAATACCTCTAAAAGAGAAAATGGGTTTTCCCAATTTAAGCTGATTGTTGAAACCCAAAAAGGATGGGAAGTTCAAGCCAGGATGAGGATGGAAAGCACCTGCGCCCATATTCTCAGAGGAAACTTTTGGATTCTGAATCTGCATTAAGATAAGAGTCACATGTAGAAAGCCTTTGTGGTCAGTCTTTTATTGCTAGAAGGAGGTCGGCCACTGGCCACACCTTTACTTCCGCGCGTGCAGACCACATATAATTTTGTACCTTGTGCACGCAAATGGTTCTGAAAAGAGCCCATGACTTTGAAAGAAGAAATCCCAAATCAGTTTTTCTCGTTAGAACTTTCCCGCTCTCTTCCGCTTCAAATGGTGGCTTTCATGGCCAAGACCACCCCGCCAAATTTCTTGGTCTGTCCACACAACAAACATCCCAGACAATACTCTGCGAATTCTCACAATGCCTTCTTTGTCAAAAAACCGTGTAAAATTTCCAATCTTTTACCATCAAATTTGTTGCCTTGTTGCCATGCTATAACACCCATCTCTTCTGTGTCACTGATTGGAGCCAAAGATTGCAACTTTACAGATTTTAATTCAAAAATCAGTGAGTTCTGCGAAATGGGTAATCTCAAAAAGGCCATGGAATTGCTTTCCATGTCTGAAAGAACCGTAGTTGAATCAAGCACTTATTGTTCCATATTGCAGCTCTGTGCTGAGCTTAAATCTCTAGGAGACGGTAAAGAAGTACATTCCATTATTTGCTCCAGCGGGATTTCAATTGATGGTGTTTTGGGATCAAAACTTGTATTTATGTATGTAGCATGTGGGGATTTGAGGGAAGGGAGGATTGTTTTTGATAGAATTGCAAATGAGAAGGTTTTTCTTTGGAATCTGATGATTAATGGGTATGCAAAGATTGGTGATTTTTCAGAGAGTGTGTATCTATTTAGGAAAATGTTACATTTGGGTATTGAGGTGAACTCTCATACATTCTCTTGCATTTTGAAGTGTTTTGCTGCTTTGGGAAGCATAAAGGAAGGTGAATGCGTTCATGGGCATTTGCTAAAAAAGGGTTTTGGCTCATGTAATGCCGTTGCTAATTCTCTAATTGCATTTTATTTCAAAATTGGAAGAATCGAGAGTGCTTCTAAGTTGTTTGATGAATTGACAGACCGAGACGTTATTTCATGGAACTCAATGGTAAGTGGTTTTGTGGCAAATGGTCTTCCTCGGAAAGGACTTGAGAAACTGGTGGAGATGCTTCATTTGGGGGTTGATGTGGACCTAGCTACAGTTGTTAGCGCTCTTGCAGCATGTGCAAATTGTGGAAATATTACTTTGGGTCGAGTGGTTCATGGATTTGCAATAAAATCATCTTTTGACCGGAAAATTATATTTAGCAATACGGTACTTGATATGTATTCCAAATGTGGAGATTTAGATGCTGCCATACAAGTTTTTAAGAAGGCGGGGGAAAGAACTGTTGTATCCTGGACTTCGCTGATTGCAGGTTATGGTCGAAAAGGACTACCTGATGGGGCTATCAGATTGTTCCATGAAATGCTAAAAAAAGGTGTCGTGCCAGATACGTTTACCATCACTACAATCCTTCATGCCTGTGCTTGTAATGGATCAATGGACATTGGCAAGGATGTGCATAGTTACATCAGGATAAATGGAATGCAATCAAATATCTTTGTGTCTAATGCTCTAATAGATATGTATGCAAAATGTGGAAGCATGGAAGATGCTAACTCAGTGTTTCTAGAGATGCCCATGAAAGACATTATATCTTGGAATACCATGATCGGAGGTTATTCAAAAAATGGCCTTCCGAATGATGCTCTTCATCTGTTTGCTGCAATGGTAGAAGAGTTAAAACCAGATGGTAGAACTACGACATGCATTCTTCCAGCATGTGCCAGCCTGGCTGCTCTAGATAGAGGCAGAGAGATACACGCCCACATCCTAAGAAATGGATTCTTTTCTGATCGTCAAGTCGCCAATGCACTTGTTGACATGTATGCAAAGTGTGGGGTACTAGTTCTTGCTCAGTTGCTATTTGATAGGATTCCTGGCAAGGATCTGATCTCATGGACCGTGATGATTGCAGGATATGGCATGCATGGTTTTGGCAATGAAGCTGTTTCAGCCTTTAATGACATGAGGCAATCAGGCATTATGCCTGATGAAGTTTCCTTTATTTCCATCCTTTATGCATGCAGTCATTCTGGATTGCTTAATGAAGGATGGAAATTCTTTAACACAATGCAAAATGAATGCAACATTGAGCCACAGTTGGAGCACTATGCTTGTATGGTGGATCTTCTTGCCCGGACTGGGAAGCTGTCGATGGCATATAAATTCATAAAAGAAATGCCAATTGAACCTGATGCCACCATCTGGGGATCTCTGCTTCGTGGGTGCAGGATTCACCATGATGTTAAATTAGCAGAAGAAGTTGCAGAACATGTCTTTGAACTAGAACCAGAGAACACAGGTTACTATGTGCTATTAGCAAATATTTATGCGGAGGCAGAAAAGTGGGAGAAAGTGAAAAAGCTAAGAGAGAAGATTGGTCGGCGGGGTTTGAAGAAGAATCCAGGCTGCAGTTGGATAGACGTGAAGGGCAAAGTTCATATCTTTGTTGCTAGACATAGTCCTCGCATGCAAGCCAAAAAGATTGAGGCCCTATTGAACACGTTAAGGTCAAAGATGAAGGAAGAAGGCTACCATCCTAGATTGAGATATGCTTTGATTAAGGCAGATGATCTTGAGAAGGAAATGGCTCTCTGTGGGCACAGTGAGAAACTAGCCATGGCTTTTGGAGTCTTGAGCTTGCCGCCTGGTAAAACAATAAGGGTAACCAAGAACTTAAGGGTATGTGGTGACTGCCATGAGATGGCGAAGTTCATGTCCAAGACAGCCAGGAGGGAGATTGTCTTGCGAGATTCTAATCGCTTTCATCATTTCAAGGATGGTACATGTTCTTGCAGAGGTTTCTGGTAAATTAAAGTTTCGATCCTAGGAAAAATTTTGACTTCGCTTCACCAAAATTTTTTTGAGCTGTTGATATAGACGTCAATCTATGGTATGAGTGGTGTCGAGACTCTCAGAAACTGGATGATCGGATTGATTTTTCGAATCTCTCACGCATACATCGTTATACTCAAGGTTAATAATCTAATGTGGTGGCTGAAACAGACGTGGGATTTCCCGTATGCATAACCTTCGTTCCTGACTGCCTTATTGTCCTTTTTCTCATTTGGGTTTACAGCTATGGAATTATTACTCTTACGTATGACAAAGGGAAACTACAAACGCCAACGCCGTCCCATCTGCATCAGCCGGAGCAAATATCGTTATTGCAGTTGTCTGTCTTACAGAGGTGCAATGGTGTGTTGCCCTTTAAAAATGACTTGTTTTCCTTTTTATTTAAACCGAGTTAAAGAATTCATGAAAATTCAAACATGCTTATACATCTACAGCAGCTGTGGGAAAGAAGCCAATCATTAGGACAACTGTATTTGCTTCGTGACCTGGCTATACAGCCATGATTATTTGTGCTACCATTACTACTTTTTTTTTTTTTTTTGTGTGTCGATTGCGTGAACAACTTAGAGAAAGAAGGCTTCTTAATTTTTTAGCCGCAATGTGAACCCGCGTCTTGGATGCTTCAAGTTGACCTTGTACATGACCGTGTGCATGTAATGATCGTCAAACTTGACGCTATAAATAGAATCAAGCAGAGCAGCAAGTTGGTCTACCTTAGGCATCAGGGATTCGCTCTTAGAAATCGACCCAGAAGATAAGTCATTTACAATTCCCTAACTCCAACGGTCCAACCTGAATAGCATAAAGGTAGTTCTTTCCGCATTTCCTGACATTTGCGTAAATGACCTTCAACAACAGACTAGTGAGGTATACTTGACATAGCCCACAAAGTGACAACAGAGACTGGGCTATTTAAGACCAGAAAAAGAAGGAAAGAATCAAGTCACCAACCAACCAACCAATCCACGGCCTAGCTCCTATGATGATATTACGGTTCCCCAAAAATTGGCCCTATTTTGCCTACAGATTAACCAAACATATAACCCAATCGAACCACACATGAAAAAATCCTGAAAGTTGAACAGATCACAACTAAATGAAAATGCAGAAGAGCACACAAAGCAAATAATATGGGCTGAAATTAATGAAAGTGATAAAGCCAATGTTCATAGCTCAACAAAATTACAAATTTCGAGATACAACTTCAATTACACCTCTGTATCATCCAAAAGGAAACCCCTTTAGTGACCAAATTCGTACCAACGATCAAAGCAAACAAAAAAAGACACACCAAAAACAATGATTCTTCCCTCTCCTTTGTCCTTTTTCCTCTCCACAGCAACTCTTCTTCGTTATGGAGTTGTATAATCAATTAAACAATTATCAATTTCTCCCCCAACCTAAGGCAATTTTACCTTCTAATCAACGACATCTTTTTGAGAGAAGCACGAGGAAAACAATGAGGAAGATTATTGAAGAAAGGATAATAGCCAAACTAAGAACAACCTTATTAGGCCCATGATGGTGATCCCGCTGGCTACTGGAATTGCTATCACCATCATCTGCGGAATAACTCTCACTTCCATCGTCTGATGAAGCTTCTCTAGATGGTGGAGGTGACATTGGCAATCCATGCTTATCACAGGGAGCAATCCCAAGCTTCAATTTTGATGACAGAGTAGTATGATTGTAGCACAGATTGCCATTGCCACCAACCTTAAACACAGCCAACCTCTTCATAAAAGTGTGATTGAAGGGCAAAACCCCATGAAACGTGTTGTTCTCAAGATTCAAGTACCTCAACTGCTTCATTCGTGCAAAAAATCCAGGGATTGTCCCATTGAACTTATTTGAACTGAGATCTACATGAACCAGACCAGGAATTGCTGACATTGACTTCGGGATCGACCCAGACAACGAATTAGACTTCAAAGATAAGTTCTTTAGCGAAATCAGGTTACCAAAGTTAGTGGGCACTTCACCGGTGAGCGAGTTGGAGGAAAGATCGAGTGTTACAAGTTTTTCCAGGATAGAAATGGAACTGGGTATGGTTCCTTTGAGACGGTTACCTGAAAAATCCACATGGGTAAGATTGTAATGAAGATGTTTCGTTATGTAGCCAGTAACATTAGCCCTGGAGATGGTCACAGACTTGAGCTGGTTCATTTGACCAAGAAACACATAGAGGCCACTAGCAGTAATAGGCACGTTAGTGACAGTGAGATCGGTAAGATTTACAAATTTAGAGAGCCAGACACCGGCGAGGTGCTTAAGAGAGTGAATGCAAGTGAAGGAGCGGAGAGAAAAGGAGAGATCTGAAGGGAAACGAGCAGAGTTGACGGGGCAATTGGTAAAGGATAGAGATCGGAGGGTGGAGAGGGACTTGAGGGCTGTGTAGGAGAGTGAGAGGTCAGAGGAGCAGTTGGAGAGTTGGAGGGAGATGAGGTGGCGGAAGGGAGTGCCGGAGTCACAGATGGTGGAGTTGTGTGGGGATGGCTGCACGCACGGGTCCCTGGCAGTGGGAATTTGAAGAGATCGGAGCGCTGTCAGTTGCTTGGGGTCTAAAGTGGAGTGAGCGGAAGAGGGGCGGGGGCGACTAGCTTTTGGAGGGGCAGGAGCCAAGGTTGGGGAGGGAGAGGGTGGTACTCTGGTGGCGTTGGGCTTGGTGGCAGCTGTGGTTGCGGCCGTGCTGGTAGGGAGAAGAAGCACCAGGGAGAGGAGGATGAAAAGGAAGAAGAAGAAGAAGAAGAGGTGAGGCTGGCAATGTGGTGGCTTTGGTAGCACCAGCTGCGACATTGTGCAGAGAGAGACAGCAAGCAAGAGAGAGAGAGAGAGAGATAGACAAGCGAGTGAAGTGGGCCGTTCAAGCCTCAGGGCAGCCCTGAATATGTACCATGTAGTGTACAGTGTTCAGTTTCTCAAGTGAAGTGAGAGCTTGAGAAGTGAAACCATAACGAAAGACTCACACTGTAAGAATTTGGTTAAAGTAATTCAACCTTTTTTATTATTATTTTTATTATTTAATTTCAATTTAAATTTTTTCAACGAGTCCCTTTCTAAATATAAAGTAAAATTAACACAACCCTAAAGTTGAAGTTTAAATTTTAATTAAGAATAAACGAAATTCGTTTGAAATTATTGTTGATCGAATGGTAAATGATTGAAGAAAAATATATATATAAACAAAGGCTCAGAAGTTGACATGGCAACAAAGTTTGAGTGATGACCTTTGAATTCTAAGTTTGCCCAATTCAATTATATTTCTTCTCTTAAGTCGCTTGCACAGGATCAAAGTTCATCGGGTTCAAGTTAAAAAACAAAAAATCGAAAGAATTAATAATAAAGGCAAAGTTGGTCATAATTAATGTCCACAATAATCTTACAAGTAGTTGAGCTCACTAAATTATTGTGTAACGACAAATAAGTGGTTGTATAGTTGTAATCGTTTAATACAAATTATATTATAATTAATGATAAAAATTAGAAGAGTCTTATTACACGAGAGAATAAAGATAGTTTTTAATAATTTTGATTAATTGTATTGGTGATTTTTTATAATTCTCAATCTTGAAGTCAAATCAAATAAATTTTTCTTAAATTAAGAATGTGCAATTTTCGTGTACGAAAGAAAAACCTGCCTGCAACCAAGTCAGTTCGTCTGCTTATTATTTATCTGTTGTATTTTATTGCAACTACTGCTACTTCCATTTGTTGTTAAGTCCCCTCGAAAAGATGTTTTTTCTTCTCACATTTCCACTAAACTTTGACCCCTTTAGTTTTTTTTTTTTTTTTTTTATAATTTTGAGGTACCATGTAGAAATGTTACATTTTTACTTGCATATCGTCTATAAAATAACATATATATATATATAACAAATACAACCGTATGATGTCCTAAATCACTAACATTATTCAATAGCTGGACGGCTTTCTATGTACCAAGAGAAAAAAAAGAAATTTACTAACATGAATTTACTAAAATAGTCACATCATATATCTTTTAATTTATGAAAATTTCAAAAGATTTGAGAGATCTGAAGTGAGAGCCTTGTATACTTTGGCTTATTCTTTAATGCGGTGCTTGATTTGTGCCATTGTTGGTTTATTGGGGAGGATTGGAACCTAACCTCCATTCTCTGCCATCTTCCAGAGATTTAGGGATCTAAGGTGAGCCTTTGTCCCGACATCCCAGATGGGATAATTTTCTCCTGAGAATACAAGAGGTGCTGATGTAGGAAATGAGCTGGAAGACACTGCTTCAATCACAGGCGTTTAAGGCTATTTCGTGGGGGTTCAGTCACTGGTTTTTCTCTCCACTCAAGCTTGCAAATACAGGTCATATGAGATCCTAAGTAGTTCTAATACTATTGATAGACATAGTTACGTTAGAGAGGGAGCAAATTCTGGAGAAACAGAAGAGGGCGAGGAACAGTATAGCAAGAGAGATTTTCTCTTTTAATTTTTGGTTTTAATTGTTCAACTTTTAATTCACACTGTAATCTCCTATTTAAAGAAGTTTTTGTATAAGTTTAAAGTACACTAATGATGAATAAAAACACGCTTGCCATGCCAAAATACCTCTGATCTATGTAAGTTGTCCCAATCACACTTCTGCTGTCAATTACTTTCAGCGTCTCTGATTTGCTGCCATTACAGCCACTAATTTCACTTAATTCATTACATTTAATTTATACATTGGTTACTTAAACTGAAACACAAAATGCAAGTTACAAGCTAACCAATGCATCACAAAACGCAACTTTGCTGGCATGCTGCTGATGTTGCTGTCAGGAACTTGCTGCAACCCGCTTGATCTCCATCTCCAAGGCTGGGAACATAAACAATAGAGTAGCTAGGCTCCTCAACAAAATATAGCTACTTTGGTAAACGACCTCAATTAGTACGTGCTTCCACAACACTTTGGAGATAAGCAGCTAAGGTTCAAACCATGCCATAGGAGTAAATTTATAAATTAACACTTTTTTTTATTTTTCAAAGGATGGATGAACAAGATTGTGTCTGGTTCTGTTTTCAAATCCAAAGAAAAGAACACTGTCATTTACCATCCCATTAGCCACTGTCAAAGCTGCCATTGTTTTCTACTCTTCAATTGCCTAAATTATGATAGACAAAATATGTCATAAGGTTAATGTCTTAAGGGTTTGCTAGTTTTATATTGAATGCCTACTTTCCGCAACCCTACTCCTTTATCTGGGTTTGGAACCAACGATGGCGAACACAAGTTGCCAAACCAGAAAAAAATATGTTCAAGAAATTTAATTGGCATAAAAAAAGAAAAAATAGGAATTGTGATGTAGGACATGCAAAGATTATTTGTTATCATTTTATAAATTATGTTGTAATTATTATTTTGTAATTTATTTACTTATTTTAATATAATTAAGAATTTTCTTAAATTATATTGAAAGAATATTATAATGATTTAAATATTTTATAATATTTCTTTTTTTATGAAAATTTTTTCATTAAAAATTTTGTTAGTTGGTTAGTAGAAATTGAAATTTATTTCGAATACCATGATATTTGTGAAGAAGAGAAAATGACTTTAACTTATTTTAAACTTCAAAATGATGTAGTTAAATGGTGAAATTATACTTAATATTTTTAATTAAGGTGTAGTAAGTCTGAAATTCAATTATGGATAGATATGAGACATTTACTAGTTTTGAAATTTTATAGTAATAATATGTTTAACGAGATTTTAGAAAGAGATGAGAAGGAATTTAATTCTTATTTTCTACCAACTAATGAATTATACGATAATATAGATTAATCTAGATTATTTCAATTTATAAGTTAAACCCATAACCCATATTTTGATAATTCTTTACCTTTTCTTGTAATAGATAACTAAGTACTTAATGATTTGACATTATTATTTGTTAATATCATTATTTCAATGATTTACAAAAGAAATTGTTAGTTAAGGTTCATATTAAGGATATTAATTTATTTGAAATAATCAATTTCTTATTATTAATTGAAGGGTGAGTTTTTTTAAGTGGAAGAGTTTGATATAAAATGTACTATGAAGATTATTTTTTATTATTTTATAAATTATGTTATAATTATTATTTTTAAAAAAATTATTTTGAAAGAATATTATAATAATTTAAATATTTAAAAATATTTTCTTATTTAGTTTAAAGTATTTTTTTAGTTAGATAAATAATTTTAATTATAAATACTATCTAAGCCTATATATTAAAATATATGATAAATAATAATTATTTCATTTTTTTTAAGAGTTATTTTAGTAAATTTTATAAATTCTTATTAAAATTGTTATTTACTTTTTACACTTTTATACCATGTCAAGTGGCATTAGATCTTAGATTTGCTTTGTTTGATATTGCCGTGCTTCCGTCCCGAGGTAGAAATCAATGCGAAATAATGGGACATTAAGTGTGGCGTTCTTGGTGAAATTTCAATATCACCATCAACTATACATTTACACCGACGTTGTTCACAGGCAATGGCAATTCTTGAAATAATAAGCTGTTCCAAACATGGTAAAAGCATCTTGTGGTTCAATAACTTCCTGGTATGTAAGGTGAAGTATATTCCCAATTCTTTCAATCTCACAAAAAACCAGCAAATGACTTGATGGTAACTCAGCAATCTATAGAAATGCAAGTTTGAGCAATGGCTGCGCTGTCAACTTTGCTAACAAATGGATTGATCTTGACCCAAACAAGGGAGAAGACAGAGGCCAGCAGCACTGACCAGAGAACAACAATGGTTGGTGTACGGTTTTGGCGACCCATGAGACCTTTGAGGAATGGATAGAGATGGAAAATCACCCAAAAGGCAAAGAACACCTTGCCAAAGAGAGGCCCCCATGCTTCATATCCTTTGTTAATTGCATCAGAGAATCCAGCAACAACACCAACAATGTTGATGATGATTAGAGTTGTTGGAGGGATCAAAACTGTTGTCCATTTGATTATATAGAGCTCCCCAAATTCAGTATCATCAGCTGCTTTGGCGGTGACAGTAAAGTTGGTGTCAAGGCCGGCAAGCATTTTCAAGAGTCCTTGGAAGACCGCAAAAAAATGGGCTGAAACACCTCCAATCACCCAGAACTGCTCATTACGCCAGAAATCTTCAATGCTTACACCACTCCATCTGATCTCAAGCACGGCGGTTACCATAATGGAGATAAAGAGGCCAAGAAACAGCATGCTTGCTAAGTTTGAGAGCTGGTTCAGTTCCATCACATGGCATGAAAAAAGGTCAGTGCTTTAAGCAAATGATCTTTCGAAACATAAACAATAAATGATAGGACTTACAAACCGAGATATTTTTGTAATAAACAGAAAACAATTCACAAGATATCCCTCAGGAAAGTGGACTGTACAAAACTTGAACTCTTTCCTGCTGATAGGCCAAGTATTTTCGTGGATTTTTACTTGTATGGAGTACTTGATTGTGTTACAAGTTACCCAAATTCATCATGCAAACATAATCAATGAATAATGAATCATAAATATGCCTACAAGATGTTGCTAAGATTTCAACTGCACATAAATCCTTATCTGCAAAAATTTGACAGCTCTGTTATTCTACGCAGTTTCTTGCGAGAGGTGAAGAAAAACGGCTGTAGAAATTACCGTTGGTATGATGAATTTTCCCGTGAGAAGACACACCGCGGGAATTACACAATAGGCAATCAAAGGAAGGGAAGTAAAGGGGTAAACGATGGTGTTTATGTATGCCAGCCTTTGAAGCCACTTAAGACGGCCTCCTCCATACCCGTACCAGAGAGGACAGTGTCTACTCAAGAAAATTTCCACAGAGCCAAGAGCCCACCGGAGAACTTGGTGCAACCGATCAGAAAGATTGATGGGAGCAAACCCTTTGAATGCTGGCCTTAATGGCATGCAGTAAATTGATCTCCATCCTCGGCAATGCATCTTGAAGCCAGTTAGAATATCCTCGGTGACTGACCCGTATATCCAGCCAATCTGAGATGAATATATATATAGGCACACTATGATATTCACTGAATTAGGTGAAAAGGGACTCAGGCCTATCCAAAAAGCAATATCAGCCATGGCTAAACACTTACCGCACAACAACAGAAATAAGGTAACCAAGGATGAAAGGTTTAAAAGGTGACTATAATTCAAGTCTACCTCAAAAATCTCACCCTTGGATTTGGAAAAAATTTACCTCTTTTCCCCATTCTGTTTTCTCTTCATAGCTGCAGCTTATGACAAGAATTGCTTCCTTTATGAGTGTTGATGGATTAGCAGATTCTGGTAAGCCTCCATTCTCCATCAGTGTCGACTCAATGAAGACTGAAGATAGGCCAAAAGTTTTCTCAAAGCTCATTTGCGAGATCAGCATCGATCTCTCATAGTCATCGTAATCTGCAGGGGTTAAAATTCAAAATCTCCTTAGTAGTTGGTTCAACTAACTATTCAAATCCGATTCAAATATTCAATTTACTTTCTATCTCTGAAAGGTTGAAAATGGCAGCATTGAGATCCTCTCTTTTAGCATCGCGGAAATTCTCAGATGGATCTTTAGCAGGCTTTTTCTTCGAGGGGCAGCAACAAGAGAAGCATCCACACCATGAGCAGGATGAGGAGTCATTGGCTATGCTGGACATAGATGGGGGCCCATATCCATAGAGTGCCTGTCTCTTGAAAACACAACCAGTTCCCACGTACACTGGCCCTTGAATCCCATCCAGCCCTTTCATGTTCACCTACAAGCAGTTTAGTAGAACTGTCAAAGATCAAAAGTGCAGGAACCAAGAAATTGCTATATCGTCTACAGCCTATTATTTTCGACAGTTGCTGTAATGTTGCCTACATTTTGATATTTTGGATGTCAAAAGATCTGCAAGTAAATACATGTACTCATACTAAGAACTGGAAAGTGCATTTTGTTCAGCTGAATTTTGACACGGGTAGAATCCAGACAGTTAAACATTAGGTTCTGTCGCAATTATGTAGTCATAAGTCCTGTGGATTAAAGTTTCACAGCCCCTTATGAGAATAATTACTTTCAGTCACTTATTACTGATAAATCTCAATAATTTTCTTTTTTCAGGACACAGTTATAGAAAGCCACCATACTCTTGAACTACTTTTGGAACACATTATTATTATATCTCAACGACCTATACTCCAACTATAGAGTTGACAGTAAGAGCAAACAAGCCACACTTACATCAAAGAAAACTGTGTTTCGGTTGGCATATCGATCACTCTTATCAATGCCATCAAACCTCTGAGGGAACTGAACATAGCATACGCCTCGCCCGACCTCTGGGTCCA
This sequence comes from Ceriops tagal, assembly GCA_021533255.1. NCBI lineage: Eukaryota > Viridiplantae > Streptophyta > Magnoliopsida > Malpighiales > Rhizophoraceae > Ceriops > Ceriops tagal. Next base: position 7,765,316 of record CM038607.1, read on the forward strand.
TCAGGAAGCACATTGCTTCTCGAACTGCCTTGCTGTTGTTTACATAGTGGTCACAATCGAGATTGAGGATAAAGGGAGCATTTGTCAGCACTGCAGATACTCTCACCTGTGCGAAGGCATTAACTAAAAAGTTATGAAGGGATAAGTCCAACAAGAAATATTACTAATCTTAAGTTATTCGTACAAACCAGAGCATTTTCAGCACCAGCTTTTTTGTGGTGTTGGTAGCCAGGCCTCTTCTCTCTGGAGACATAAACAAGTCGAGGGAGCTCATTTCCCTCCACATCCCGAGCTCCTGTGTTTCCAAGGAAAACCTGGAAGGATGGAGCCTCATAAATTGAATCTTAAGACAATATGAAGCACTTGTGGGGAAAAAAAATTCTTAATTCTCTCACATCTTTTCAGAATTAACAGCTTCACTGGGACAAGGCAAGAGTCTTAAGTTAGTCGAAAAGCAATTAATAAGATGAATAATAGACACATAGTTCAACCTGAATCATTCCAGGATGATCACGTGTGTTATTTCCAGGCCAAGGTGTTCCATCCTGCATTGTCCAACCTTCCTCTGGTGTCTTTTGAGCCTTGGCTACTAAGCCATTAATCCTGACTTTGTACTCTTCATAATCCCTCTGAACCAAAGCAATGAAGTAATGACTTCTATCACATACTGTAGAATATGTAATGCTCATACCAGATTGATATGATTTTTCAAGAGTTATTAAACAGCTTTTGTCTACTTACTTTCATTGCTCTGCGTTCTTTTACAAAAGAAGGTTGCACCTTATCTTTCAAGTAATCAATCCTTTGTGAGAAGTAAAATTCAGGTGTTCTTGGTTCGATGGAGAACTTTTTGCAAAATGGAACCCATTTCCTTGCAAAGTCAGCTGTTTCTGCTAAGCTTTCAAATGTAAGCATGGCAGCACCATCATCAGACACATAGCATGAAATTTTATCCACAGGGTAGTCTAGAGCAAGGATGGAAAGCACTGTATTGGCAGTGATCAATGGAGGTTCCTTCAGTGGATCAACTGTACTCACGAAGAAATCCACAGCAGCAAGTTCAGAAGGCTCACCCTCTCTCTCAAATCTGGCATGACAGTAATATGAATATTCACAACATTTATGCTTGTAAAGAAGACAATTCTGTCTTTGGTTTAGTTTATTATAATAGAAAACCAAGTAAATGCAGACTACCATGCTCGACTGTCATTGTACTTTTTTGCTGACAGTTTGGATGAAACATGTTTACTTAAAGAAATAAAATAGTAAATTTGGGAGATTATAGTGTGTTTTTCTCAAATTTTGGTTTCAGATTCAAATAGTTTTTGATTTGAGGAAGCATACCTCGCAGATAGGTTGTCAATAAATGTTTCCCTATTGATGGGAGACCACTTAGGGAACTGATCCAGCACCCAAGAGAATGCAAACCAAATCTCACATATCACAGAAGTTAGCCAAAGGGCGTAAGCACTCTCAACAGGATTTGTTAGTCTGTAATGGAAGAAAAGACCCAGAATGATCAATCTCATAATTATCACAGCTCGGTATGGGGTGAGTTTGTTGCGTGAAATTGGAATGACAGTTGAAAGTGGCTGTGCAGCCTCTGCTGACCTGACAAATCCAGCTACAAGTAGTGAGCCGAGTTTACAAATTAATTTAGAAGACAAACTAAAGCATGGAAGCTGTTCAAGCCTTCAGTGAAAACTAATGGACTAATTTCTGCTCTATGGTCTATGACTTTCCCGTAAGACAAATTAACTACAAGTGACAAATGTAGAAATTGCAGCTCCTATTGTCATTCTGTCTTACTCAAGGATGGTGGAAAAAACTAAGGAACTAAGAATAAAGGATACAAAATTTTCCTAATGCATGTCTTAGACTCGGAAATATTTTTTCCTATTTCAATTGTTATGTAAGTGTTTGAACACAAAGTACTTGTAGATTAGCAAATTGAAATGGCCTCCACATGAAATCACAACACGTCATTGAAATGCTACCAACCTCTAGCTGTTGCAAGGTCTTTAAGGGAATTACAAGTTCTTCCAGTGAGTGCAACTTGAAACTTAAACTTAGAATGACCTGTCTGTTTATTCTGTTAAATGTCTCATTATTTTTTCATGCAAATGTCACTATCTTATAAATGTTCCTTACGGTTTCTCTTCCATCTGCTGCTCAGGTGGAATTTGAGCTGGCTCTTTCTCAGCCTTGGATGGAGGATTTTTCTTCTTGTTCTTTTTATCCTTCCAGCTCTCGACCCGATTCTTCCAAATTGGATTTCCAGATTCATCATTCATTTCTTCATGAAAGCATTGGATGTGATGATCAACAACAATTTCTCAAAATGTGAAAAATAGAACGAAATATAATGTAATAATATCAATATTACTCACCACTATCCACCGTAGACACACTGCTGATGTGTCTAGCATGAAGTCCACCGTCCTGTAGCAAGATGAATGAAGCAAGACGACTGTCAGAATACTAAAACTTGAAACTTTGTTGATAAGCAGTTTGCTTATGCATGAACCTCATAAAGGAAATCATACCTGAGAATTGTTGAGTATTGCTGACGTTGTGGATTGATTGAGAGTTGCTTTTGTTCCAGCATCATCCAACAAGTACTCTGAATGGTTCAAAGTCTTAGTATATATCTAAAGGGACAAACTCTTCAAATAAAGAAAAGTTCGTACAGAAAGAAAACTGCCACATAAGAAAAAAGGTTTAATTGCTTTCCGAAGATAATGCCACGCTCATGAAATCCGATGTTACCCTGAACGAAGTTAAATGCGGGAATGATAAAGAAGTTTCGTTGAACATTTCCTTTCACTCTTATGTAAACCATAGAAACATAAAGGAAAACATAATCCAAGTATTTTGAGAAATTTGAGCCCGAGATGGTTAAGCCTTCCACTAGTTGTTTGAAGATTACCAAAAGATGAAGATGGTAAGGCAAAATACGGAAATCTTAATGATTGAAAACGGCCACTGTTAGATCATAGCAATTTATAATAATTATAGATTTCCGGAGCTTAAAGTAATACCCACTGGGAAAAGCAAGAAGCTTTCAACGGTACACTTATATCGAACCAACTTAATGTCCAAACAAAGTTGGCAGAAGAGAAAAGATGGTACCATCATATGGAGAGCCACACCGCAAGCATACTTTCCGGCCTTCCTTGATCTCATAATCTAAGCAAGCCTTGCACATGGGGAAATTGCACTCGTGGCAGGCAACAAATAACTCCCCATTTGCATTGAACCCGACCTGCTCACCACAGGTGTTGCACACAGGAACCCCAGATTCCATCATCTTTTTCTCCAACCTTGCCAGCCCTTAACCCAACACTTCAAAGGTTCTCTCTCTATCTCTCTGCTCCTCAATCCTTAGTTTTGCTCTTGGTTTTATATCAAAGACCCTAAACGAAGCAGAAGTGTCTTGATGCTTGTCAAAGGGTGGTACATACACGTTTGTAATGGTGAAGAAGGCTGGAGGCTGGTGGTTGGTGGGGTATGGAGGGTGGGGTGTTGGTGTCATTAGTATTGCAGGGAGAGAGAAAGAGAGAGAGAGAGCGAGAGAGGGAGGAGAAGCAGCTGTTAGTCTATTTCTTTAGGCTTAAACAGGTGACATTTGAAGTTTTTGCGGGAGCGTAAAGGAAGGCTTTGGTTGGGCAGAGCACATCTGCAACTAACAAATAGCTTTGCATGCAAGTCCTTCCCTGGAGAAGGCTAGTGTAAGCCATGAGATAATAATGGATCTGGGCCGTAGTACGAGATGGACCCTTCAATATTAACACTTTAACAGTCATATATCGGCTACGGATCGGACTGTTTGTAAATATTGCGAACCAAAACTAATAATAAAATAAGAGCAATTTGTGACGTTGTATTGTTGCAATGGATAAATACAACTCGACTTCTACGTCGGATAAAAAGACGAAAATTTTGAATTATATAACGTAAATAATATATACTCCAATAAGTTATTTTTTAGAAGTACAATTCGACTTTTACGTGATAAAAAGACAGAAATTTTGAGTTATATAAACGTGAATAATATATATTCCAATAAGTTATCTTTTAGATTTTCTCTTCTTATATATATATGTATAGGTCATATGACTTTCTTTTCAGGTTAAATCAGGGAGAAAGGTTCTTTCTAATATGAACCTCTCGCTATTTCCTATGATAGGAAAGAGTTATGTTAAATAATCCAACTTTTTTTCTTGACCTTTGTCCCGATCCCATTATAAAACGAGGTGGGGGAATGCGGGTTGCCAATCGCGTCTATAAGTTTTGAGTCCTCATCTTTGCCACTATAAATCAAACCCTGCAAGACAACCCCTCGAAATGGAGCAAAAATTACTTGGATTCATAAGAAATGGTCACGAACAGCAAAGAAACTGTAAATATTTCTTGTATCCTCCTTGTCCATAAAGTTATGCTACAAAGTGACTCAACAAAATGTGGACTTTATGTTCAAAAAGCCAAAATTCACTTCCGCTTTCACCATCGTGGCAACAATTAGAAGAATCATCAAAACCCCAGCCCTGCATTCATCAGAAAGATATTATAGCAACGTAAATCTTATGGCTACTCTACTATCCAATACATGCTTCTTGAAAAACCCATCAACACTTATAGAGAGTGCAACACCCCAAGCAGTGAGGTTTGGTTGGTTTTGGTGTTTCAAGCATAGCGAGCTGCTTTAACCCACTCCATCTCCAATGTACTGGAAAACTCATCCCTGAAAAATTTTGTGTTCTTTGGAAAGAATGCAACACAAAGGCAAACAGGAAACAGTCTTCTTCTGCAACAGCAAAGCAGCACACTTGCTCAGAATCGATCGTGTTGGGAGTGCTAATCTATGAAACAGAATAGACCTTTACTACTTTTGTTGTGTCACAGACAACAAGGTTCTCTGATTCCATAGGACTCGTACACAGCCAATTGACCTGCAAATCAGAGGTCCAGAATGAAAATGTTCCGATCCAAGCAATGCAAGGACAACAAAGAGCTGAAAACAAAGATTGATGCATTGCAAGCTCACCTTTTTGCTCAAATTGATATTGAGACGCAGAATGTCCACATGACAGCCTGTCTGCCCTGCACCAAGATGTTGAGAGCAATCCCAGACCTTAACTGATTTGTCATTTCCACCTGAAATTATATACTTCCCCCTCTCCCCAAACAATGAAAAAGCCACACAAGATACAGCAGCGTTATGGCCACCCAGAGTGTAATCTAAATGCAGCCTACTTCTTGCATTTTGGCCATGGATTTCGTTACTGACAGTACTAATACTGTCTTTAGATGTTGATTGAGTTCCTTTCCGTGCTCTTCTGGAGGACTTTGACCTAATACCAGCAAGTTCTGATTCAATATTAATTACATCAACGCTCCCATCACCCCGAGCCACAACACAAACATTATTCGACTTGTCTAGCATATCAGCATCTGGAACTGCTATGGCATGAACGAAAGCAGGATTGAAACATTGTGCCTCGTTACTACTACTCTCCCTGCAAGGTAAAGCTGCAATGCAAAAGATTGGCCAAAAAGGTGGACACAGGCATTGAGAATTCATCAGCCCCCATCAGAAAATAAAAGACCAATGAGATTACATTATTTCTTCTAGAAAGATAATCATCAAACTGACCTCTTTAGTTTTGTAGGAAGATCACTTCTTAGATTATGAATATATTAAAGATCCCTTAATGAGATTACATTATGAATGAGATTACATTTTTTTTTTTTTTTGATCCCTTAGAAGGCTTATTGGGCCATGGGCTAATCAAATAGGGGTAGCCCTCTCTAATCCCTTTAATCCTCACACACCTCATCCAGTGGTTTGAACCAAAGACCTCTAGAAAGTTCAGATTCCCATCCTCTGGGGCCTCTCCTTCAGCCACCAACCCCAAAAGGACACCAAAACTTCTATTCATATGATGCAGAATAATCATTTAAGACAAACAAAGCAAGAGAAATACATACCAAAATCCACAATCTTGACTGGGCGCCCTTTAGAAAAGTCCCACAAGATAACCTTAGAGTCAAGACCACCGGTAACAACTGTTAGAAAATGTGTTAATGAGTAATACACCTTGGAACTCAGAAGTTCAAATAGAAGCTCCAATTGAGTCCACATTTTCATTACCATATTTTGCAAGGAAATGTGTGTGTACATGTGTTTGAGAGAGAGGGAGAAAAGATATAAAAGCTCCTCGAGATACCTTCCCAAGGTCTCCAAGGAATAAATTGCACACTGCTACAAATCTATTAAGTGGTCAAGGTATGCCAAGGGTCTCCAGCTCAAAAACAGGATACAAGTAAATATGAATGTATGTCCATGCATGAGCATGTTTTGTGTGTAGAGGGAGAGACAGAGTCAGCATCCATATAATAGATATCAAGACCAATCCTGTGAAAGGGAAGAAACATGCCACTGAACTATGAAAAATTATAAGCATTTGCAAATATCAAATAAACCAGGAACATTTCCATGAAAAGTTTCTTTTATCAGGGCACAACAATAGCTGATATTTTTGCAAAACCAATAAGAGTTTCATCCATCCTGGGAATAATTTTTTCTGATAAAAGAAACTCCTTAAGCAAGATGAAGCCTGAGGAGAATGGTGGAATTAGACATCCTCCATCCTCCATCTATGTTAGATAAAAAAAAAAAATAATCCAATAATAAGGAAAATGTTCCAGATGAGCTAGAATAGATAAGCATCAACACTTGTACATCAGGTAATGTTTACTAATTATAAATGTGCCAGATACAGATGGATACACTTGTATGGCCAGTTCTCAATGTCTTGTAAAGGCAGTCCTGGTTAACATCAATAATCTGGCAGGAAAATACCATTATAAGCTTCAAAACTTAGAAAATGCATTGCAACCCGATGGGCAAAAGTATCATATAAGAAGGATGAGGGAGAGATAGGAAGATAACACAAGAAAAATACTGAAGCAGTGTAGACAGAAAGTTCCAGAACTTTAAGATAACACAAAAGAGGATTGGATTTTAACTGATCATATTGGTGCATAATAACCACTATCATTGCTCAAATTATAAGATAATACTCAGCAATCCCAACCATAAAAGTAAACATTTAAATATGAAAGAGATATTGGTTTCATACACAAACTTATTGGACCAAACTCTCTATGAAACCAAATGAAAGGTGATAATAAAGTAAAACATTTTTCATATCCATAATAAATTGACCTAGAGTCCATGTCACTTGTACTCCAAAAAATTATCTCTCTTAACACTCAAGACATGATTGAGAGGGTTACTCGACTTGGCAGGATGTGATTGCTGTGGCAAAGAAGTTACACCCCAAGGCTAAGAGTTTAGCCATCAGTGCAAAGAACCCAGCTCCTCTTTACCTATTTGGGGAAAGAAGGATGTGAGTTCCATGATTGCACTTACATCTAGCCCAAAGTATAAGATCACATAAAAGATAGTTATGAGTCTTAGGGCTGATTGGGAAGCCCTACTAGATAGGATCATCATTGCATGAGAGTTCATTCCTAAACTTATTGATGCACTTCCCAATGTTTATCAACAGGAGATACAAAACAAGGGCTACAGCCTTCACCAGGCCACTCTCATTCATCCCATTTTTCATCAATCTAATCCAATTTCCTTCAAGTAAAAAGGCAATGTGCCAAGAAAAATACAAACCTTTACATCACCACCATCATCTGCAGAAGCAAGAAAGGCGCCCTTAGAGTTGCAAGCAATCTGCATAAGTTACAAAAACTTCATCTGAAACTTTTACCTCTGGAACAAATATTACTCTTGCATTTACTATCTTAATTCTCTTTTTTAATTAATATAAAGAAAAACTTCATCTGCTGTTGCCATTCAATAAAGTTTGACAGTCCTCTTATTAGAAAGAAAGTTGACTGTTCACGTCGAACCAATAAATATCAAGTTTATATGGATAACAGTCATGCTTCGAAGTAACCGGAAGAATGTACCAAAAAAGTAACTAGCACAATGAAAGTATTCAAAGGTTTGTTCAAGAGGTTAAGAAATTTACCTGATTTATTTCCTCCTTATTGTAGATGTAACTCTTCAATTGCTTCCATGAGGCAGCCTTCAAATACCAAAGATATAATTACACAAGGATAAAGGGAAAAAAATAGTTGAAAGAGCTTTACAGTACCAGCAAAATATTTACCATATGCACATCAAAACACTTGACTTCACTTTCTGAGGCAACATAAATAATGTCTTCATTCCCTGATGCATCCAAAAACCAAGTTTTAAATACTCAGCAAAAAAGAAAATGGGTAAAATACTAAAACCTTCCAGGCACATCTTCACCCAAGTTTAAACCTGATGTCAAAGCATCCAGAGAATCCTCATTGCCAGGACTTCATACACAACTAACATTTCTCGGATGCAACTATGCTACAGTTTCTTTTTTTCTTTTTTTTTTTTTCTTTTCTTTATTTTATGTTTGGCTTTGTTGGGAAGGAGGAAAATTGCAAAATTGTCAAAATTTCCCTTATTTTTCAAAGCTTAGAAACCATCCCTCCACACAACTGCAAATTTTTTATTCGTTCACTCCTCATTTGCTTCATTTCTAATTGCAAATAAGTTCAGTCCATGACCATGAATCCGCAAAGCCAGAAGGCAATGATATTCCAAATCATACAAAAGAAAAGGGAAAGAAAGAAAGAAACAAAAAAAAAAAAAAAAAGAATGTACATATTAAGTTAATATGTCATTCACCTGACTTGAAACACAATGAAGAAATAGGTTGCTCTCCAACCTCCATAATCAGCTGCACATCCTTGCACCTCATATCGAACCAGCAAACGCAGCCATCCTATTCATTTTATATCCTCAAAATTCCACATAAATTAGCTCAATTCCACTCACACTAAGTTCTTCTATCATTAATTCCGCAAAGAAATTTAAGTTTTTTTTTTATATAAAAGAATTCAGAGCACAATTATGAAAATGTAGAGATCTAGCCCGGAATTCCGTGGTTGCCACAACAAATATTAGCTATAAATCCAAAAAAAAAAAAAGCGAAAATGATAATAACCAAATAGTTATTCATGTACCTCGCCGGCGGTGGCGATGAGGCCCGGGCGGTCGCTTGAGGCGACGCAGCAGGTGGCGGTGGCCCTGTGGCCTCTTAATCTTCTGGGCTCCATCAGGGCTGGCCGCGCTTATTGTCTCACCGTCTTTGCCAAAAGTCAGTCAACCAATCGCCACTCTGCTTCTCGTTCTTCGCTCTGCCGCCTTTGTGTTGCCGCCACCTTGCATTGGGCCTGAGCTGGGTCGGGTTGATCTGGGTCGAACCCAATTTGGATCCTTTTACATTTTTTTTTTTTTCGCAACGTCTTTCCATTGTTTTTTTTTAAGATAATATTGTGTACGGATTTTAATTTGTTTCAACATTTTTTTTTTCTCTTCAAGTCAGTCAAAAACAATTTCCTTTTATTTTTTCTGCATAATTTGTTGGGTTTTTTTTTTATTTTGGTTTTTTTAACAGAACAAAGGAAACCAATGGTGCAGTAGTTTCACTTTTCAAATGTTTATAATTATAACAGATTAAATTTTTATTTTCACTTAAATCTAATTTTACTCATTTTTTTTAGTGAATCATATTAAAATTCTTGTATTTTTTGACGTTAAAAATTCTCTGTAATTGATCTAGAAACCAATCCCTTAATCCCTTAAGTATGTTTGCTTTATTTTTATTAAAAAAAATTATCTATAAGGGTAATTGACAAAATTATCCTTAATTATCTTTCTTTCTTTTTTTTTTTTCTAAGATAATGGCTAAATAATGGCTCTTGGAGAGAACTATGAGAACAGTTATTTGGGTTCTCTCTATAGACTTTACACCAGAAACCATTATCAACAATTATCTCGTCTTATTACCATTTGATTAGATATAAACCTTTTGTTGAATTACGAATAAATTGCATTTTGTTAATTTGTTGCAAAATTCCAAATTTTTTTTGAGCTAGAATAATGAAATTCTTATTCATTCTAATAAAATATGCATATCATGATCAATAAGAGGATAAATTGAAGTTAAATTCCTCGGTGTGTCGTTCAACCTCTTTCATGTTAAACAAAGTTACCTTAGCTAAGACGTGGGTAAACCATTATATTCTCGTTTTACATAATAAACTGAACCTAGCAAAAACAAATGATAAAAGCTTTGATATGATATCTAGTTGTTCGATTGCCAAACTCTTTGCTTGTTATGTTTTTCATTACTCTCAATGTTGTCAAGAAATCGAATTCCCTGAATACAGAAGAGAGAGACATATCAGCCACCTTTTTCTGTAATGCTTCGGGAATCGCAGGGAGCTCCAGTACCGTGAGAGCATAATGGATGGACTCTTTTACCTTTGAGAGCATAAAACAATCGTCAAACGTCTTATTTTTGCTAATAATAAATTTAAGTGAATTCAAATCAATACACCCCAACTTGTATCCTTTGAAGCCTTTTGTATAACTTAGGAATATGCATTTTCTTTTCCCTTAGCCTAAGCTTGTCTTCTTTTTCATAAGCATAAGCATAACAACCAAATATTTTGAAATTAAAGTAATAAATAGGAGAACTGGACCATACCTCTTCTAAAGTTCTAATCTCAAATGCTATTAATGGTGACTAGTTGAGTAAGTAGCAAGTTATATTGATAGTTTTAGTTCAAAAAACCTTTAAAAGTTTTACCCCATAGAGCATGCAACAAGCTCTCTCTAAGAGTGTGGTATATGCCTAATTTTGCAATGTCAAATGATACATTCATTCTTGCAAAACTCTTCAAATTTACTAAAACAATATTCTAGACCATTATTAATCCGTAAAAGCTTGCTTTTCTTATCAATATGCTTTTCAATCAAGATCTTCCATTATTTTAATTTGCTAAATACTTCGCTCTTCTATTTGAGAATGTATACCCATACTTTCCTTCAAAAATCATCATTAAAAGTTAACGAATATTGTTTACCATCTTTGGATGGAATAGAAATAGGTCCCCATAAGTTAGAGTAAATATAATTCATCGATTTTTTTGGTTCTGTGGACTATTGCAATAAATTTGACTATACTTTTCCTTTCAAAGATGCAATGCTAGTAGAACTCTAGCTTGCTTGTTTTTAGACCTTTAAGCACTTGCTTAACTCAATCACATTTCACTCACTCATTTGGCCTAGTTGTATATGTCACAACTGAGAAGTCCTAGAACCTTAATATGTTACTAAGATATTTGTATCATCGATAATTGTACTTCTTTAAAGATAGTACTGGTTGTTGACTAGCTTTCCTTTCATCATGATCAATGCATCCTTGTAGGCTTTAAGTACTCCACCTTTAGCTGAATATGATAACTATGATTGTCAAGAATACTCGTTGATATGATATTTTTTTTTTAAAAAAAAAAAAAACTCTAAAGCATGTCAAACCTCTAATATCCTAATTATATCATCACGCACCTTAATTCAAACAATACCCACGCTAATAACATACATTACCTTGTTGTTTCCTAATAAGATTGTTCCACTATTTATTAATTTATTATAGGTGGTGAACCAATGCTTATTAGGATACATGTGAAACGTATAATCTAAAATAAGAATCCATTTGTCATTTGAGTCACCAATGGACACTATCAGAACATTATATTCATCAAAGTTTTCACCTTTATTCACTATATTTGCTACATTGGTAGAATCATCAACTTTCTACTTTTCCTTATTTTTGTGCTTAGGACAACTCCCCCAAATATATCCTTTGTTGTGACAAAGTAATAGGTCGCTCTACTATGCCTAGATTTGGATATAGACTTACCTTTGCTAGTAGACCCTTTTTGAGTTAATCTTTCTTTGACAATCAAATTGTCTACTTGATTCTTTAGGAATTCTTCTGTTATCCACTTCTTTATCTCCCTTGAGTTTAATGATGCTTTTACATCATCTAGGGAAAGACTTTCCTTTAGGCGCAATATTGTGTCAACAAAATTTTCATAAGAAAAAAATAGCTTGCCCCATTGAACTCTATAAGAAAATCTTAAATGAATATTTCTTTGTTCATTTGGAGAGTATAAAGATAGTGTTTCAAGTACATCTAATTGGTTACACACTTGGGTAATGTACCAAGACTCTAGTTTAGGCCACAAACCATTAGACATAATTTGATCTGCAACTTCACATAGGACTTCATTTGATAAGCATAATAATATTGTACCATGTGTCTTCTCTACAAGCCTCTGCTTCTTCTCTTTTGTCATAATCATAACTTTTTATTGTCTTTGAATGCCTTGTCTAGTCCTTGCTAGATTAATAAGACCCGTATATTTAACTCATTTTTATCATCATATTTTTACATCTCATACTTCGTGCCAACCTTTCTATGATAAACAAATATATTCAATAATAAGTTGAGTCTTGACACCAATTTGTTGTAATAAATTTGCTGGACTCTCAAATCTAAATTAATTATTTGGATAAAGTAATAATTTGTGCAAAAATTGATAGCATGCTGAAAAATTTTAAGACACAAAAATTTAAGTGATTTGAGTATAGTTTACATGCATAACAAAGATCATCGGAAAATTAATAACAGAAAATTTACAAATTGTACTCAATATGTTTTATTGTCCAAAATTCCAAATATATCTTATATCACTCAACTTTTAAGTTTTTTTTTTCTCAAAATAATTGTATAATTTTTTTCTTGCATGATTTATTTGGTTCTGAAACTAAAATCTACATATAGACCTTCAACTGACAGACAATAAAGAAAATCGCATGGACAAATGTCTACGCTGCAACCAACGTGATAATTAAAAAAAAAAAAAGTGTTTTTTTTCATCACTTTCCGCCACCCAGGGCATTTTAAATGCCTTAATTTTTTTTTTTTTTTTTTATCTGTTTTGACACAGACAAAGACGCACACTTAAACATCTTATTTGTTTAGAATGTAATAGTTTTAACTCATATTCCCCCAATAATTAAGTTTTCTCGGTTTAAAGAATAAGTGTTAAGGGTTAAAATAAATTGTCGAGGAGGTAAAGAAAAGAAAATAGAAGAAAGAAAAGGATAGGTTTCAACTTACTTAAAAATAATGCAACAAAGAGTGAAATATTGTATTATTTTAAGTTTTGCTATATATATATATATAAGATCATTAAATGTTAACTTCTATAGATTTTTTTTTTTTGACACTTAACTTCCTGTTACTCATTATTATTCCCCATTATCTTCTAAATCTTACAACCCAATTTCATTTACTTCAACTACAAATGATTTTCGAAATTAGTTAAGACTCCTGCAGTTTATGTCCACTTCTGTATGATACCAGTTGCTCCATTGAATTTGCTTCATTAATGTGATTACGATTCAACTTTGATCCTTACAGATTGTTCCCTTTGACATTTATGCTCTTGTTACCCTTTGACATTTATTTTCTTAATCATTACATTCATGTAACTTCTACCATCAAATTTTCGGCTCCAAACAAAAGCCACCTTAACCCTTTCACAAACAACAAATTATTATATGCATGTGAAGCTGTTTTTGAAAAATATATATATAAAAAGATAATAATAAATTTGTGTTACAATGTGATTCAATATTTGTCCCACTCTCGTTTACTAGATAATTTCATTACATCGGCAAAACCAGCCAATAAAATTCAAAAGCAATTTTATGATGATATTCCGCATATATTTCCAGGAAACAACTTCATTATATCAGCCATACAGGCCAACAAACGTCATGTTGAAATTCTTGCAGATATTCATATCCAAAGCATTGACCAACGATACAATACACCTGAATTCCTTCAGAATGTCTTTGTTGACCCTTTAATCTGTCGGCAAGAAACTTCAACATGGGCGTCCCTTGACAAATCAACAATGAGGACCGATCTTTCATAAGCACAGAATGTTAATTGTTCTTTTTATTTCATGTATTCGTGTTCATTTTAGACCAAAAAAAACAAAAAACCTGTCAATAGCCTTGCTCACTTTAAGAAATATGTATTACAGTATTACTCTCTCCCAAAAAAAAACAAAAAGGTCTCATAATCACAAAAATCATAATCATAATTTCCGTGTTTAATCTTGTGCAAGAAGCTACTAGTGTCGATCAATTTGTGCAAGTCAAAAGAAACAATACGCATTTTTATTTATAATTGTTTTTTTCTTATTAGGTGCAATTTTATTCACAATTGAAATTGCAGAGACCTGCAACCAAAATAGCTAACCCAAAAAAAAAAAAGAACCGCAAATCTAGAAAACAAACCAGATATTTATGAAAAAATGTAAATTAACTATGAACTATGAATCTGAAGTGAAATTTTTTCATTATCTAACAGCGGATGCGACAGTATGAGCCCACCACTTAAGACGGTCTTTCATGTCAATCTCGTTACTCAAAGCTGGAATTCTCCAATTCATCAGTGGCTCCTCTTTCCTTCTCCTTTCTGAAGCCTCCCAAGCTTCAGACAGATATGGCCTAGGAACTGTAGACTCATCTGCAACAGTATTAATGTTTTCTTCTCCATCTTTCTTTCCCAGTCTTTGCAGGCCAGGAAGTATTGAGACCAAGCTTGAATCTTTATCTTCCTCCGAGAACACAAAACCCAAATCCATAAACCCTTGTAGCTCCTCAAATTCCAGTTCTGACAAGCTCTTGCTTCTAGCTCTCTTCCCTCCTCTCCTGCTGCCAATCGCTTTCTTTTTTGAAAATTCCTGAGGCCTTGATCTTTGTATTGCTATTGGGACTGGATTCTCTGTTTCTTCTTCTGTCATTTCTTTGCTGGAGAGAATTGTGTGGAGCTTTGTTGTCTGTAGGACCGAGTCTGGGGAGAAGGGATAATCAAAGTTGGAGCATAATTGTTCACTCATGGACCTTGTAATCATTGTTGGGGCTCTCTGCATCTCTGGTTTTGGACCTTCTTCTTGATTTTGGCGATCTGGGTTTCCTGCAGAACTTGATGATTTTGAAGCACCAGATTGTTTCTTGAAAATCTCCTTCTCAAACCAGCATGAATCAAAGAGCTCTATGAATTGGCTTACTTCCATCAACGGGGCTAAGACGAAGCAAAGCAGGAAAGCCAATTGTGTAATATGTATTTGTGTTTTCTGACACATTGGAATTGCAGGGCACCCATTATAAAGACTCAGTATTTGACCAAATTGCCCTTGGCATTGTTCCTATATTCCCCAAAAGATTCAAAAAGTCAACAGTTGCAGTTTTTGCACTCGGAGTCTTTGTTTTGTTTTTTTGTTTTTTTTAATATAAGTTTGTCTTACATTTTATATTTTCCGAGTAAGTTGCTTTTCCGGGAAAGTAAACTGATTGCAACGTGTTTGGTAATCTGACGTGGCTTTTTTGGGAAGCCAAGATAGATGGTAATTATTGGGTGTGGCGTGAGTGTGGCGTGACAGGCAATAGTTGCTGCGGATGTTACCAGAAGAAGGCAGATGTGACCATTCAATGATGAAGCCATCCACGTTCTGCAATTGGTGAAACATCAATGTCATGTTAGATGGGCCGAGCAAATTTAATGCAAGCCCCAAGGAAACGTGATGCATGATACTAACTGGCTTGGTTTACTTATAGCTGAAGCAATGGAACCACCTAAATAATTGTGATGGGTGTCTAGTTTTCTGCAATTTTGGATTTGATGCCTAGTTAACATCGCTTATAGCCCCCGAGTCTATGCTCTTAGATGGGTGTCCATTGCTTGGTGTTAAAATATTCCATTTAATCACTAAATGCAAGAATAAATAAATCAATTGCGTTTTAGCTTTCATCTTCCTTGCTTCGGCTAAGTGCATGTCCGTTAAAATTTAATTGACTGTTATAGATTTATAATTTTATCATTAATTATGATCATATGTATGTTAATACACAATTTGTGCTAGAGTTGCAATCTCTTGATCGTAGTGTGTGAATGCGGGAGGAGAATTGTGTCATCAACTTGAGCTACAGTTACAAATGATAAAACAAGTAAATTACGCGTTGTAATAAGGGGTATTTGACTGCTTACGAGTCAAACACGCAATGCCGGATTACCAAGTCAAGCTGACCACAATTAAAGGGTATTACGGTAATCGAGACAAGGGCTAGTTTAGAATATTCTCCTTCCCATTCGGCGAATGATTCCCCAATTACATGCTGCGCGCCCGTGAGGGTCGCGGGAGTCAACGTAGGTTCGGCAGAGCAGACAGAACTCGTTTCAACGTGAATCTCATTGGCCGCGTGAAAAGTCAGGAAATTCAGACACTAATGGACACGTGAAAAATGGTTAATGTATTTTTTTTTTCAAAAAAAAAAACGAACAATTAATTTTATAATTTACTTGGGTTAAGATTATACCATGAAGTTAATTTTGAGGTCCGGGTGGAATTGGGTTGGGGTGGGTTGGGTTTTAACTTGTATTTTAGAGCCACGAATGAAAATTAAGAGCGTGTGACTCATTGCAATTACACCTCATCGCTCATCATATTGTGTGTTGTGTTGTGGACAACACTTACTAGCGCAATATTGCAATAATTTATGCAGAATGGAGTGGATGAGAAACATCGTCTCTTGGGCAGTGGCTGGTGAATTAGCCCCACTATAATGGGTCACACACACTTCTAATTGGCAAAGAAGTAATAATGGCTGGTGACTTTGTGGAATCACTCCAATAAGAACATTAACATTGAGGGTGTTTATTATTATTATTATTATTATTATTATTATTATTATTATTATTATT
>CM038607.1:7782085-7946774 GCA_021533255.1 Ceriops tagal
TTATTATTATTATTATTATTATTATTATTATTATTATTATTATTATTATTATTATTATTATTCGGTTTAGAGGTGGCATTATTGTTAAGTTTAGAAAAGTATGGTATTAGGCATTAGGTAAAATTTCTTAAAATTCATTATTTGTTGGCAAACCCCTCAAAAAGTAATATAAAAAGTTACTTTTTAGAGGTAACAGCAGCTGTTGATCGAAAAGGTAAATTTAGTAGAGATACAGAATAAATAGGCTCAAATACGACTTTATTATTATGCAAAAGTTAGTTAATTTCACCCATCGGCAGTGGATAGAGCAATGACATTGAAATTAAAATTAAATTGTTGTGTCAAATACACTCATTATTACTATTTCTGCCATATATTTATTAAAGGAAGACTGACGGCATCCTTGGCTTCTTTTATTTTCTTTTCTTTGTTTTTTAAGAACCTAATGCATATCGGTGATCTAATTTGTCAGTAGTTAATTAAAATAAGGTGTATGGTACTTGTGGGCATGCAAGAAAAAAAAAATATTAAATATTACGAAATTTTTTTATTTATTGTAAAAATACTAAGATGAATAATTTTTTATCAATAAAATTATTTGATAAAATATTAAAAAAATTATTCACTTCAACGAGTATAATATTTTGTGATAAATTATTAATATCTTTTCATAATATTTAATATATATATATATATATATATATATATCAATATATGAGCTACACACAGTTCGTCAAAGTCGTACTCTCGTCGAACCCGTGGCCTATAAGGCGAACAGCCGACCACCCAAGTCACTAGCAATGTTCATCAAATCTTTTGTTTGCTCTTTTTTTTTTTTGTTTGTTTTAATATTAAGTTATATCAATGTATAAAAATAATTATATAGTTATATTAAATTAACAAATAAAATGACTTCTAATATGACTAAAAAATATAAAAATTCTTTACTAATAATATTCATCAAATACTTAATTCGATTAATTCGATTAAAATCAAATCAAAATTATCATAATTGTTGAGAGTTATATAAAAATAATTTTTAGCTTAAACAAATAGTAACTAACTTTGATTTCAATTTTTAGAGTTAAAAGACAGCTAAAGCCCAAACCAAACCACTTTATAATACTAAAACTTAAGAATATATTTTACGGAAAGATAAATCACAAAAGTCGAATCATCCCCAACGATTTACAACTCTCTTACACCTTACACATTAAATTTTAAATTTTAAAACAATAGGTAAAATAATCTCTATTATGAATAAAAAAATACAAAAATTTCTCACTAGCATTGTTCATCAAATCCTTAATTCGATCAATTCAACTAAAATTCAATCAAAATTATTGAGAGTTATTTGAAAATGATTTTTAATTTAAATTAACTATAACTAACTTTGATTTCAATTTTGAGAGTTCAAAAACAACTAAAACCAAGACCAAATCACTTTATAATACTAAAACTTACAGAATACATTTCACGGAAACATGGATCACAAAAGTCCAATCATCCCCCACAATTTACAACTCTCTTACACCTTACACACTGAATATCAACTTAGGAGTGGACCTAGAGGGGTCGAGGTGGGGAGGGCAATTGACCCCCATTGACTTCATATAGATGTATCCATGGTTTTCAAGAATCGCTATCTATGATCCTAAATTCTATCAACCATCCAAATTGCATAAAATATGATTTTTTTAGTTGGATTAGGTAGAATTGCATGAAGGGTTGTAAAATTGTATTGAATCGCATAAGATTGTAAGTAGAATTGTGGTAGGATCATAAATTTTAATTTTTTTTCTTTCTATATTTGAAACATAATTTTAAGTAACTCCTTAGTTAGAAATATCTAATTTATTATCATTTGGTCTGATTAAATAATAAAATCATTTATAATTTTATTTTTATCAATTATATTAAATGGTTAATAAATGTAATTAACAAACATTATATTAAAAAATTTCAATACCGAAAAAGAAAAAAAAAAGGCTGAGAAGCGCACATGCTAACATGTATGAGCATATAAACAAAAAAATATCAATCAACTAAATATGAAGAAATGTAAAATTAAAAATTGATTTAATTTTAATTGAAAGTTTAACGATTCATCCTACTCTTTTTCAATTTTTTATCAATTAAAGTTTGAAAATGTAATATTTTTATTCTTTCAGTTCTTGAATTGACGCGTTGCATGTATCAAAGTGGGATTATTGAGTTATGTATCAGCAATGAATATCCATTAGGTATATTGAAACAAGTTGCCGGGGGATTCTATCATGATTTTTACTTTTGTACATAGTAAACATACCTTTTTAAAACCTTTAGATTGACTTGTGGTCTTTTCTTTAAACAAATTTCGTGCCACATTTCACTTTATCCTACGATTATGCATAAAAGACAAAGTAAATTTACATTGTCTACGAAGAAAATTATAATATCAGGCACCCATTATTATTAGATTTACCCCGTATGTTTATCTAGTATTACATTATTTCGAGGATCGAAATCATCCACTTAGCTGTTTTCATACAAGAAACATTTTTGGTAAAATTTTGGAATTTGTTGGGAAAATATATATTGAAAAAAAATCTGAAAATAAACTAATGTTTTTTTTTATAAATATTTATAGGAAATTTATCCAAGAATCAATTAAAATATCAACTAGAATATCTAATTCCCACAAAATATTAGATTTTGGTTGTTAAATATTTAATTTAAATTTTATTGAATGGAGTTGAACATGATAATTGAAAGCACATGATCTTGTTACAGCCAAATTGAAACCATAGGAGGCCTATGAAAAAGCGATAAACGTAGGGGCCCTCTTCCTACCTTATATGTGTCCTAAACTCATCACTCATCGTCGTATTGGATGATTTAATCTTGAAAAATTAGTAATGGTATTACCATTAAGACTACTCTTGATTTGGATTTGGTTTTCTCTCCTTGCATGCAAAGGTTTTACCATTTTCTTGAATGAATTGGGTCGAATTAAGGACACGAACATAAAGAGGAAGGATACATGTAACATATTGGATATCCTTTAGTTAGGGCCAGAAGATGAAATCAAAAGGGCACATTCGAGGAGATCATGTCGGTGCTTGCTGGTGTCAATCCATCGGACATTCCTATCTCATTTCTTCCATTTATATGACTCTCTTCTTTTATTATTATTATTATTATTTTAATTTTTGGTTCAAAAATGTTGATGGACATGCACATAAGTTATGCTCATTTTTTCTAGGCTTGTTAAAAAAGGAAATTGTTAGTCATGGCCCCTGCGGGAGTAAATTGGAGATCACTCGTTGATATTCTAATTTGACTTTCTTAAAAGGGATTCATTATCCGAGTCTTTATGGTTTCGAGTGGAACCTCCGTATACCTAACCACGATTACTAAATTTAAAACCTAACAGCACACTTCAACTCATGCCCTCTTTTGGGTACTGACAAAGGCGAGCATACCAACAAAACCTAGACCAAGTGGGTGGAAACACATCAAGCTCCTAACATCGGGTGGCTGCAGGTCCTCCACATCCCGTGTATATTCATGGTTTGATCAACGTTACATTCCGTATATATTAGCCCGTGCGTTCGTGGTTTGGTTAACGTTTATATATGAAATTAAGAACGGTTTGCATTCGTGTTCGCATGCACTTATATGTCTGTGTGTGGACGCGTGAACAACTTGGTTATGTAATATAATCAGCTCTTCAGACCACTGACTTCACGAACAAGATGATGCCCAACAATAGATCTTCTTCGTCAACTCGATTTCTTTATCATTTAAACGAAATAATATTTATACTATTTTTGAGGTGAAAGGGGAAAAGAAAAGATCTCTCCAAAAAAAAGAAAAAAAGTGAAGTTGACGAAGACGATGACAAGACCTCGAGGAATGGTGGGACCATGAACCCATGAATGAGAAACGGAACAATTCTTAGCATATCCTATATTTCTACAGCATATCCAAGCTCAAGGTGCGAATCACATTGTGTATATATTGGCTGCCATTCCATTACCGTTGCAACTCGAGCATTGATGGTTGGTGATGAAGGCAAATTAAATTAAATGCGTGGCTGTGGAGTAACAGGGCAATTCCCTATCGGCAAAGAGAGCATGTAAATGCTTACATAACAAATGTATGCATGCAACCTTCCCGCTTTGCCAAAGGAGAATTGCCCTGCTATTTTCTAGCAGTCACTAGACAGACTTGAAACAATATTGCTGCCCCAGCATAGGCAACCATGTTTTGATTGTTTGCCTTCTGTTACATTTTCCAAGTTTTTGTTAGCGCAGCTTATTTCGGGTTTCTGATATCTCTTTTCATGATCCTTTGGCAGGTGTTTTCTTATGGAGAGGTACGTCACCCTGATATATCCGGAGCAAAAAGTCTCAAGAAGTGTTGTAAATTAGTATTTTTTTAAAAGATTATTTACCATTATTTTTTATAATTATTGAACTAATTATTAAATAACTATTAAGTTAGTTGTTATATATTTGTTAACAACCATTATGAATTATAATGATATTAGTTATTTATTATCATTTCAATTTATATTTAACATTATTTCATTTTATGAGTTATTAAGTCATAATTAATATAAATTAATTTATTTCTCTTATTCTTAAAACACAATAAACACCATTCACAATAATTTATAATTTATTATCATGTCAATCAAAAGATTCAATTGTTTTTTTGTCTCATTATTTAAAGTACCCATTAGCCAAAAAGTTTGTTATATCTTAGGAAGATAAGCACTATAACTTGTTGTACTAAGACAATTTGTTTATAAGAATAAAAATTATTCTTAAGAATCTTGTCTAACATATTTCAAATATGATATTATTTTCAATTAATCTATTTTTATTATTATTTTATGTTAATTTATTGATTATTTTGCTAACAATCATAAGAATGATCTTTCTTATTTTTATTATATGTATATTCAGAGTTTTTAAACATAATTGTTAAATAGATGTTTTTGACTTATATACTTTTTTTATAAAGGTGAGATGATTATATATATCTCGTATTCTTATTTTGTATTAGAGAATTCAAATCATATTAAAACCTAGTATATTCATAAAGGTATAATGATGGTCTTTACAACTAAGAGATATGACCTACAAAATGCTTTTGCCTAACATATATTTAAAAGTGAAGAACCACCAAAAAGGGATCATATTGCTCCTATTTCTTGAAAAGTTTGCGTACCTTAATCATATGAATTTGATGACAATTGCAAAAGAATGCATTTAGTGGCTCTTTAAAATGCTAGCCTTGGCAAAGTAAGATACAAGTAACGTGTGTGTGTGTGTGTGTGTGTGTGTGTGTATTGTCTTTTTAGAAAAGTTGAAAACTTTAAAAGGTTATTTCATATATGACTTAGCATAATTTTATTTATTTTTATGAAAATGTGTTATAATTATATATTGCTAAATTGTCATGATCCTAGTTTTATTTTATTTTTTTATTGAATAATAAAGGTATAACACACATATGACATGATTTCTATTAATGTGAGGGTGTACTTACATCAATTATGTGTGTATTTTGTAATTATGGTCTAATGAAATTCTCTTTTAAGTTAATTGAAGTCAATTCTTAAGAAATAATACAAATATTTCTTTACTAAAAATTCACAAATTATGTAAGGTTAAGGTTAAGTGTAACTATAAAAGTGTTGGTAATTGTTGGACTTATGACAACACTAATATAAATTTTATTTATATTAATGTTCTACTAATATTGTCTTGCTATGATTCTAAATTCAAGTTTAACAGTTTTTAAATTTTGTAACATCATATCATTGTACTAATTTTATGGTACACAGTTAATAAAAAAATTGATGCAGTCTAAGAAAGATAAAAAAAATAAAAGGATGTTTTGGATTTGTAAGATATAAATGTCAGAATTAGTTGACACTTGTAATACAATAGGTTAAGATTACAGGTAAAGGTATGCTGGTCTATCTTTATGGGTTATTGGTTTGAGTCTTAAGGTTTATCCTTACACCCAACTATGATATTTTATTATGAATTATCAACTATACATAAAATAGTATAATAATGTTAATTGAATTTTTAATTTAAATAGGACTTGTTTACCTTTAAAAGTGGTGTAATGATTTGAAATTATATCAAACAAATAGTTACTACTTAGTGCATCAACGAGTTCATGTTTATAATTATAAATATGGCTAATTTGAAGATAAATTAGCTAATAATTTTTTTAAATTGATATTTTATTATTGGCAAAACTGATATTATAAATGTTGATGTATCGTAATAGTTAAGTCTCTATTATTCATTTTAAAAGTAAATCTTATAATAAAAAAAATAGACATGTTTGTTTAACTCACAAGTTGATAAACCAAATTATCGGTGATAAAGTAATCACTTAATTTTGCATGGTTAAAAATGAATTGAAATGATCCTTTGACTAAGCAAAAAGTTAGTGTAAATGACGTCAAAGGGAATGAGAATTATGTCTATAAATTATGATCAAAAGTGATAAGAACTCAACTTATATGATAAAAAATCATTGGAAGTAGATTCATATTGATGATAATAAGTCACTGATTGATCATATGTACATTACTAAAATTACAAAGTCTTTAACTATGATGTAAATAGTGCAAAATTTTTAATTTTTAGATTAATTTATATATTTAATGAATTATATAGTCCTTATGGGTAGTGTGTTATTAGAATGTATATTTGATAAATTCAATTATATGAAAATGGAATAGGCCACGCTTATGAGATCTATAGAGCTCTCATGAAAATAAATTAGCTATATGTATGACCCAATAGCACCTAATCATGTTAAACATAATCTTAGAAATTATGACTTAAAGGCAAGTTTACTAATATTCATAAAAAAGTTATAATTCATAAAAATTTTTATATCATCATGCTTCTAAGTATCAAAACTTATATGTCTTAATTTTTTATTCATAGCTTGATAAGCACCAAAAATAGGATGTTATATTTTTGTTGATTAACTCAGCAAAATTAACTTTTTGAAATATTGAGAGATTATTCTAAATTAAAATATTTTCAAAGCATGCTTTTAAACTTGGTCAATTAGCCATTTTATAACTATTAGACTAGTTATTATATATCCATTAATAGTCATTATGAATCATAATCATACTAGTCATATATTATTATTGGAATTTATATTCAACATTATTTTACTTTAAGTTATTAATGTATGACTAATAGTTTTTTCTTTTTATTCTTAGAAGACAATAAATATCATTTACAATAATTCATAACTTATACTAGGTTAGTAAAAAAATTAAGCTGCTTCTATTATTTTACTATTTGAAATGCACATTAGTAGGAATGACTATCATATCTTAGGAAAATAACTATTATAACTTATTACATTGAAACAATATGTCTATAAAAATGAAAGCTATTTTTGAAAACAATGTCTAACACACTTCAAACGCCATATCACTTTTAATTAATTGACTTTTGTTGCAATATTATATTACTTTATTGATTATTTTTCCAACATTAAAGACTAACAATCTTAATATAATCATGTTATCGTTATTTATTGTTTACATGACTATTAGTTTTAAGTGTCTTAATGACCAAAAGAAAAATATTTGCAATTATAAAAAAATTTTAGTATATTAAAGGTTCAAAGTTGAGTTGATACATAAATTAATGTGCACTATAAGGATTAGTGTGATCTCTTATAAGGTTCTTGAGAATTTCTAAATAGAAATATACCATTACTTTGTAATGATTTTGTAAGATGCATTTGTTAAAAGTGATTTTGGAATTGTTAACTTCTTATATACTTGAAATAATTTTTGATCAAATAGGTAGATTATTAAAAGTAAATTAATAATAATGTTTAAAATTTTTACAAAGTAATTGTAACTTAATCAAATGGCTTGGTTTAGTAACTTAGTTTGACAATTATCACTATATATTTATAAACTCATGTCTCCAACTATATTTATTTTCCATGTTTTTTTAATATCTTTACTTACATTTTAGTGATAATTTAGTTAAGTAGGTCAAAAAGTGTTATAAATCTAATTAATAATACATTAACTTCAATAAATTTAAAAATCAACAAACTACAAACCATCATCATCATTATCTGCTTAAACCTTTATAAATATTCAAATAATGTGTCTTTATGTCTATTTATAGTTTATAAGTCATTTGTATTCATAGTTGCATGTTCAAAGTTATCTAAGCATTTTAACTTTTAAGGACATTCAAACAAAGTGACTTTATATGCATTCGTAGTTTATGAGTCATTTGTATTCATAGTTGTTTGTTTAAAGTTGTTTCAGTATTTTAACTTCTGAGGATCTTATTAAGCCATTTATATATAATCTACTTGGTTATGTATATTTTAATTAAGAAGTTTTGAAATTTTTGTTGTTTAAAAAAATATAAGATATAAAAGAAAATAAACAAAATTTTCAGAAAGTTTAAAATGGTTTTCCCTCAAACCATTATGTAAATGTGTGTTTGTGTTTAGGTGCATGTTTTTATATTTTACATTTAAACTATATGATTAACTTGTTAACTAAACCCATTACAACTTAATTAAGGTATAAAGGCTTTTATAACTTTAAAGTTCTATTTAAGTGCTAGTGAAACATTTTTAATTGTTAGATGATAAGGACAAAATTAGGCCTTTTCAAGCCTATAAACATACTTTAAGTTCTAAAGTCTTTAACTTGGGTTTTGAGGGTTCCATTAGAGCCTTAATCATCCTAGACATTTATAGCCTATATTGTTAACACTTAAACAATTACACTACAATCTAACCTCATTAAATTAAGTACTTATTTAACCCTACAAATATCAAGGTCTCTTTGCTTATAAGGTTTACTAATTGTTTCTTAAGCTTTCTTAATCTACATCCTTTTTGATTTCATAATTATTTACCAACTTAATGTATCTATATTTTTTTATTTGAACTACATGGTTAATTTATTAACTAAACTTATTATAATTTAACAAAGAAATAAAAACTTTTATAATTTCAAAGTTCTCTCTAATTCTAGTAGAGCATTTTTAATTATTGGATGATAAAGACAAAGTAGGTCTTTTCAACATTATAAATGTACTATAAGTTTCAAAATCTTTAACTTGGGATTTAAGGGGTCTATTAGAACCCTAATTATTTTAGACATTAACAACCTATACCATTAACACTCGAATAACTACACTACAATCTAAACTCCTTAAATCAGTTACCTATTTAGTCTTATAAATTTTAAGGACTCCATGCTTCCAAGGCATGTTCACTCTCTTTTGAGCTCTTGCAAACTACGTTTTTCTTGATTTCATTGCTTACTAACTTAATGTTACTACTAAGTTGCAACCTAGCACTTAACTTCTCTTATGTTTTATAAGTGTTGAGTCTCAACCAAACTTATATCAAACTTGTCATTGGAGAACATATTTAAATAGTAAATTGAATGTTTTAATGGTGCATTGTAAGACTTGGCAAGATGGCTACTTAAGGAATCAAAAATTTCCTAAGGGACAAGTGAGAAACTCACCACACGATGAAAGCCAACTATTTTGTAAAATGTATTATTTTTCATATTAGTCCAATATTGTAAAAGACAAAACAAACTCATTGAATCTTTAAAAATTAACTAGAAGACTTCTTGAAGAAACTTTGAACAACTTAAATATCAGGTTACATTTATGATAAAGATAAATTGTTTCATAATCAATTTCATGAGTTAAAAGCAAACTAAATAAAATTTTATTACATAATTTTCTTGATATAAAAATACTAAACTAAAATAGAGAAATATTTAAAAAAAATAAAGTCACAAAGATTTTCTAATTTATCCTTATAAGCTTTCCACTTTTGGATTTTTAGGATATTAATATTTTTTAAAAAATAAAGTAGATAAACTTGTTGGACTAGTTAAACCAAAAATTGATAGGACCACTAATTTAGTTCATTCTTAAAAATTAGAAAAATTCAAAACTCATCAAAAATTGGGTTGAACTAGAAAATTTGGTTAAAAAATAGAAAAATTAATCTCTTGTTTAATCCAATTTTAACTTAAAAATACTAAAACTTACAATTTGACTTTTGATTTTTCTAACTTATAATTGAATTGTAAATTAACTAAAAATTAAAATTTGGTTGTAAATTTTATGTAAACTTCTAATATATTTATTAAAACTAGAATTTAATATACAATCAAGTTTTTCTAAAGATTTTTCTTCAAAAACCTTTAAATTTAATCATTAAAATGTGTTTTTTTTACATGTTCAATCTATTCAAATTCAAATCAAACCAATTAAAACTTGAACATTTGACTTTTTTGAATTGATGAGCGGATCAAAACTGATTTAACTAGGTGTGCTCCCTAATTTATCTCGGCGGGTTTGGATCCAGAAGCAAGCATTCTTGAAGTAAGATTTCAAAGTACCCAAGACTGATGTAGGGAATGTGCCCTTAACATGGTTTGGAAATTAGTTAATAGCGAAAAAAAAAAACCTAAACCAAAGCTCCCTGTAGGAGAA
Organism: Ceriops tagal; assembly: GCA_021533255.1. Classification (NCBI taxonomy): domain Eukaryota; kingdom Viridiplantae; phylum Streptophyta; class Magnoliopsida; order Malpighiales; family Rhizophoraceae; genus Ceriops; species Ceriops tagal. Next base: position 7,792,633 of record CM038607.1, read on the forward strand.
ATTTATAACCTACCGTAACATTTTTGCACCTTCCACAAGCCATAAAAAGAAAGTACTCCCAATCGAAGCAAACCTGGGAGCGTGTTCACAGGTTAAAAGCTCCATGGGATCAAAACACAAAGCAAGAGGGAATTGTTATGGTTGGAATTGTGGTATTGAGACAGTTCAAGTAGATGCAGCATTATTCGTTCTCCATCACATTGTATAGATATCATCTCGAAACCCGAAAATATTTGGTATATCTATGTTATTATATCATTTACTACTACGTAAACAAAAAATTTCTGAAAGAAAATTAGAGGGAGTCTCCATAATTTAGTGAATCTATTCATTGTGTTATGTTAATTTGACAAAATTTCCCTACCTAGCCAAAGACATAAATTGATCAATTTTTAAATATTTTCTTTATGGCTGTATTATTGGTGATTTGAATTTTCTCCTTAATTATTTTTAGCATTTTCAAACCTATTTATTTATTTTGTTGCTCCTATTCCCCCCCCCCCCCCAAAAAAAAAACTTACCTTTCTCTCTTTTTCACAGTGTCTCCACCATCAGCATTGTCCATCATCATCATCTTCTTCTTCTTCTTCTTCTTCTTCTTCTTCTTCTTCTTCTTCTTCTTCTTCTTCTTCTTCTTTCCTTTTTCGGCCTTTTGTTTTTGTGGATCTCGTAACCTTCTCCTCTAGTTTACAATCAAACATTTTATTACGTAATGAGCAGGCATAGCCCGACCTTATTATTCTATGAATGTAAACTTCAGCTGAATCTACAGCCTCGACTGATTCACAAGACTCACCACCTTCTAGCGTTTTTTTAATGTCCTGCAGGTTCTTTTATGAAGCTCCAAACAGTGAAAATGAGGGAACCAAATTTTCTAGTGAATTTTCATGCCAAATTGGATCGTTTTAATTTAACTCATGGGGATACATTGTGTGTACCTTTTTAAAATGCCGAAATCATTCTTCCGGTGAAGTGATTTTGAATTTCTCTTTGGCATAAGGTTGTTGAAATGTCAGTCTGAATTCTTTTGATATTAAAAGTGAAAGATACGAGTTATAAATCTAATGAGTTAAGATCTTAGGTGCACTTTACTAAAACTAAAATTCTATCCAAAAAAAGAAAAAACTTTCAAAGAAATAGTGAACTATAAATGAGTAAATATGTACCAATAAAAGAAAATACAACTGAGTGAGTAACCAAACTGAATCCTCGTAACGGCGCTTACTATGAAGCCGAACTGTGCAGAAGAATTGCGGGGCAAATCTCCTTTGGCATGGTGAACACTATGAGTATGCTCAGCTTCGATTGCATGCCAATGGAGAGCTTGCCCCGTAATGCAACTGCACCTGAAGTCACGGGGGCTGATGATCGCCTGTAGACGCTGCATTTATGCTATTCCGGAGGGAGGTCAGGAGGCATATACTTTGGAACAATGCCTTTTGTTGTGCGGTTGACGCCTTTTACAGCTTCTGATTCCCCAAATAGCAGATGATAGGCAAAAAGCAATGCAACAAAAAGCAAACATGTTGGCCATTGGAGATTCTTCGAATGGAAGGTACCAAAGCATGTTCTCAAAATCCTTTTCATCTACGTAGAGTTTTCTCTTCACGCGTGCCCAGAGTCACCATTCCACCCGAAAAGTTGATCTTGTATGCAGGTACTTGCTAGAAGTAGCATTTGCATTCATGTTTGAACATTCGATTGTACGGAAATGCCCACAATATGCCATGCTTAAACAACAATAATCCTTAGGATGACAGCTGATATATATGTATATATGCCTGCCTATAATTGCCTGATCCTTGAACTTAAAAAGAAACAAGAGGCCCCGTGTCGTGGATAAAAAGAGAATTTAACATTCACCAAGCCATTTCAATGTATTATCATCCCACGCGGTTAATATTTGTAATTGCTTGACTGTTCACACAAGAAGCTTACCTGCGAATGTGACAAGACTTGACCAAAATTCAGAAAATAAGAATAAAAGGAAGAAAAGAGAAAAGATAAAAAGATCAGCGTGTGAAAGATACTTCAAATTGGAAGATACAAAGCATGTTCTTCTTTATCATCAATATGAAAACATCGCCCTTTGAGGTTTTTAAAAAGCCGCCAAATGGTCCCCCAAAATGATGTTTTCGTACACAGAAAATTGGAACAGCATTGCCGTTGGATTGAACATTCACACGTCTGAATAGAGACCGTGCTCTGTCATGCATCGATCAAGGCCAAGCAATATACAAGGCTGAGCCCCCAACACCCATAATTAGACCATATTGCCATTGTGATCCTCGGGGGACATCCACTTGGATGAAATTTTAGATTCATGTTGAAAATATGGACTGAGTGTGGGAGAAAATACAACTAACAAGTATGTATATTATAGCTGAAAAAGAACAGAATTAGCTACCATAGAATGTCAAGTCGCATATAAATGTGTTTGTTGAACTTCTTCATTCCTTCATCTGCTGTAGAAGGGAAGGAAATCTCAATTAACAAAAGCTACTTTAAAAAAAGCTCTTCCTGCTTGTTCGGAAAGCCCCTGCTTGGTCAATGGATGCAATCTACCCGCGGTAAACTTAGCATAGGTTACTTTGTTCCATGAATATTAATGCTTTGAATGCAGGTTAAAAGAGGAATTCCACGTGTGTTGGGGCCTTGTGTTCATCGGTGTCCCTTCCTGGCCCATGGTAGAACAGGTTGTTTGGGGCAAGTTGGCAGGGAGTGTTAAACTACCCAAATTCTTACGGTATGAATATTTTCATGTAGCCGATCCCAATTGAATTTGGATAGGTTTCGTCGTTCCTGTTAACAATAGGGCCGAGAGGCTTCTTGGTGCATCATGCTTGTATGTTTATCTACAACCACATTGATCTCAGTGACTGTACTTTGCCTTTTCTTTTAATTAGAGCTTCAAAAGCATATCAAACAACTTAGTCATGGAAGACTAACGGATTTGCAAAATCAGTTGCATGCGAAGACATCAAAGGAACATTTATTATATTTTGCAACTCCCATTCAATGCTTACGGACGGATTTACTTACAAAGTTGCTTATGAATGAAATGATGCATACCGAAATAAGGTTGGAAAGCATTTCAACGAGGATTCATTAACTCTTTTCTGCTTTTGAATTAGCACAAATAAAATGTATTCCGCGTATCAAGCAGCCATGTTTGCTATGCTCTTGGAAGTTCTAACCGTGCTGGTACTTTGGCCTTTATCACCCAATATGGTTTCATTGGTCTCCAGTAGCAGCTCACATGCAGGATTACAAAGAAACGATTCCTCCCATCAAGTTACATATAATATAGCATGCAAGCAAGAAAGGCAGTTTTAACTTCAATTACATGAATTCATATTGCCCTCTCGAACCTCCAATAAAACCCAGCTTCGCAAGCAATTGCTAATTCATTGCACTTTAATGATGTTCGGGCATGCCCTGCCTTTCTTAATTGCAACAGTTTGAAGATTCAGACTATTTCTCTCCAGATTTGATTTCTCTGCAAGACAAACAAGAAAAAGATGATTTGTCTAAAGTTCCTATTTAGCTTAATTTTCATATCTTCATGCGAGAACGCCCATTTATGCTGAAAAATGACCCAATAGCAGAAGTAAACTGTAGTGCTTGCATCGAGGTCCATGGCACTATGCTAATGTAAACCAAGATTTATACAGGATGATGTTGTAAAAGAGTATAATGGCAGACAATGTTGAATTAAAAAGGAAATTCATGGAGTATTGCGGATACCCTGGCAGCTAACTTACAATCAGGGAATCAAAATGCGTATATAAATTGTGTAGTTCATGTAGTAAAATGATATATAACTGACATGAAAGCAACAAAGCTTGCGCACACGTTTCATTGAATAAGTAAAACACTGGAGGGGCTTTGCAGGAGAATTACTGGGCAAATCTCCTTTGGCAGAGTGCAATCCACAACAATACATGAGCTGATGCATGGCTTAGTGGCTATCTGCCAAAGGAGGCTTTGCCCTGTAATGCAGCTGCACCTCAAGTTGCAAGTTCCAAGACTGGAGGCTTCTCTTTTATGCCAAAGCTAAAGAAGCATATCCAAAGGAACAATTCTTGCAGAGTGAATCTTATTGAAGGCATTTTACAGCTTTATGTGGCATCGTGATCATTTTTCACATACACGATATTCTTATTGACAAAATCCAAAGAATGAATAAAATTATTGTACCAAACTATTAATCTTAAATATTTTTGTGCAATAAAGACGTGGTCACTACGGTAAGATATTGTCTTTGAGTTGTCCTAATCGACAATGATTTGTGAGAACTAGGATTGAGTATATATTTAAAGTTAAAATTTTAAAAATTTTTAAAATTATATAAATATGCTTTTAATGAATGAAAGATTTGAACCATTAAACATTATTTTAATATTGCACCATTTGGGAGATTTAATGAGTGTAGAATTGTCACTAAACTCCAATAGTTCACTCTTGAGTTTTAAGTCCCTAAAATCCAAGAATAATATCAAAGAGTTATTTCTAAAAGTCCAACAGTTAATGAAAACGTTTTCTAAAATTTAACAGTTTTGTTTTGCATTGAGTAGATGAAGAAAATCTTTGATGCACACTCAAAGGATTAAAATGCAAAAACAGATAAGCTAGAATGCAATACACTAAAATGCCAAAATTGATGGAATGGACGGAAAGCTTGAACATCACAGTAGCGCCTGTTCTTCTTATGATCTTGTAGACTTTGTAATAAGATTTTTTTTTTAAAAAAAAAAAAACAATCGAAGATCCGACAGCATATTCGCCCCCCATGGTCTAGACGCTCGATTTCTATCTTCTGAAAAAGGGAGAATTGTTGTACTCAGTTGACATATTTTCCCTTTTTCCTGCTTTTCTGATGTACCTTTACGTTTCCACGAAGCATCTACACCTTTTTTTGAAGGTTTTTTACTGTGGAAATAAAAGACCATTACAAATACCAAGTTAAATGGTCAAAGAATCAACAGGTAGAAAACTTAATGACCTTTTTTCATTGTGCTGCAGGTGATATAATTATTCATTGAAAAATATGTTAAATTCAGTTGGATGCAGGTTAAAGCAAATTAAATTAATAATATTTTAGTTCTTAATAATAATAGTTAAAAAAAATACTAACATAAGTTCATTTGAATACGAGTTGAAACAAATTAAATTAATATTCTTTAGATCTCGATAAGCATGTTGTAAAAAGTCTACAATCAAAATTAATTTCCTCTATTGGATTATACATCTTAAATTCTATTGCTTCTCCTCAATGTTCTAGGTGTCACTTGGCAAAACATCTTAAATTCTCTATGTTCTTAATTTTATTCTCCTTAATATTCACAAGCATTGGCAGCCTTTAAATTATAGGAACAATTTAATTTTAACGTTTACACCAAAAAAAAAATTTCAAAAACCTTTATAGCCCTAAAATTATGGGATTTCTCTGGCAAAGTGCTTGATTTTTTTTATTACCTATTTTAATTTCCACTTAAGCTTTTATATCCAACAAATTAAGGAAAGGAACTCATTTGCATATGAACATTTATACCTCAATATTTGTAAGAAATTTGAGTAATTCTCCCATTCAAAATCTAGAATTATTAATCAAGGATTTAATTCTTTTACATCCATGGCCCTTTGGAAAACACTGAAAAGTCAGAGCAACCAAAACAATTAGCAGATGCAAAAGCAAAAGAAATCAACATAGGACCAAACGCAATGTCTGTGCCAAAAAAGAAAAGATTGCAAGAATATAAATCAACCAACGTTATGTACAAATTTAAATTGTTGTTTACCCTTTTGTTGGACTCTTCGTAGATTATACTACTTCACATTAACGTAGCATTGGATGGTATATTAAGGGTGGTAATTTTAAAAAATAAATAAATAACAGGAAAAGTTATTAACTCGCATTTGAAGAACTTCTCTTCTTCAACATTGAATACAAAAACTTACAGAGGATTGTGATTTAAACATAGCATGGGTAAGGATACCACTAAAGCTAGCCACAACATTCACTTCAATGATTCCTACAAAAGTCAATGAGAGTCCCTCAATTAGAATTCTTAAGGAGAACTTAAAATTAAATGAGAAAATATTAAGAATCGGAGGAAAGTAATATAGATTTATTGAGTGATGAATACCGAATACCAACCATGATCCCATCATTCTGTAGAACTTCTGACTTGTGGGGAGGGTCATCCTTAGAAGGTTTAGAGGCGATCCATAAGGGGTTGTGGCAGAAGTCGCAAGGTCACATTTGATGCACTGTGCACTGAGGGACTGGGAACAGAGATGGGCAGAGAAAAGGAAATACTTCTTTTTTTTTTAGCTTAAATACGATTGTTATTAATCTTAATAATTATTAGTAAACTATGACATCGAAGGATTTTGTGAGAATAAATTTGTTACAAATTACATGATGATTATATATATTTAATCATTCTAATTTACAAAATAATGTATGGCAAACCAAAGGTTTCCATGCCTTATATATTTAGAGTAAATATATTTTAGCGACAACTTTTGGCCTTTGGGTTGCCGTACGTTAGAATGCTTTGTGATTTAAACCAAAGTATGACAATTACTTCCATGATGATTAGATATATTGCCATATATAAGCATATATGAATGATTTTTCATTGGATGATTTCCGTCACCATATGCATTCCCATCACTTAGATGACTGAGTAAATAGTTTGATTTTTAAAAAAAAAAATAAAAGACAAGAAAAAAATATTCCAATGGGGACAAAAATTTGTGAGTGGGGGTAAACAGCTGAAAGAATAATATGTTCTAGTAATTTTAGCAGGGCAGTAGTACCAAATCTGAATATGGGTCATACCACGGGATGTCATTTTTCCTCCATTAACGGAAGGTTACATAAGCTAATCATGTTTAAGCATCAAGCCTCACATCAAACACTCTGGTGCGTTGGAACCTGTAACTATTGATTGGATCATGGACTCCAATTATACAAATCCAAGTTTCTTTGCTCATGTGAATTTGGATTCCATAGACGAGAAGATGAGATGGGAAGGGTTCTTAAAGGTGGACAGCAATTTGATAGAAAGCAGAGCCCTTTTTCTCTAATTGAGAAGGACATGTCAAGCAGAAATGGACAAAATAAAGCAGGTGGGAGAATGGGCTTATGGCATTATAAATATCAGAATATAAGGAGACATAAAAGGGACCCCCTAGTACTGCACCTAGGGAACTTCACAAAGAATGTGTGTCTGGCAGCTTGCTCCACACAAGAGACAATTCTAAATAAGAGTGATTTGAGGTAGAAAGATATTAAAGTACCAATTTGAGATGCCCCTCTTGCCTTTTTGTGTTTGTGCCAAAATATGCACAAAATATGCGCACGCATGCCTGCCTGTGAAGAATATGAAATGAAGAGATGGACAAGTCTTGTCCCAATGCAAGGAATTTGTAGTGCTCCGTGCTTGGCTTATTTGCAGCCAAAAGGACTGAATCCCACCATCATCCACTGTTTTATCCCATGACATTTGTTATTGGTTTAATGCCTATTGTATTTAATTGATTTCCCTATCTATATGGAATCCATAAGCCACTTGGACATCACTAGTAAAAAACAAATCAGTATTCACATCGCGTCCTATGATATAATATCCGAGTAGCCATGAGTAACCAATTGAAGGTGGTTTTGTCTTATGTACAACAAAATCATGAGCATGCATTTGAATTTAAGGATCCGGATTATACCAGATGATAGGTAATATTGACACTACATTCCATAGAATGCTTAATTATTTCAATTTTCCATAAAATGTCTAGACTGGAGTTCCTCTAACACTCTACATGGCACTACAATTCACATGGAATGTCCGAAAATTGGAAGGGGTGGATGCGGCCTAATTACCACCATTAGTTATATAATTAATTACTATGTATAATAAAACATATCAACTGCAACTAACAGTTATAATTGCACTGTAGTCATTTTGTGTCTAGGTTTCTCGTCCTCCTAATGGAACTGATCTTCGTATTAGTTTATGTCTGAACGAAAATCAAGTCCCTCAACAGGGTTATCTTAGCGGCATATTTCCCCACATAAGTCCAATATATTGAACAACACTAGGGTGCTTCCTCCTATAGGATCAAACATTGGTTAACAAGAAAAACATACCTACAGGACTAGCCGCAGTGAATATGAAATAAAATATTAGGAATTTGCCTAGTTGGCAAAGGAAGTTTACTTTCCACCTTGTTGAACGTGGCTTAATTCTAATAATTAAGCCGCAAAGAAACAATCTATACCGTGAATTACTTTGTCCCAATCTCAATAGACTTTCTTTGACCAATGGTTTTACCTAGGATATCACTAACACCGCCAATACCAAAGAAAGAAAAAAGAAAAAAGTGAAAAGTGAAAAGAAAGAAAAAAAAAACACTGGAGCATGAAATACGGTCAGTGAGCCTGCAGCCGAGGCATGGTTGTAGAATTGTGTCTGTTTTTGAAGGGATGGCATATCATGTAGCAAATCCCATATGGTGACACCAGGAGTAGTAAATAAAGAGAAAGAATGAAACACAGACGGGTCATTGGTGTCAGAGCATGTGACCTACGGCCACTAGCAAGATGGGAGACAAAGTGGCACCAAACATGAGGCCCGTGAACACCGGCACTGCAAATTTTTGCCTACTTACCATGTACTGATCATCTAATATGTATAAAAATGCAAAGGATTGACGGGCTCAATCTCTGGCATCTCTGACTATGACAAATGTCATTGCTGCATCCCAATTCCCACATCCCTTCACCTTGCAGAAAGGATACAAACTCAGCAGTGACTCAGTGAACATGACAATTTTAAGTTGCACTTTTTACCCATCTTGATCAGTTTGCTCATTGGAGTGTCTTGCTCGTCGTGTATTGTGTATTGGCATTGCTTGTTTAGATCCAATGGGAGCCTGGACTTTCCACCACCAATACACTTTCTATTAGCTGGATGCGGTCGGGCAATTTTTTAGCTAAGTCTTGCTTTTTGTTTGAAAAATAATCGACAGAGAAAATCGCCATGGACTTTGAGTTCTACTCAGCGGATCAAGTCAACACAGAACTGAGACCGGAATCTCACTCGCTAGCAAGAGAATCGACCGAAATCCCAACAATCTAGCATTTGTTTGCCAAGAAATTGGGAGAAAATTAAGGCAAACCTCGCTAGAAATACGAGGGAATGTGGGAAAATGTAACTATTGCTAGGCCAACGTTTAATTGTAGCAATTTTAGCAACCACACAAATTAAATGACGATAGTTTACCAATTGCAACATACTGAAAACAGGTTCCCTCGCCATGACAATGACAACATTTAGATAACCTTTCATTCCACTGTCGCTGTCAATAAATTTTGATCGCTAGGCCCCAAATGATTGTGAAAAGAATAAACGTGTAAGTGCATTAGATTTTTTTTTTTTTTGGCATTTATTATTTCGGTTCCCAATTCCATGTGAGACAAAAGAAAACAGCTTGGATCCCAATATCTGTAATAATAGCCACCTAGCCTCTCCCATGCCCATGCTATAAAATGCCAAGCTGCAGTGTTCTATAATGTATACATTAGCAAGAAGTTAAAAAAGCAAACAGAAAGACACACCCAGAAACAAAGACAAAAAGAGAGCGATGGTGTCCAGACTGCAAAGGAGAATAGCATTTCGCCGGAAGCTTTCCATTATAAGGACTCTTAGCTGCTCCAAATCCGTAATACACAAAGTCTTAATTTCTCCTCTATATTTTCTTATGTGACAGCTAACCAGAAACCAATTCTATTTATGGCCCAAAAAAAAAGCAAAAAAAAAAAAAAGGGAGCTTATGATTTGAGGCCTAATGTTGTTTTTTATTGGTATATGTATGAAGGTGAAAAGAAGCTCCATCATCACGGATGCTCTTCTCTATATTTACAAGCTCAAACTCCAGGTGGAGGCAATCAAAAGACAACTCTCCAGCTTAAATGCAATCAAAAGACAGTACTTGACTCTAATGAAGCAAGTCCAGTTGCCTAAGGTAAGGTTAACACGTTCTTCATATTTACAATTTTATTTATTTTCCACTTTTTTCCCTTTTTGAAAGAAGGCAGGTGAAATTTCTACTACACTCACATTTTGCAATTTGTGCGCATTTTACTTATGCAGAAGGAGGTGAAGGTAGAGGAGGCTGGGAAAGGATTTCTGGTAAGGGCCATCTGTGAGAAGGGAGGAGACAAGCTAATTTCAATCCTGGAGACATTTGAAGAAATGGGTCTTATTGTCATGCATGCTAGAGCGTCATGCAACTTGTACTTTGCCATGGAAGCCATTGTTGTGGCCGATCGAGAGGAACGTGCTCTGGATGTAAAATGCGTTACTCAGGCTGTTCTTGGAGCCATTGATAGAGATGGCGGAAGGAGCAGCGACTGACAGCATCACAGAGGTCCCTTTAGTGAATGAAGGACTCTGCCATGTAACATAGTCGCCGAAGATAACACTGTTTAGCAAACTGTGTCCTTGTCGTTATCATTTGAAACGAATTAAAGAACTTTAAGTTGCCATATATTCGCTGAAAGATAACCTTTTTTTTTATTATTATTTTACAGCTTCAGAATAAAGTGTTTACAAAGTCGTAACTTAAACCTCAGAATTTAAGATGGGATTTTGCAGTTTGCGCAAGAAAAAAATTCTTGTTTGCATTATCATTGTCAGTTAAGTAAAACTCTTAAAAACTTTTACTACATGTTAAGGACTCATTGTAAAACTCTTTCTCTTTCTTTTTTTTTTCCTTTTTTTTTTTTTTGAATCAAAAAACGTGTACAAACACTTCTTGTTATTCTTTTCCCATTGACGGGGTAACATAAAATGGGATGCCTTGGAAGCGTTAAAATTGGAGCGAAGCCTTGGAATCATTTGAAAAGTAAAAGTTCAGTCTCGCGAATGGGCAGTAACTTTTGGCAATGGGAGAGGTGGGGAAAACAAAGACGCACACACAACAGGGCATCAAAACTTTTGGAGCATTTATTCATTAACAATAATTTTATAATTAGTGTTAGCAACAGAGGTTAAAAAAAAAAAAATTGATCCAACTCAAAGAATCTAACTGAATTCGCTCAAACCCCGACTTGAACTTATTTGCATTAATTAAAAAAAAAGTCAATGATACCTAACTTAAACTACTTAAAATAGAAATAATTGAAATTTTAATTGAACTAAAATTCAATTAATTCAAAATTAAGATGACCTATAACTTAATTGGCGTATATCTTAATTAACTTAAAATTGAAATGATCAGAAATTTAATTGATTTGAAACTCAATTAACTTAAAATTCAAATTTAAAACTTAATATATCTAAAATTCAGTAAATTTAAGGCCTAATATATCTTATATTTGATTAACTTGAAATCTAACGAACTCGAAACATGAAATATCTGAAAGTCAAACAATCCAAGACCTCAGAAATTTTGAAACATAATGAACTTAAAAGTCAAAATATCTTAAATTTAATTAACTCAAAAATTGATAAATTTATAATCTAAAATACTTAAAATTTGAATAACCCAAAATTCAATAAATATGATGTCCAATGAACCTAAAAATCTTATAATTTTTACTACTATTGTGCTATTATAAATTAAACTAAAGTACCAAATTATAAAAGAAGAAGAAAAAAAAAAAGAAAAACAGGCATGGATGGCCAAAGTTGATTACCAAAAAATGCCTTCCCATCAGGGCAGGTTCGAGCAAAACCTGTCCTCCCATCTTGGCTGCGGATATAATTGCCATCACTCCATAGAAGTCCAAAACTTAATTTGGACTAATATTGTCCTAAAATCAGATTGCTTTTTGCCGATCACATTAGACAACTGCAAGGGTCAGTTTCTCTAGTGGACATCGGCCCATGAAGTTTGGAGCCTATTAATTTTCTAAGCTGAGTTGGGCAATGATATATTCCCCATTAAGTGGAATGTAGAAATTGGGGCTGAAAACCATACGTTTGTGTGAAGCGGACAAACAAGAGCCGAATACATACAATCTGTATATTTGTGCTTTATATATATATATATATATCAAATTTCACATATTGCATGCTCATTTTAAGCCTCTTAGTGTGACCTAATCCAAAAGCCAAAACGAGTAAAAGCAACCATATAAAAGGATCTTCATTTAAAAACACGTGCAAGGCATAAGCATTCATTCCTGATTTGACAAAAAAGGAATAGAAGCTATTTTGTCCCCCTTGATAACCTTTACCCCACTAGCTTGCTCATTGGGGAGGAGGGTGGGGGGATGTCATTCATGCAAAAAGGAAATGGCGGGGTTTCATGCGAGCTTATATACAATTAATAAAGTTTCTTTCTTTTCTTTTTTTTTTTTTGGTTTTGTTTTGGTGTTATTTGCCTAAACTTGAGATCAAATTATATTCAAAATGAGGGAGTGAGCTATTGCTATTATTTATATATCTCTTTAGAGTATTAAATGGACCCCAAAGGGCAAGAAGACAGAAAAAAAAAAAAAAAACACCGTGCAGCTAGTTGATAAGCGTCGCTTAGCAATGAATCTTTTTGGAATTGGTGATTATAAAACAAAACAACGACAATTTTAAGGGCAAATTAAAGAAAGCTAGCACCTTTTATGGACAATGTATCATAAGATCCTTCCGAAAAATGGAAAAAGAGGTTGCTAATCAAAAAAAAAAAAAAAATAGCTAAAGGGAAGATTGCAGATGGCAACGTCTTTAGAGTTTTGCCCCACAGTAAAAAATGATTAATTTTTAACCTAGAGGTTTTTAGGAGTACTATATGATTCGATATACTGACTAAAACTTTCGTTCTCAAGTTTGTTCGTGTTAGCCTGATTGGCCAAAAGAGCAAACCCCCGGATGAACATTAAAGGTTCCCTCCTCAACTCTTTCAATGTTTTACAAAATGTAAGATTTAATTTCGATATACAAACAGAAAGGTTGGTTCACAAAATTTATAAATAAAAATTGTATACTATAAATATATTGATATATTTTTAATTTATAAATTTATGATAAGCTATCACATATGTATCCGACTTATTCAGAACTTAGACACCATAACAAGTTTTATTTATTTATTATTATTATTTTATTGAATGTTTAATATTGTATATTAGGCAATGGGTGCATAGGGTTACACTATATATATATATAGATAGTGGATGCAACATTACATCATATTACATATGTACTATTAACAATTAAAAATGCTAAAGGATGAGACTAACTACATCACAAAAACCTGAAGCTCCTTTTAATTTGGCCGCTGATGGTGACAAACACTAATATTTATCAAATTAAAAATGAACACTAATATTAAAATATACTATAATCAAAGAAAGAATCAATCAATATATTTAATTGTAATTAAATAAAAATTCAATTGGTTCACAAACTTTTATTGTAATTGTAATTAAATCTTCATAATTATAAATTTTATAAAAAATAAAATAAAATTTAAAAATAAGAAAAATAAAATACTTTTGAATTCTCCTTTTTAAGAAAAAGAAGAAAAAATTTCTCAAATTCATTTACATTTTTAAAAAAGAAAAACAAATACTCTTAAGTTTCCTTGAAAAGAAAAAAAAAACAATAAAAAACAAAAATACAACAATTTTTTTATTTTCTTTGAAAAAAAAATCCTTTTTAATTTTCTAAAAAAGATTTAAAGGAGAAAAATTCTCCTAAAATCAATTTAATTTAACTAACTATTTTTCTCAAATATATATTAACTATATAAACAAATTTAACTTAAATCGGATTTAACACTTTTAATCAAACATTCCTAACATGTGCTTAAATTTATATATATATATATATATAAGAAATCGACATGCTTGGAACAATTCAAATTAGTGTTTTAATTATATATAAAATATTTGTGAAATTAATTTTATAATTTTAATTATCATTCATATAATTTTTTTTCTAATTTACAGATATAGTAGTTAACTAATAAGGACAAACATGATTAACAACTATCTTTGTTTTTTTACAATTACTTTTTTAAAAAATTATTATAAATATAAATGGGGTGTTTCACTTCCCCATTCATATTAATTTTTAGAGTTTAATATATGATTAATTCATAAGCCCCACCCAAAACTTACATTTTTAAGTTAAATAATTTTTCATATGATATCAAAATTTTATTTACTTTCCTTTATGCATTCATTATTTGGTAGTTTGATCCTTTTTATATATTTAGTCTAATCAATATAACCCAATATTAATGGATGCTAACATCTAAATCTAGACCATTTAGTTCAATTTTATTAAATCATGAATTAATCAAGACTAACACATATTAAGGGAGTATTGTAAAACTAAAGAATCTTACATCATTAAAATATAAAAACTTGATATAACTTATAATGTCACTTGGTTTCTTTACCTACAAGTTTTAATGTTGAGGAAAATTAGAGATTTTAATGAATTATTTGATATTTAAAGAAATTATCCAATTTAAAAATTTAAATTATTAATTGAGTCTAAAAATAAACTATATATTAAATACTAACATGTCTCTTTTATATAAAAGTCAATTGAGTTGAAAGCATGAACAAAAATTTATTTTTTTATAAGTAAAAATTTATAATTAAATGAAATGGTAGTATTGTTTAAGCACAAGAATTTTTAATCATGTTAAATAATCCTTTAAAATCTCAAATCAATCTAAAATATTCAATTTATAAATAAAAAAATCATATATATTATAAATCATATCAAATTCTTATATTTTAACAACATGAAATTTTATAGTCTTCACATTAACGAATTTATTTTGTTTTCTATTAAATTTCTTCCCGTTGCCTGTTTTTTTTTTTTTCTTTTTTCTTTTTGTCACGTTACATTTTTATCCCTTGGAAGTTTTTAATCCCGACTATATCAATAATATATATATATATATATATAGATAGATAGATAGATAACGGGAACGGTGAGGCGTTCTACTTAAGCAAAAATATCGGTCTTGACGCCGCCTCAACGTGCGTGTAGTTAAGATCCCGTATTGCACGGATCGGGGACAAAACCCCGTGTAAGCTAAGTACATTGCACTGGGCGCTGGCTTGCTGGGGATCGGAAAGATTTGACAGAAGATTAACGCAAAAGCCAGCAGGTTTGGCGGTTCTGTAAGCATTATTTATTCAATGTAAGTCGATCACCACCGCCATGCACCAACGTTCCATGGCAGGCATTTTAATTTTGCAGTTCCAAAGTTGAATATTTGGTCACATGTTGTCTTGTTTAAAAAAAAAAAAAGAGAGCATACGTTGGCACTTTGCCAGGAGGGGACTTTAATGGATAACGAATCGCTGCATATGGTCCCATCCTTTACGGAGGGAGAAGGAAGCCCATGTTGTAGTTTCTCTGTTTCTTACAAATGTGGATATAAGACCCCAAAACAGAAAATGATGGGAGGCATGAAAGGTGCCGTGGTTAGTGGAAGTCAAATGATGGGGAACGAATTGTTTATAGAGTACCTAATCTCAAGTTTCTCAAAATTATGGAGTGATCATTGTGCTTTGAATCTTATACATTAATTTCATTTCATTCAAATTCAATCGCTCAGACAGGTCAGACTAAAACATTTTCCTATGGTTGTGAACTTGATAGTTCCATGTATGAATGACATATCTTCAGTCAATCTGAAAAGATGAATTCGGTAATATTACATTATCTAATACTAAATCTACATAGAAGCTCCTTAAACCGGAAGTCACTCGGAATTATTCACTGGGAGCCTTCAACTTATCAAGTATTTGCGTAATATAAACCCTAGGACAAATAACCTAACTTTAAATGATAAATATAGTCTCATTTCTTTTTATTTATTTAAATTTGGAAAAATTATACTTTTATCAAAATCTCAATAGCGAGAGGACTGTAATTTAAAATTCTTGAAATGCAGTTATTTAGTTTTAAATGTTTTAGGGATATGTCAGCATATTCCACACGATTTCAGTTAAAAAAAGGTAAGTTACTAATTCACCCAAATAAAAATTATTAAAAAAAAAAAAAAAACTTAAAACGTTTTCAATGGATAAGATCGGCAACGACACAATTTATTAACAACTGCAATAGACAAAATGGTCATAATCACATTGCTTCACGCATCAAGGGACTCTAGAGTATTAGGTTTTGATATTTTCGACGTCAGCAGAATGGCCAATCGACTCTTTCAATCCCATGATCTGTGTATTTACACATTAATGGACTGACTCGGTCAAAACAGTGGTGGGATTTTAATTATAATAATATCGACGGATTCTAACCATCCCCAAGCTGATTTGACATTTTGGGGTCGAATCATCAGGCTATATTGTTATCCTGACCTATGTGCCTACCATAAATTATTTGGTTTTCTGTTCATTGGCGTAAATTTCACGTGCATCATAAATTTAAATTTATATTATTAATTATAATTATATTTCAACAATTGAAAATTATAATTAATCATCATAAAAATACTTAATAATATTATTCATATCATTATATATTTATTTTTTAAAAATATTTAATTTACAACATGTATACGTTTCTCTCTTTATGCTATCAAACATCAGGTGAAACTAATTAATTAGGGGTACTTTTTGCTATCTTGTGTCTGTTTTATTTTTTTATTTTATTTTTTAACAGAAAATTCGTTCACCAAATACGCACTCAAATAAAATTTGTTTTTTTATTTATTTATTTAGCCCGTTATTAGGTATTCATTGCATCATTTAACTTGACAAAGTCGTAGTAGCTATGAAATACGACGCATTTCCTAGAGAAATTTCTCGTAATAACATTTAATAGGGCTATCATTGCATTTTTTTTTGTTGAAGATATCCATGGGCTCTACTGAGTTATTATTATTATTATTATTAAAAAAAGATTAACTAAGTTATGAATTATGTAATAAAAATAATTGTTTTTTTCTTTTTTTTGAATACACAATCATCTCGTCAACCTTGGGAACAGTTGGCGTGGAATTAATGTGTTTGATATTCCTTCTGAAACTAGAATGAAATGTTAGGGGAGGTCAAATCCAAATAACATCACTTATTTTGAAATCTTCCAGAAGAATACTTTGGCTATTACTTGATTAACGAGGAGATTACGGTGGCTTTTAATTTTCTTCAGTTTAAGATGAAAAGAAAAGTCTTAAAGATTAGGTGAACTTTGGAGAGGGAATTCTCATTGAATGAGGGCAATTATATAAGCCCAAAATGAATGATATCATCAATAAAAATTGTTAATATAATGAGTTAGCTAGAAATGGATGAGCCCAAGCTTGCAATGTCTCTTTCTCTATTCAATGAAGCAAAAGTGAACATCGTGTTCACTAAAGTAATTAATCATTTCCAGGAACGCCAGGATGCCTGAGGGTAAGAGAGAGAACATTTATTTTGTTTTGTTTTTTTTTTTTTTTTTTTTTGTGGGGTTCCCTTTCCCTTTATTCCTTACTAATCTTAGTTCATTGGTATCTGACAATTCCAAGTTAATGTCTCACGTTTCTAACCTGTACAAATTTTCCGTGCATAATTTATCCACTTAAGGTTCCATTAGGCAAAAAGCTTTTGTTGGTTAGGGAACGTTATTAGCAGGCAATGGGACCAAATTAATTTCTCGATTGGGTTTTACCAGTGTAAAGGACTAAAACCAAAATTTAGAAATGGAACATGTCTCATGCCCCAGCCCCGATGAATCTTGGTATAGCTACAATTATCAATAAATACAAATACAAGGGGCCAAGAGTGATGAACTGTACGAAGAGTTTCAATCAGTGGGCATCGAATAATTAATAATTCAACGTTATAAAAATGATTAGGTCGTTTTCAATTGGCAATTTTTTTTCTTAACCAAAGGAAAAGGTAAATTTATCGATTCTTGTACATATAAATTGAAATTAATGATCACATATTATTATATCAATTACTCAAATATTGTTGACATTAAGTGAGCTTCATATGCTTAATTTTAATATTAATAAATTTTAAATTTATTACTACAGGCCAGAGATATGTCAAATTTGTAATTAAACTATTATCTTGATGGTAATTAAAAGTTATTTAGATTATACTTTTATGTTAGTTTGCACGTCCTCAATAAACAAATATCCAAAAGCTAATCTGTCAACATGACGGGCCAATTTTTAAAAGAACGTCCCTTTCTTTCTCTAACTTCTCCCATTTCTTCTTCTCTTCACATCACCTACTAATACTATACACCCTCCCTCCCTCCTCCTCTCTCTCACTCACTCTCTCTCTCTCTCTCTCTCTCCCTCTCTCTCTCTGTGCCTCTCTCTCTCCCTCTGTGGCTTACAGTCTTGATCTTGGCTGTTTTCAAAACAATATCAAGGGGCCAAAATAGAATCCTTTTATAGCATCATCAGGCCAGTTTGGTTTTGGATGTGCACAAGGTTCAACAACAAATGGATGCCAAGTTCAGAAACAATCCATTAATTAGTGAGCAGGATGAAAATGAAAATACACCCGAAAGTGGTCCAGACTCACCTCCCTCCACCTTGTTTCATGACACCAAGGTGGCTACTGCTTCCTCCCCAAAAAGAAGGTAACCATCAAGCTTTACATTTCCATTAAATCACTTCACATATCCCTCCTTTTTTTTTTATCTTTCTTATCTTATGAATACACTGTCCAAATAGAGTTACTTGTTACATAAGTATTCCAAATTCGTACCAAAAACAGCTCAATTTTTGACGGGGGTTGTTTATAAATTTGTTTTGCCGCCTTATATTTATGAAGCTAATTCGAAGTTAAAATGGTTTGTTGTCATCAGCAAGAGAGGTTCACATAAAAGGGTGGTCTCAGTGCCCATCAAGGACATAGATGGCTCACGGCTGAAAGGTGAAAACGCCACCCCGCCGCCGTCCGATTCTTGGGCTTGGAGAAAATACGGCCAAAAGCCCATCAAAGGCTCTCCTTACCCCAGGTGATTATTACTAACAACCAAAACAAAAGAAATCATCTTTCCTCTCATTAAAATTTAAAATAGAATTTTTTTTTTTTTTGGGGTGTTTAATAGAGCTTTATACAGAGATTCTTACAAAAAGAGATGTGTGAATTTTTGGTTGATTGCAGAGGATATTACAGATGCAGCAGTTCAAAGGGCTGTCCGGCCAGAAAACAAGTGGAGCGGAGTAGGGTGGACCCCACGCTGTTAGTGGTCACGTACTCTTGTGAGCACAACCACCCTTGGCCGCCTCCTTCAAGAGCAAATCACCACCACAGCAATCCCCATCCTTCCTACGCCTCCTCCTCCTCCTCCTCCTCCTCTACATCTAAATCCAGTACTGCTGGAAAACCGAGGACGGAAACTGACTTG
Source organism: Ceriops tagal (assembly GCA_021533255.1). Classification (NCBI taxonomy): domain Eukaryota; kingdom Viridiplantae; phylum Streptophyta; class Magnoliopsida; order Malpighiales; family Rhizophoraceae; genus Ceriops; species Ceriops tagal. The sequence goes on from CM038607.1 coordinate 7,811,991, forward strand.
GTCAAACACCAAACCCCGAAGCCTGAACCCGAACCCGAGAATAACTTCGCCGCCGATCTCACTGGGGACGCGTCGCTTGTATCTGTGGAAGAGTTTTCTTGGTTCACACACATTGATCATGATCACCAAACAACGACGTCTTCAACAATGCTCGAGAGCCCCGTTCTTAAGGAGGAGAGGAGTGCGGAGGCCGACATGGGGTTTTTCCCGATGATGAGAGAGGAGGATGAGTCGCTGTTCGCGGATCTTGGCGAGTTGCCGGAGTGCTCGTCGGTGTTCGGGCACCACCGTGGCTTGGGGGCGCAGGTCCAGATCTGCTAACACTGTCCCGTTGTCGCCACGCGAGGTCATAATAAAACGAAAATAATTATTTATTACGATAATAATAATTTTCTAATTCTGAAATCTTGTCTTTTGATCCTGTTGTAATTAAGTAAGCATCGTTTGCGGTCTCAAATTTGATTTACTTTTACTTCCGCTCGTCCACACAAAACGCACATTTAACACAATTGGCCCCTCTTGTTTAGCCACATTTTCATATTTCACTTGGTAATTAATGAAATACTTTTCACATTTCTCGTCTTGATTTATCCTAATTTGGAGTAATATTGGCCGATAAGCAGTGCTTAGATAAATTGATTTTGTAGTTTTTTCTTTTCTTTTTAACAAGTAAAGTTAATCATGTAGTTAAGTAGCCCCATGTATGAACTTGTGTCATTATTTCAAGAACAGGGATTTAGTCCCACCAGACGGCTTGGCCAAAATTCAAACCTAAAACTTGTGACCTACAGCGAATGACTTTTTATCCCTTAGACCACACAAGCAGTTCTGATATTTTGATATCTATCTATATATATTAATTATGTTAATGGAAATGATCGAGAGAGTGAGTGAGTGCACAAGCAGCCAAAAATTGGGGTTTTGTCCCAGTTGAAAAGTATGCAGATTCTTTTGTAAGAAGCCAGTGACAGGGATAATGGAAGGCAAATTATGCCACCATTTTAGTACCATTTGCTGCAACTGGGTATCTTTTGTATGTCAGATAAGACGAACTGTGGTGCGCTTTACGTTTTTCTTGGAAGGTTACATCAAGAGCCCATTTTCCACATCCAGCAGTTACCCCCTCGCAGGCGTAATCTTGAGATTTTATAACAAAATTTTATTACACAGACAGGAGACAGGAAAATCAAATATCAGTTTATAATATTAAATTTTAACTGCTAATTATAATTAACTCGGTATTAATTAAGTAAAAGAAAATTTAATGCTATAAATCTATATTCGATTCTCGCATATAATTCTGTACCCATGTATGTTTTTTTTATTATTATTTTTATTTTTATTATAACAAGTAAAGGTTTCTTGCATTAAAAAACATTTATCTCCTGTACTTTTTTTATTTTAAAAAAAAATATATGTCTCCTATTTCTTTTTCCATTCTGCCTTTGAATCTGAACTCATTGGATGCATAAGGAGATTCTGATTGCTTGATTTTGGACGATGATTTTTAATGATTCGCTGGCCAAAACCACGAAAGAAGTCAAATGTACCGGCCAATTGTTTTGACTTTTTGATCAACGTTAGCTGGATAAATATTCCACTGGTTGCACCCATGATTGTAAAGTTACTACCCCTCCTCGTGATGTCAAGCTTCACATGCTTCTCTCTCCGTTTGCCTTCGAGAGTTCGTGTGTTTATGTGTGTGTGTGCGTGCGCGTGCGTGTGAGAGAGAGAGACAGAGAGAGAGACAGACATGAACAGAGAGGCTGTGTAATAAAATAAGAGTAGTTGGCGGGTGTAGTCAGATTCAAGAACAAGTGGGCATTAATTAACCTACGAAACCTGGACTTGTTTATACAATCACGTGTATCTTACGATTTCTCGTGTAAAACCAGCCTGATTTAGGTGCTTTTAAAATGGTAAAAATTGTGCGTTCCTCTGTTACATTCATTTAAATTTTTTTATACGTATAATAAATTCGTTATTTTCCCTCGCATATTTTTTTAATTTTCATTAAAATTTTTATTCCCCCCCAACATAATATTAAATAATTTGATTTATTTTTAAGATATTCAAATTAAAAAATTTTCTTATCTCGATGGGCTTTCCGTGGATTTTCAAGTTCGAACTCCACGTAGAACACGTGGATGACTTGGCGTCGTTACGTGGCATGACGAGGACGAAGACTACGACAACAACAACTAAGGGACCGAATCATCACCTAATCCGTTGGAAAAGACTCGTTCAAACTTCCCCCATAAAAAATCCATTGAGTGATTTTTCTGCCTCGACCCCAACAAAAAAATAAAAATAAAAATCTACATATTTATTAATTTTTAATAAAAAGTTAAAAAAACTTCAAAAATAAAAAAAAAATCTTTTTTATTCAATAAAACTAATATTCTAAGATACTTTTTTTATTAAATTTGTGGACCACAAACTTCTACTGTACCGGTATGCAGTACCACCATTGAATACCTGCCATAATTGCAAGACCAAGTCCTGGAACTCAAATTTTACAGGATGAAATCATTGAAGGTTCCGGATTTCATGCACAATTGCGGGATGGGCATTCGAGCCTCCTCTGCCCATGTATGCATAACCATTTGCTACCATTGAAAACCCATCGTCATCCATCATGAACCCACAACTAAGTAGTTTACGTGCACAACTGAAGCATATCTCAATAACAAAAGATGTGACAAAGAATGATGCTAAGTAAATAATAAATGTCAAGTTGAGCCTCAGCACGTTCCCAAAACAACAGTGTAGTGCCATGATCCCAAGTATGCTCCGCTTCACCTGGAAACATTAAGCCAAGGAAAAACTTTGAAAATCAAAATAAAAATTAATACCCCAATGCTCTCCTACAGTTGGTGTCTTCAAGAAAATTTTACACAAACATGGTGTACAGGTAAAAGCCGATGAAGCAAAACAAACCTCTACATGTTTGTAACAATCTGAATCAGGTTAAAATCCTAGCTTGAGCAGCACCCTGCTCTCTTCATAGCAGTAACATCTTTACCAACGTCAATCTTCTCTCCTTGGGAAGGAAAAGTCGAAGCAGCTCCATTGTCGCCAGTCTCCATAGCTTTTTTGCTTACAATTCGGTATATCTGAGTAAGCACTTCAGCAAATGCATTGTCCACATTAGTAGCTGCCAGAGCAGAAGTTTCCATGAAGTAGAGTGACTCCCTCTCTGCAAATGATTTTCCATGCTCCGTTGAGACTGCCACAAGGTGACGAAGATCAGACTTGTTACCAACCAGCATGACTACAATGTTGGGATCCGTGTGATCTCTCAACTCCCTCAGCCACCTTTCAACATTTTCAAATGTTGAGTGTCGGGTGACATCATATGCGAGCAATGCACCAACTGCTCCTCTGTAGTAAGCACTCGTTATGGCACGGTACCTATACCCATAACAGAATTTCTATGAGAATTCATCAATGCTACTTGGATGTTACACAAACTCTGAGCAGCAAAAGCACTATATTTCAGAAAAACAAGCAACACTATAACCAAACGAAGACGCATTATTTAGCTATTCTAATGGTTTCATTAATGAACAACTCATGGACTTCACATTAGCACGCTATTTTTCAGTGAGTTGAACCATCTCATATTTTTCAGCAAAAGAAATAAAATAGCCCTAATCAAACACTTTCTGTTTTTCCTTTTTTCTTTTTTAGTGAGCACATTCATTCATCCTAATTACAGTACTAGTCCATTCATCATAAAACTTCCATTCTGCCATAATGTTGGTCGATTGGCCCTGCCAATACCACCAGCACATGAATTCAGCTCTGTCATCACATTATAAGCCAAGCAACAGTTTTCCAGCCATCAAGCACATAATCACCACCAAGAAAATAATGTTAATCCATTGCATGGTTACACAAGTGGCTAAACTCCATCTTTACTTGTGCTATCACAAAAGAATTGCACATGCTGCACGTAGATGCATCATAGAAGCATCAAGTCTTCTAATGTTGAATGCAATTATAACATGACAAAGTAATAAATGCAATGACAGAAACTGTACAAAAGAAGAGATCGGTTTGAAGGCATAAAATGCCACAAGTTCTTTGGTTTAAATCACACATCATTTCAGTAGGAAAATTTTATGACATCATCCTTTAGACATACATCTGCATCAAGCAAAAATGAACCAATGAGTTATATTTGACACTGTCACAATTGTCTTTGAACAACAAAACTACTTGAAATTGATGTTCTAAGTTAGAGCTTAAGGCAAAGTGACATTTTCCTATGAAGTAAAACATAGAACTAGTCTTAGATCATTTTCAAACCCTAGTTCTACGACTAAGAGTCTAAGTAGTTCTGCCAGTAGACCACATGACTAGTGGTAGTAAATAAATTGTTTAGGTAAGTACAGTACTTGACAAGGGTAAATCTGTCAACAGAAAAATTCAGGTACTACACGATTAAGCCGTGAGTCCATATATACATATTTTATGGAAACCATGGAATGAGATAGAATTGCTAGACAAACTTGGGCAGGCAATTAATACCAAAGTGCTAAATCTCCAAAAGGAAAAAGGTGTCGTGCATTTAAAACAGACTCTTGAATGAGTAGAGAAGAAATAACTGGAATGGGTGAAGGCATTAAATTTGACAGAATAATGCCAATATGTGCATTCTGTGCAACTCATGACTTGACTGCCCAGTGTGAGACAATTATGCATTGCTTGGATGTGCCATTGAAGAATGCTGTCTTGTTAATTGCCCAGAATAAAACAAGACAGGCCACATCTAAGCCTGAGCTTCTTAGGCTCCAATAAAGATGAGAAAATACAAATCAAATGTTTCAATAATGCCAAGCTAAGATTATGTAGCATGATAACTATCAGGAGCAGAGTATGCAAATAAAAATGACTAGGGACTACACTTGTCACCAAAAAAAAACAAAAAACAATAATAATAAACAAAGGACTACAATGTTCAAAAGCAAAATCAATGCCACTGAAATTAAGCTGGATCACATATCACATGCAATTGGGTAAAATAGACTAGTACTAGTTTCCTGCAATTAAATTTAAATATAAAGTTACGAACTAGAAAATTATATAGTTTATATTTAAAAAGTGAAATACTGAAAACAACTCCGCATGCAAATCGGGTAGACAGTACCTAGGTGACATAACTTATGATTATTTCACATCCAAACACCTTGCAACCATGTCGAATAACCCCTGCCCAACCCAATAAATTGTTATGATCATGCAGTGACAAGGAAATTGGTAGTACTTTTCTGCATGCAACACTGCTACAAGATCATGAATTGCCAAACCCTGAAAAAGTTTGATAACCTTACTTATTCCAATTCTAATTAGACAAGCCACCATTCTGAAGCACTAAGCGGTGAAAGAGAAGGACCACAATACATCAGGGGATGTGTCAATCATCTGTTTAGAAATATTCTGTGCTACACCTCTCACACACAAGTTCTGGACAGAGGAAGACAAAAGAAAGATGAGCAAGAGGAGCAAATATTCAGAGAAAAGGGCAAACAGGACAAGCCAATGACCAAATCATGACTTGTGAAAAAATTAAACGAAAAAAAAAATTCCTAGGATTCCATCAACTAGATAAGTCCCCCCATTACTAAATATCTTGGTACTAACAGCAATTGAAATTCCAGGAGCAGGATTCAAATTCAAAAAGCAAGCAAGTTGATCTCTACATTATTGATGTTGAACACTAACTGGAATCCACATCCAAATCAACAAGAACCGAGATCATCACAACCTCCTAGAAAAGCATCAGCCCATGAGATCCAAAAATCCTGTTTACTTCATTTAATTTCCTTTTCATTTTTTCTTTTAAGCACAGCTTCAACAGGAACCAAAAACCCAGTAGCTTAAATGGCTCAGGGAACCTCTTGCTTAAAGGAGAACCAGATCACAGTAACATAAAGCCACTTAACTTCACAAAATCTTAAAAAGCAAACAAGAAACACCCAGATCACGATTTACAAAAGCAGCTCAAGCACTTCAAGACAACACCGAAATTTCCTAAAAAGGAGAAAGACCCGGATCACAAGAAAAAGCGACAAACTTCAAGAACAATAAATAAAAAAAAAAAGATTAAAAAAAAAGCATCCTGAAAGAAGCAACAAAATGAAAAAACCAAAAAAAAAAAAAAACAGATCCAAAAATCCATTAGCATTGCATTGAAGAAAGTAAAAGCAGTAAAAGACAAGAAAGAGGATGATGGACCTTTCCTGGCCAGCAGTGTCCCAAATCTGGGCCTTGATGACCTTGGAATCGACATTCAAGCTACGGGTAGCGAACTCGACGCCAATAGTTGATTTGGACTCCAAGCTGAACTCGTTGCGAGTGAACCTGGAGAGCAGATTGGACTTGCCCACCCCAGAATCCCCTATCAACACCACCTTGAATAGGTAATCATAGTCATCTTCTGCTCTGTATCCTGCCATTTTCCCTTTTTTTTCTTTTTTTTTTCCTTCTTCTGCTTACTTTCTATATGCTTTCTCTACGCTCGCTCGCTCTCTCTCTCTCTCTCTCTCTCTCTCTCTCTATCTCGTTTCCCTCTCCTTTTTTTTTCCTACGGCGAGAAAGAGTGAGGAAGCGCCTAAGCCAAATTGAAATTGGTCTTCTTTTCGTGTTCTCAAAACCAAACAGAGACTTTTCTCTACAAAGTAAATGTTACACACGCACGGACGCGGCATGACAGACCAGACCAGACCAGACCAGACATTACGCGTTACCGAAACAAACGTTAACGTTTGTGTATCTAAATTATATATTCGTTTAACGAAATTTACGTGGAACGATCTTTTAATGTTCGCTTATTACTTGGCCAATATCCAAATTATTGTAATCTTTCAATTCCTTGAGCATATAAATTGTGGACCATTATCTTAGATCATAAAACGGTAACCCCATTAAAAAAAATTAAAAAAAAAAAAGTCCAACCATCCATAAATGTCTCATTTCTAGACAAATGCATGGATTTAGTTAGTTGTTGTCTCTTGCTTTTGATGTCATATCGAGCCATAGAAACCTTAATGTATATATATATATATATATATATGGTGGAACACCTTGCTCTAAATCTCGTTCACCTAACTTGGCAAATCCCACTACACAAATATATCTTTCGATCACGTAGTACAACAGGCAAATTTGTGATAAAATAGAGCTTTACGTTTGCCTCTCACGTTAGGTTTACGTTCAGGCGATGAACAACCAAATAAGAAAACATATTTATATGTCAACCATTCCAATACTTAATAAATTCCACGACTTATTACTTTCACAGATCTTTGATCTCTAGTCTGACCACATGGATTGATTAATAGATTCCTCAGCAAAAATAATAGCAATAGGGTCCAACAGAAAAGAACATGTAACCTCACGTCCATCAATCACACTCCAATTTTTTTTTTTTTTTATCGGACCAAAATCAATCGCACCCAAATGGATAAAATATAACTTTTAGGCTTTTACTCTTTAAATGTGTCACCACCCAAAGAAAGAAAAATATTGCTGAGGTCCCTCTAGACGTGGAATCCGTCTCTGGGAGGCAACAAACAGCAAACCTTTCAGTTTTGTGCTAGCCCATGTCATGCCCGCGATTGCATACAGCCATACACGTCTTCATCATAGTTTCCCTACCTTTACATAAGCCTTGTAAAAGAATGTTTGTCCCCTTCCCATCTCTCAAAGGTACCTAAAAAGTATACGCAACTCTCGTCTATTATTATCTTCTCACATATCTCCCTCAAGCTTTTCTCGTTGCTCAAATACTTTTGCATTAATGTCTGCCTCCGAACCCTCATCGTCTTCATCCACTTCTCCATCTCCAGCGCAAGGGTCGTCCTTTTCTCCAAAAATTCAGTTAGTGCCCAAGTCTGTATCGGACCAACTTCACGAAAAATTCTTTGATGCTAGTAAATATGATTTTGATTATGATCAAAGCGGATTGTGGTCTCCTCCACTTAGAAGGACGGTGTTCTTGAGCTCGCCCGGCCAGATATTCACCGTGGAAGAAATGCTCAAAAAGCTTCATGATGCCACCGATGCCCGCCGGGCTAGAAGGCGTATACCTAGTTGTTGTAAGGTAGGGCTACCAAGAGTTAATCTCTCTCTCTCTCTCTCTCTCTCTTTTATTTTTTTCTTCTTGTCTTAATTTCCTGTGTCATTGGATATTTGAACAGAACTTCAATTTCCTCCCCATTATTTCTCGGTTTACCTGCGTACGCGCACTATGCTGCTTCTGACAAGGCATGTAGATAAGACATAATTGAAGCTACCCCCCACCATATTTCCGTCAAAAGGGTGTTGTTATATTTCAGGTCAACTACAACTTATTGACAAGAATGAACTGTCTTGAATGAAAATTCTCACTTTTAGCTGTAAATGTAGTTATTGTTTTCCATAAATTTGTGCGCAATTTCCTTCATAAAGTGTAAGTTACTTGTGTCCTTTCTTTTCTCAAATTAGAATCCAAGTGATAGTTCTTGTGCTTCTCATCAGATTTTCATTGGCTGTGTCTGAGAATCTGATTAAGTTCTCTCTCTCTATGTTCTGAAGCCTGCAACCCCAGTTGACGGTCCTGACTTTTGGTGGGATTTTTCAGTAACCTATTACTTCTTTTTTTTTTGGGTTGCCGTGTGGCAGGTTAGTTTATCAGCATCCCCCATTTAAACAACTTTTCCAATGAAACAGCAACTTCAAGAAATTCGTCTTTCACAATTTGTTTGAACTTGGGCTAAGTAATTAATTTTGTCCAGTAAATGCTAGATTATTTTTACTTTTATTTTTATGTTGCACTGCATAGATCCACTAAGCTATGGAAAAAACAATGAATTGGAGCTCCTACTCTCAACTGATTTCAGGTTTCTCACCATCAGGACCATATATATTTTGTTTACCATCGAGCTAAAACCCCCACTTATTTAACAATTAATAGTTGCCAGTGTCACTGTCAGCACGGTCCAAACAAGCGCACAAGTAGGGCAGAAATCAGTGGAAACACCACATGGACATGTTATTAAAAATTATCAAGACAAAATGCCCTTGACATAAGTTAGACGAGTCTAGTTTACAGGCAGTCGCACCATTAAACTTGAAAAAGAACCCATGAAAATCACAGAACAGGACTAGCGGGCAGTGCTTTGCTCACACCTTAAATCAAACCGCTACAAATTTTTGTGAACGGTGAATGAATGCAGTTTTGACATTTTTGTCTCCGACCACCCCATCTTTCACATTTCATCACATTGCAGTCGGAATAAGTCTTTAAAAAAGTCTTAATTTTTTAATAATTTGTGTAATTGATTTTTTTTGTTTTTTTGAGTTTTCAGTCAAATTATAAATTTTTAATTTGTATTATAATAAGTCTTTTTTTTTAATTGTACTTGATCAAACTATTAAAGCTATAGCTTAACTTAATAAAAATTATATTAAAAAACTTAAAAATATATTCACGCATGTATTTTATTAAACTCCCTCTTTTTTCACTTATAAAAAGACAACAAAAACTTTAAATTTTCTTATCTTTTTCAAATTTATGAGAAAAGAAGTTAGAATTTTTGCCTTTTATGTGTCAAAATACATAGATGCATTTTTGCATTTTTAAGAAATATTTCAGGAAGACATTCATAAAAGTTAAATTATGTATTTAATAGTTTAATCAATTTCTATTAAAAATAAAAAACTCATATAAAATAAAAATTAAAAGTTTATTATAATTTGAAAACTTAAAAAAATTTAAAATTTAATTATAAAATTTTTCAAAATTTTAGAATTTTTTACCGATTTATTTCGACTTATGCATGTAGTCTAATTTAGTTGTTATCTACAATTATCTCTAACTCAAAGGTAAAGTGGTGGGATTATATATCACGACTCAAATAAATAATTTCTATTTGGGTTCATAAACAGCGATAACTTATATTTTAATGAGATCTTTTTTCTTTTTAAATCTTACATCCTAACAATACCTTTTAAAAAAATATAAGAAAAATATAAAAAGTTTTGATCGTAATGTTTCATATTGGATTTTGATGATGATAAAATATTAAATATTGTTAATATATTTGTTTGAATGTGATTAGTAAAAAATATTGAATTATGTAATACAAATAAAAGAAAAAACAGTAAGTTAACTATTAATTAACTTTCAAAAGTGATTATAAATTAAATGATGACTTATGCATACTTAGAATGTTAAACTTGTTTAGTTTCTAATATCACCAGGTTAATTTTTACAAGAAAACACTTTCCACGTGTAGTCTAGCTTTTGATTTACCTTTTGCATGACAATATATTTCCAATCAAAACATTTAAATATCTATATATAGTATGCTTGTAAATAAAACTACATGTTTTGAATATTTTATCAAAAAAGAGATAAATTTTGATAGATTAAAATAGACCAAAAATAAAAGTATAGTATTGTAAAGAAATGAATATTTTAATTTTGTAAGAAAATTTTGTGTTCAAAATTAAATGATTCAAATATTATAAGGGTGAGTTTGGTATTACATCTTCACCTAAAAAGAAAGATTAAAGAAGATTATATTGTAAATTGAGAATTTTTAAGGCGATAACTTTAAATAAAAGATATAACTTAAAAAAATAATTAAACTTTTATAAATTTTTACACTTGTCTTTCTAACTCTCTTTTTTATTTGTTATGCTTATTATTTATTTATTATTTTCAGTTGTAATTAATCATTTCAAATTAGATTAGTGCGAGTTAAGTGTCACCTTTCCCTTCTAAATTCAATTCACCTTTCTTCTTAGATTGCATTAGGTCCAACATAAAAGACCGAACTTTTTCAGTTCAATTTCTATTAGAAGATAATTGATAAAACAATAATTTTTTATATATATAAATATATAAATATTGCATAAACTTGTTAAGTTAAAAATGTAGACAAGGCAGAGACCCCATGCTGAATAATAAATAATTAGAATAGATTGGTTTCAACTTATGACCACCATAAATATGTTAATGGAATATCTAGCAAGATGAATAGAGACAATTGCAAGAGTCACAGCTCATGCTGCAGCGACAAATGGATCCAATGCAGGGAAATAGGCTTCTAGAGAGTCTGAGACAGCTGAAATTCGCTGGAGGCTCTTTGTCGCATCCAAGCCCATTTTCCTACAGTGCCGTTAAGGGTAATTATTGACATATATACAATGACAAGCCTAAGGAGAACAACTTGATGCTTTTCAAAAGCTAAGGTCGATCAATCAAAGTCACGTCCCCATGTCCTTTGGGCTCATCTTCACATGGGATTGCGCAGAGAGTTGCTGGAGCCCATCATGCCAATGTGTCTTTTCCTAATTTCCCTTGTTTTCAACTGTCATTTATACTCTCCTGCACCCTGTAAAGTTCTCTTTTATCATTGACATCACACACATTTCTCCATGCCAAAATTGGCTTTTGGAACATTTTGTTGTGCAAAGAAATGAATTGGTGCCATTGACAGTTTCTAAATACTCGGAAATGCTTGCTTTCCTCCATAGAAAACATATCCGCAGATTTTGAGCCATCCATCTTATACATCAGATTTTAACTCATCTGCACAGTTCTGTTCTCCCTTACGGTTTCCCTTGCATGCCAATTAAAAACATCCATACATGCTCGAGGAGAAGCTAAAATATGATTCCTCAATAAAATGAAACAGCGGATGCGGTTGTTAATATGTACATCTAAACACACGTAAACACTTGGTTTTTAGTTACCTATTGGACATTCTTCTCAGTATATAACATTACAAGCTTCAACTTCTCTTCCTGTTACCTTGCAAAGTTATTGTATGTTTTATCCAGAACCTCTGCACTTCGCCGTGTTTCTTTTCATTTGCTTATAGCCACAAAATCTGCATGAATTAGATAGATTGGTGAAAGCACTTAGAAGTAGAAAACTATTCTAACAAAAGTTTAGCAGTGAACAATAAGGGGCAACATGAAGAGGTAAATCTTGTGCCCCTTAATCTGTTTTAGTAGAAATAATCATATTGCAAACCAGTTTTCTAAAGTGCATAATAAGTATCCACTGTAGCATCTAAGTAAATGACTTATTTCTGTACCAAAAATTTCTAGTCATCCACACATAATAAAGTCTAGGAAGGGCAAGCATTGATATAATAATAAAGTTACTCAACTGTGAGCTCAATATCAAATATTTGAGTTGTGGAAATAATCTCTTTGTAAAAAGAGGCTTGTGCATGGAAACACTTTTCTATTTAATAAATTCCAGGAGCAGTCTCTGTTATAAGTTTATCAATAGGAGAATCATACAAACTGTCAGAAACCAGAGAGCAGGCAGCTATCATCTTCGTCTGGTAGCCTTTTCATGTGGCTTGTTACTTCGTGGTAGGAAGGCTGCTTTTGGGATATTTAGACAAAGGGCCCTAATCAGACTTTCTTGTGACATTTCACAGGGCTTGAGCAGTGCAAAGTTAGACCTTCTCATTATCAAACCTGGGTTATATTATTGAAGTTTAATCTCGTATTTATTATGACCAATGTTTACCTTTAGAAACATTTAATTGACATCATGGCCTTCTGTCACATATGAGTAATGTCAAGAAAAAATATCATAATGCTATTAACTCTGAGAGTAAGATTATGGATCTGCACCAGTTATGCAGGTGCATTAGACTGCAACAGGACTTTTTTCTAGAAATTCCTTCCCCGTGATTCCATCTTTCAAATTTTTGAAATACATGTTGTAGTCCTTCTCTGTGGGCGGGTTTTCTGGGTCAACTGTAAATGGTTCACTAAATGGAATCAAACTTTTCACCTGCAAAACAATTTGAACAAATGACAGTATCTGAAACTGTGTTCTAGTATCTGAGTACGGAATACATTTTATTCTCAAAAATAAACCAGGTTGGTAATTCAAAGAGTTGGTCGGGGCAACTAGGAACAACAGAGCTCTAAGTTACTACCCACTAGCTTACAACCATCATACTAAGAACCACTTGCCATCATTGACTTGATATTTGAGTTGTGATACAATTCTGCCTATATACTGCACTTATCAGTAAAGAGACTGATAGATGGAATAGAAGAATGTTTTCTTTTGCATTTGTAGCATCCATATTTACAAATGTGGGAAATTTCACATTTTATAATAAGATCAGGATAGCATCTGTAAAGTCAAGGCAAAGATGATAACCTCAAATGTCTTGTCACAAGCATAGGGACTTTCTAAAGCAGCAACACATATCCGAGCAATCTCTTCTCTTGATATCTTACCCTATATCACAAAGTATGACAAAATATGCTTCACTAATCATTTGTACTGGAACTGAATTTCCAGAAAGCTTATTGGCATAATGTACCGTTATATTGTCTCCCTGATCAAAAATAAGATCTGCTCCAGCAGGCTCCTCAGTTAAAGCACAGGGCCTTACAATTGCAAATGGCATACCACTTTCACGTATCAAATCTTCTCCCTGTAATTAAGCTGGCACTTTAAGGAACTGAAATATGGCTGCTACACCCAACAATTAACATATGAGTGATAGCCAACCTTCAACTTGAATGACAGAATAAAACCCAACTCTTTGTTCAAGCGCACCGCAGGAGGTTGCTTACTGAGATCAAGACCAGGCCTCTCTGGCCGCGTAACTCCTGCAGAGCTCACGTGTACAAACCTACACCCAAGAAAAGGAGAAAATTTCACAGAAGATCCAATAAATTCAAGCAATTTAAAGAGAAAGGAAACAAAGTTGGACCTGGGAGTCTTAGGATCCTTTATATATGCCCTTATGCTTGACACTGGAAGCTGAAACACACCCTCTGCAAAAGTTGGATTCAGTTTCCCATCATATTCAAACTTGCTGAACATAAGCTGAAAGGGTGATCAATTTGTCGGTTAGAAGAAGGACAATAGCATAACAGAGAAGGACAAAACATAACAAATATTGAGCATGCCTGCAAGGAGAATATATTTCTTGGATCAAAAGGTTGAGCATTTGGTACAGTCCGAGCTCGAAATATGGGCCTCAAAGAAGAAAATGGCAGGCATATCTACAAAAGAGGTCCAAATTCAGTGCAGAGATTTCTAGCGGAACCAACTAAGGAGAAAGTCATAAGGTCACTTACTGACTGCCAGTGTCCTTCTTCAGTATCAAAGCTTATTGTATAACCAACAGTATCCCAATCACCACTGGTGCGAATGATGAGTTTATACCGATGGCCATCACCTTTAAGGTACACCTCCAGACCATCATATGCAGAAAGATCTTCAGGTACTGAAAAATTCTGAAATGAATTTAAATGAATTAACATCCTCATAGACCAGCCAAATCTAAGGAACTAACACATAAATATTTCCCCCCAAGGTTTTCAAGTTTAACCAAGATTAATATAATTAACACAAATGTATGTGCTAAAAAGAAAGAATGGAATTGACATTGCTTGGCTGGATAGGACCTCACATGGTAAAAAAAAAATTCTCATCTTTACACACTACTAGTAGTTTAAACATTTCATACCACTCATAACATTGCTAGGTCATGCATGACTCCAACCCTCAGTTATATAGAGTATGCTCCAGCAGCAGTTATGCTTGTGGAATATAATATGAGAATATACCCATCCAGACATGCCCTGATATCATATTAATTAACCATCTATTGACGAGGGAACAACAATGGAAACTTCCAAAGTCCAACATGAATAACAAATTAACAATATTTATTAATGTATGCCTAGCAGCTCAAATAAATTGGGGTAAAAAACAATGCTAGGAAACTAAACTTCTTGATCTTATGGAACTTCACTGATTTGCATTATGGCAGTTGCTAAAGGCTCTACACACAGATTAAAAACTCTGAAACAGTACTTGCCTGCAGTCAATGGAAAATAACAAATCGAAGTTGAAAACAGCTAATGTAACAAAAAAAAAAAGAAAAAACAAATGATTTGCACTTGATGAATCTCAGACAAATATCAATCAACCTATCCAGGTTGAAATACATTTCAAACCATCACAAGAATGAAAATAAAGGCAGTGAATAATGGAATATATCCATCCTTAGGAAATTGATACACTATTATTAAAATGTTAATAATTTGGGAAAAAAAAAAAAAGAAAAACAAAGTCTTGCAGCTCAAATTGTAATGTACATCATTCATTAGCACAGATTGAAATTGCTGAGGTGGTTAGGAAACACCAAACCACGTAGTGCATAAGGAAAACGAGACGGAAAAATAAAAGGATGCCTGTTACCCTTGTTCTGACACTAGTGAAGCCACCATTATTTGCAGTGGAGACAACGCCTTTAACATGCAAAAATGAGGACAAAAAAAATGAGAGACAGAGAGTCTAAGCCTAGAAGAACAACTAAGAAAATTTGTTTGAGCAGACCAAACCTTTAAAAAGCCCAATTGGTTCACCATGTTCCCCACCAGTCGTGTCAATTTGAAATGTACTTTGGCTAACTCCTCCCATTACAACATCATCTAAAGCACCCCAAGGGAGATCTTTAAAAGTATTACCTGCCACAAAAATCAATTGGACAAGAAAATATCAATCCATGTGCTCTCATGCACCCAATATATAATATGTATTTGGCTTTTTATTTCCAGTCAAAGTGATCAACAGGAAAAGAGATTCAGTTTTCTGTTGCTATTGATTCTGAGTGTTGCAATACAGATAACAAAATGCTGGTCACATTAGATTTGTGGATCATGACGGTTTGTAATCTAAAAATTCCAATACACTGGCCTTCACAAGGAAAACCTTTCTTGATGTTTGAATAATAGAGATATAATCTGCAGAACATGAAATGTTCAAGTAATCTTGCTACATATCCAACTTAGTTCAAATATCATTCACACGGCTTTTCCATATTCCATGAATTCAGTCACACAAATCCAAGAAAGGGTAAAAGGAAAAAGAATATATAAGGACCATTAACATGTGTTATTGATCCTAAATCTCATGTGAATACTAAAAAACTGGCTTATACAGCACCTTCACATCCAAATAGCAGTTTCCCATTTTGAAGCCCAACACTGTCCTTCACAGCATTAATCAAATTTTTCATTCCAACATACTCCACCATTTCAGGTGAATCACCTTTAATCTGCTTTCATCAATCAAATAAAGCCTCACAGAAATAAAAAAAATTACACACTTGGCTACTCCAACATAAAGAGGAAACAAGCAAAGAAAACTCTTTATTGAATGTTATAGGAAATAAATCCAAATTCAAATAGACAAGGTAAAAAAGTCTATTTTGTACCTCTGGTTCAAAGAACTTGATACCCTGTGCCAAATTCATAATTGGATCAGACACAAAACTGAGCTTTATAATGGTGAAGAAAAAAAAATAATGGAAATTTATGAGGAGATGCATAAAACTAACAATGCCATATTAAACTACATTCCAATTCTAAAAGAATGCATGCATTTATGTAAGAATGTTCACAATCATACTTGGCTGTATTTTGCCCTGTCTGGGGTGTCACCTTCCTTTGGTCCAACAATGACAGAAATGGCATTTATAACCTTTCTCACTCCTTTGAAGTCATCAGGGACTAGGGTGCTCTCCTTGGTAATATCGCCAACCATCTTATGACTCAAAATTGAATAATAATCAGAAAGGAAGACAGAACCAGTTAACAAATGATGGATAAGAAAATGATTAACTTGTCTAATCCACAATAGTTAAACACATTAAAAAAGAAAATAAAATTTTGCTAATGATTATCTTGAACCACTCAAGCCGATTAATTTGCAAATTTTGCAGATTATTAGCTTGTCCAATCCACAATGATCAACTAAAATGCAGAGTTCAATGTCAACAGAACTTCATGTGATGAAACTTTTTTTTTTTTAATGGGCATTTGATAAACCAAATTTTGCATTTTATGAATTTGTTCTTGATACTCCTGCAAACACTCAAAACAAAAGCAGCAGGGCAAGTCATGAAAATACGTTGTTACTCTTCCACAATGATGCGTGCCTTACATATCTCTTATAAGTTGGTCTCTCTAAAATGTGTGCAGCAAAAGTTCCATCTCTTATAAGACACATGAAATTTTATTTATCACGATTTATAAATAGTATTCCTTTAGGGCATTATTAATGGGAAGGGACCAATGGCCTCAGACCACAAGATAAGGTATAGTTCCCTCCATCCCATAAAACCCTCAATCTTAAATCTTGATGGGATTTTGAAACAAAGTACCTCAACAAATGGAATGGTAAAACTCTCAATAGAGATATTTTATGAATCTTATTGCCAAAAGAGAATATTCTCAGGCAACATCTTTTAGTGCTGCAAGCTTAATGATAAATAACAGGAAGTACATGTAACAATTTTCCTGTTTTCTTTCTTTTTTTTTTTTTTTTGGTGGATGAATTAGCATGCGTGAAAATCACAATCACGGGGCTTGCTTTCATGCTATGGCTAACCAAAGAAGCCAGCTTACCAAATCAATATTGGGGCCTAACATCTTTCTGGCCTTTTCTTCATTTCTGACCTGGAAGATGTTGGATATACAAACAAAAAGTAAGCAGAAAAATGCACAGGTGGGTTCAACCTTTTTTTCTGTATCTGTGCCAATGTGCTAAGATAGACAATAGCAATAAACTAGGGCAGAATACCAATGCACGAACTGGCAATCCTTTCTTCTGTAAGATGTTGACCACTCTTCTGCCCACACCACCAGTAGCCCCAGCAACTAGGACAATTCCAGAGCTTTCCATTGGCTTACTTGGTTCATTGGCTGATGGAGTGGAGAGTTTCTCAATCAGAAACTCAAAGAACTTCACAGATAATAGATGTTGGTTAGTTGTGGTTTTAAAGATATCCTGGCTTGATGAACTAAAACTTGCATGGAAAAGAGGATGCAACCTTAGAAGGAGATGGAGGACCATTGAAGAAATATAATGTTTTTAAAAATCTGCCAAAGTCCCAACCTTGCCTTCCTGCTTCCACAACAATGGACCTTCTATATGTTCTTGAACAAATATGAGGCGATTTTTGTTTATACTGCAGTCTGTCATTAAGATGCAGAAATGGTTTAGGAAGAGCACAGGCCACTAACCAAGGATATGTCGAACTATTGGAATATTTGCAACGGAAAGGTGATGAAGGATCCTGCAGTATTAGTCAGGAGGAAAGCAAAACAAGTTGTGAATACAAAAGGAAGGAGCAGATGGGGGAGGAATCAATTAGCTTTCATTTCACTGGCTTGTAAACATGAATGCAAACCTGGGATAGACAATATCATCAAGGACTATGAAAGAACTAGTAACACAGATTTCAACCACAACCAAGAATCATATAAAATTGGTAATCAAGTAATGCAATTATAAGTACCGAATTGGAGTCACATCCTATAAACATTGACAGGGAGATTATTTGTATTCCTTCGAGCATACAAAATTACAAATCAACTTAATTGTTCAACCCCTGTGCAACAATAAGATGGTTAAACAATCCCATCTTGCAATTCATCTTCCATTAAACAAAAATTTTCCCTGGTCAGGGAAGTGTTAAACATTGCTATTTAAACCGAGGCACTTTTAACAAATTCTCCAAAACAGATAAAACACTTTACTTTAACGATTTCTCCAAAGCAGATACGAAACACCAATCTGTATGTCGCACGATACAAAACTACCTAAGTCATTGATTTTCTACTTGATAGTAAACAAGAACAAGACTTTTATACAACTACATATGCATCAACAAGTTGTCATTAACGTAAGACTGAATCAGCTGCAACCAGGGCAAGAACGCGACAAAGAATCAACATAAAGAGACTTTGCACGAAGAACACAACAACCAAACCACACGTGCAGTGTTCAAATCCATAAACTTGCTCCAACTACACGCCACCGTGCAAAAACCAGTAATCTAGCAATAGAAAGAATGAACAAAGCAAAAGAATTGTTAATTTAAGTACCTGAAGGCCAAGATTAATACCAGAAGCGTATGGATATGATACCATTGTGAAAACTAGAAGAAAGACACTAGTTTTTCTTGGAACAGGGGTACAACAATGGTGGTGCTGGTTTAGTTGATAGCCGGGGGACTGAATATCTGCCACACACGTACCTCTTCCAACCTTCGAGTCAGTCATGGTTTATCAGTTTCAACCGACAGCTTAAAGTGTGCTTGTGGGCTGGGCTCATTCGCAGCATGCTGGAAGTGCCATGCATGTTTCCATTTCCCATTTCCCAAACGAAATGCTTCATACTTTGGCCCAAACTTATTTCCAAAACCAATAACTTTATCACTTGAATTCCGCATAATTTAAATCAATTATATTTTTATTTCTCATACCTTTGCTGAATTAAAATAAATAAAAATATTTATGCTTTTATGTGTACATTACAATTGTAAGCTTGCAGATACATACAAGTATGCAAATACTATCCAAAGAACATGTAATCAAAATCTATAATACATAGAAATATACGAAATGCTAAACCTTTTATTCATTCTTTGGGCTGGGTTATGCCCAGGTAAGCTGAGGTCTAATTTTTGGACAGCCGAGATCAACCCACAATTTTTTATTTTTTTTTTTGGATTGAGAGCCCAAATGTTTTGGTCTTGCTCTGTCTTATAAGCCTAGAATATAGTTTCAAGACCAGGCTTGGTGACGGCCATGGGTTACTTGACCCTACCCACTGACAGTTGTGGCTGGAAGAATGGATAACAAAAATAGTCACGGAAAGAGCTTTATTGGTTTATTCTTGATTTATGACTGTATGCCCTAAATTAAAAAAAAAAACAAAAAAATCCATGTAGGTAACATTGAAAAGAAATCTTTTGATAACATTTTCTTCTTATTATTTTTTTTTTTTTTTTGCACACTTGTTATGAGCTTGTTGACCTTCAATTCTTTGATCCACATATTAATCACAAGTCAATTAGATTAGGTATGTACCTATGTTCTCATAATTTATTGCCTAAACATTCTCACAAAATAGAATATTGTATAAATGAATTCTATCTTATTATATTTCTGTGACTATTTTTGTTATCTATCTTGTTTGCCGCAACTATTTGAGTGGGTAGGGTCAAGTAGTCCAGGGACGGGGCCCAAGCCTGGACTTGAAACCATACTCTAGGCTCTGCTTGTAAGACACCCAGATCGAAGGAATATTTTTATTAAAATTCAGATCCCCAGAGTAAAGAACGACATCCCAGAATCTACTTGACCTCTTTCTTTCTTTCTTTTTTTTTTTGTGTTGGGGGTATCTTGTAAGAATCATCATCAAGTACTAAAGTTTATTAAAAACTATGTTCACTTCCCTCTCCCATAGTATTATTAAATTAGCCATGTGATTGTGAATAACAATAATATTTGTCTAAATGAATTGGTGAATTGTTTCTGATTAGACGACTCTCTTTTGGGGCATTCAGTCTAAATTCAGATGCATTCCCCATTTCGTTCTAGCCTCTCTTTTTTTATCTTATTTATTTTATTTTCTTGACCGTAAACAAATGTGCTTCGAGGCTATTTCGTTCTAGCCTATTGCGTGCTTTTTAATATGAGATTTATATGGCCGCACTTTGACAGAGCCTAAGGGCCAATAGCTTCTTTTTTTTTTGAGTCCTGAAACTGAGTTCAAAAGAACTCTACCACCAAATTACAGGGTTGATGACAAAAGACAATAAATTCTTAGATGTAATCATAAATTGGAAAAGGCATTTGATCATCTCTTGATTGTAGCCGGTGCAATTAGCAGCTCATACAAGTGAACCAAGAACATCATAAATTTTTTGTTGTTTTGTTTTTTTTTTTTGGGTAGGGAGGGAGGGGTACGTCGGGGGATCTTTGACAATGTACATGTCCCCCTCACCTACCTACCACAGGTTCCACGCAGCATCCTTTTCAAGACTTCAAAGATTAAATTATCTGCTCTTATTTTCCAAATTGAACATCGCATAAACACAAAAGTCAGCCCGTCTCTTTTCTAATGGAAACAACATATTACTTGTTAACCTTGGAATTTGACAATGCCATGCCTGGCTTAATTCGTTTTGTTTCTAGCATGCTCTCTCTCTCCCTCTCTTCCAGCCGTTACGCTACCAGCGCGCGAAATTTCCGTCTATTACCGCCCCCGGCCAAACAATCCTTTTTTCTTTTTTATTTTTTTTTTGTGCTTGCAATTTCGTGTATATATATAATGACCCTGTCGACCCTCCGGCCTCTTCACAGAAAGCACAATTGGCCTGCTCAAGCAAAAGCAATCTCCTTTAGCAATTTTCTCTTCCTCTACAGCAAAACCCCAGATCAGATTTTCCCTTCATTTCCCCTACATCTTCCCTTCTTTCCATCACCAATATCTATGGCTATGGCTCGTTCAGCCGCAGTAGTGTTTCTCATTTTCTTGGCGCTGTCTGCTAGCTTTCTGGCAAATGCAGAGGGCAGCGGCAGGAAGTTGTTGATAAGCAGCAGCAGTGGGGAGGATAGCAAGGAGAGCGTCAGCAGCAATAGTTACTGTTCTTGGCTTAAAAATACGTTTCAGGGAGCTCTTTCCATGGGCAGAGTGCCATTTTCTGCTCCAAGCAACATGGGTCATGCCACCACATTAGACAATGAGAGCCTCTTCCAGTGGCATCTTGGCAGGGTTGATAGGATTCTGCAGTCTGTTCCAAGCCCTGGAGTTGGCCATTGATGAGCCTGTAAACCAGCATTCATACTTCATTAATTAATTGGCTTTCTACTTCTAGTCTACACAATGTTCCTACTTTTGATGTACTCGCACTGTTTCAGATTTGAGTCATAATATGCATGAACAGATACTTAAAAAACACTATACTTAGAGGACATGATCCCCAACATTTTTATATGATACAAGGGATTTATTCAATCCATATATGTATTCTTCTTCTGATTACATCAGAAATGGAGTTCTCTGCAAAATTATTTCCCCTCCTTTTCAGATTCTAGTTAAAGATTGTTAGTGCAAAGTCTCCATGCGCGATAAAAATGTTTATTTCCTGACAAAGTATTACAGTCTGCAATATGGTAACTGGCTAATGAGCAGACCACAATTGAAGTGAGCATTTTTCAGCTAAAATTAAATTAATTGAATCCAAAATCTGAATTGACCAAACCCGAAAAATTGAAAAAAAAAAAAAATGTATACTGATGATACACCATGCAAGCTCCATAACTAACTAGGCTAAACGTCTGCTCTGAAATTGCTAAATAGGGAACAGTGACACATCTAAAAAGCTCCATACCAGAGCCAACTTGTGCTTAGGCAATAGTACTTACTGAGGTTTACTGTTTAATTCGTCAAATAAGTTGATTTGGAAAAGAGTAAAAATGTAAAATTGTTAGATATTACACATATTAGTACTTGACTGTAAATCTTACTGGATTGCAATGAGTTCTGATACAGAAAGATTTGAATTTAGAGTCCAATTTAGAAGTTTAAGTTTTACACGCCAGAATATCTTCCAAGTTAGCGTCCAATTTAGAAGTTATATTTTTTTTTCTCAAAGTTCTAACTTAGGCTTCATATGTTGAAGCTTTTCAATCTTTATCAATGCCACCAATAGTTAGGCAATCTCGGAGGTGGTCGATTGGGTTAAACATTTTCCAAGACAACTTAAAAGTATTTTTTAAATGGTCCCTTTTCAAGGCATCTGATTAGGAAAGTTTGATTCTCTACTGGTTTCATCACTTGGAACGGTGACTTTTGACTTATCATTTACTTGTTGAGAGCGGCTAAGACTAAATAAGTTGCCTAACTTAATGTGTGCTTCCACTCTCCTCCACAGCCATCAATGTTGACCGAGGAATTAGAGAGTGTATATATATAGATGACGATGAGGAGCTTCAGCTTTTTGTTCTTTCAAGCAAATTCATTTATTCAAGTAAATTATTGGAGGGCTTCTTGAATTTTAATACCAAACAAATTGGAAGCGTTTCCGTGAAAAGATATCCCCTACATGCTTCCTTCCTATACGTGTTGAATAATGCATAGGTCGGTTTTGACTGATTCCTTTTGGTCGAATTAGATTCAAGATAGAGGTAGTTTCCGTGAGATATCTCACCCTCATACACACGCATAGGCCACCTACTGAGAATCCCACAATCCTTTACTTCCTGATCATGGCGCTGTCGAGTTCATAAAATTGAAAATGAACCTTAAGTTTGGTGGACTTGAATGTATTGCTTCAAAAGGCGGTGATATTGATTCAAATGTGGAAGTTCTGGTAACGGTGGAATCCAATTGGTGCACCATTTCAAAAGGGTCTCAAGTGACGCGTTGGACATAAATCTAAGGAAAATGACCTCAGCCCAATGGAAGTAGGATGGGGAAAGTTTTTGTATTTCAATTAAAATTAATTAACTAAAAAGAAAAAGAAAATTAAAATTGATGTACTACTAAAATTTACAAATAAATCTCTTGCATATGTAGGATACAAATATTATCATGAGCAATAAATAATAGGTTGTAATTTAGTATGTGATTTATCGAAAATCTCTTATTCAAATCTTAAACACATGAAGTCAACGTTAAGGATTAACGACAAAAAGAGCTGTGAAATGTAATTAGGCTTTTGGCTTATTAAACATATCAGTTCAATTCTATCTTTTCACAATTTTCATCGAATTTGACTACACCCCGCTAGTTATAAAATGTTTTTTTTTTTTTGTAATTTTGGGGAAAGATAAAGAAAACAATACAGTGTGAAGAGTAATTAATTACTCTCTAAATTTAAGATGAGAAATGTAGTTTAGCCCGTAATATTTGACTTCGGCCTGGGGAAAGATAAGATGTTGGCGGCATGCGAGCTGCCGGAGAGAGGGATGGCCGTACGGACGTCATAGATATTCAATGGTCGATTAATGTCAATCATTTTTGTTGCAAAACAGGGCAACCCCAAATCAATTAGAGGTGCTCCCAAAAGAAGAGGTTAAATCAAAAAAGGAACTTGTCCTTGAAATAAAATTGGATAATTTTGGCTTCAAAATTACCACACAGATAATGGTAATACGCTTAAATCACACATGGCACAATAAATGTTTGACCCCCAAATTTTAGTATTTCAGTTTCATTAGAGAAGGAGTTAATTGTAAGTGAAATTTTGGGTTGGGATTTCAGATCTCATCCCTTAAATTTAAGGGCATGGACCCAAAAAAAAAAAAAAATCTTCGTAATTATTTACTTTTCTTTTCGAACCCAGATATGGGTTTGCTTTCTTTTTCAATAACGAGAGAAAAAAAGCAGATACAGAAATCAGTAATTACAACGTTGCACCACCCCGGCGACGAAAAGGCTTCATCTATTTAAATGAAGTTAAAAGTATGTCAATTGCTTGCATATATATGGTTTGGTTAATTGTTAATTTCTCTAGAATTATCTTTTCCTTAATTTGTGACAGAATTAACAGGATTTTATATACATAGTTTGAGGGGATATATATATAAAATAAAAAGCATATAAAATTTTTATAAATTTTTACAATTGAGTTATAAATATTTTTTGTATTTTGAGTGCAACTTGCCTAGACCTCCTGACTAATTTGATTCGAAAATATTGAGTCATAAGATTTCACAATCAAGGGACCCAAAAAAATAAAAAATAAAAAATAAAAAAGCTACTTAAATAAGATAAAGGAAATAAATGGGTTTTGTAATTACCAAGATGATATACGAAAATTTTCTTTACCCTCATATCGTTAATTACAGTTTTGTTTTTTTTTTAGTGACAACCAAAAAAATATAATGGTAACCAATTTAAACTACATTTTTTCTATAAAAATTAGAAAATATGGTATAAAATTTCAGGAAAAGAAGATGTCCAGTTTGGAACAACTACTAGTCTGAAGTCAGAATCGGAAGGTCAAATTTTCCCGAGAATCAAAACTTAATCGCCTTTGTGTTCACCCCTCAATTAGCCTACCAGTAACGTGTTAATAATGTGAGATCCTTGAATCATGGAAACCCTTTTGAAAAGAAAAAAAAAAAACAAAACAAAACAAAAGGAAAACCAAAAATAAGGTAGATACAGAGCAATGTGCTGAGGGAAAGACAAGAACAACACTTGTCAAAGCCATCACGTGGGCTGCTTAACCAAAAATTAATAATAATAATAATAATAATAATAATAAAAAGCAAGACCAAAAATCCTCTATAGTTGGGACCCACTTGTCAATTTCAGACCGTAGTTCTACACGTGTTTTGCCGAAGGGAAAGAGTGGTCCAAGTTTTAAGCAAAGGGAATGCATATCAACCTCAGTCCCTAATCTTTGACTTTACAACATATGAGCATAAAAATAAAAATAAACAAAAAACAAAAATTTCACCCACTCAAAAATTAGATTAAATATTAAATGTTAATTATGAATAATATATTTTTAATAAATAGTAAATTAATTATAATTCATAATTAAAATTCGATAATATAAATTTTTGTTGAACTTATAATTCTTGTATTAGTGTAATAAAAAAAAAAAAACTCACGAGCATTTGCAATGTTACATGCCGACAGGTGACCTTTTCTTCTGACACCCAAAAAGTCCACAATTAAGTCCAGTTGTGAGGGAGAGAAGGGGGGCGGGGGGGGACAGAACTTCCAGGAGAAGCATCATTTGACATGACATGTTCACGAGCATTCATGCTGTGGTTGTCCAAAGATCAGGATCCAAGACTTTTAGAACAGAATTTAATCATCCCTCTGGATTTCGCTGCCTAATTAATAATTTATTTCCCGATTGATATAAAGGAAAAAAAAATTTACAAGACATGATATGGTTCATATCTTTTATCCGTGCGTTTGACCACTTTAACCCAAATTGATTAGTCCGGCTACAATTTGTATATGAGATGGATTCTCCAATAACAAAAGAAAACAAACATTTATTACATGTTAGATTTTTTAAATAAAAATATTGTTATTGAATATTAATTTTGAATCCCAAAATTAATTTACTTTTAACTTAATAACTCATTTCTTACTCTAAATTTTTTTATCATAATCACGCATCTTTATATGTATATATATAATTTCATAATTTAAATTAAGTACATTCCTCAATATACAATCTTTTTTGAGATTATAGTCCTTAATTAACGTAACAATATATAAATTTATATTTTTTACTAATCAAACTATATTATGATTAAATTTTTAATAAAATTATTATTCAAAAATATTAACTTTAAAAGCCAACGGGAGTGTGGAAGCATGATGGTGGGGTTTGAAGTTCAGATGCAATGTAATTAGAAAGTGTAGCCCAAGATCTACCAAGAATAAGAGATTGAGTCAAACAAAGAAACAAAAAAAAAAAAAAAAAACACACGAGATACAACAGAAGGATGCAGAGAATATGAAATTTCTTGTGTAGAGAAATTGATTGATCGTTAAGGAAAAAATATTTGCCTACTAAGAATGAAGTATCTAAATTTTTTTTGTAATCAAGTCTAATATATTATCATGACAAGAAGAATTATGTCAAGCAATTGAGAAATTTGAAGGAAACTCTCAACTCTAAACCCTGTGCCGGAGGTTAAAACTTCAACTCAGATTCTCATATGAAGCAAATTGAAAGGTTCAAAAAAATTTTTTGAACTCTCTTAAATTTTCACAAAGTGTGAAGTTTTAATTCAGATATAACAAACAAAAACCTGAAACTTTGAAGTCAAGGAAAAGAATCGGGAGAAAAGGGGTGTGAATATGCTTGCGTGGAGACTGGAGCTTTTGCGCTTGCTTTTCCCAGACGCCTCTTTCTTTTTCTCACAAGGCTTTGAAAATTTTCTCCCCAAACGGCGCTCTTATCCTAAAGGCTGAAATTCACACACCGTTCCATTTCATTTAGTTGTTTTTAATGGCCTGGAGCATAGTTTTCAAAATCAAATTAGACGCTGAGCTGGTGAAGAGTCGGATTTGATGGATCATCTCTGACCGTTTAATCAACAATTAGATTACTGAGTCAATTTTAGCTTTTAAAAAAATAATTAATATTCTTATATCATATAAAAATAAATAATATGGTATTAAAATAAATGTTAAGTATATATCTATAACTATTATTTAAAAAAACTAATATAATAATAGGCAATTGTATGAAAAAATATATATATATATAAGAAATACAATTTTTTGGCAAAAAATTCGTCCAATTCATGGGTTTCATCGTCTGAGTCAATGGGGTTGAGAATTTTTTTTTTTAAGTTACTTATTTATCCGATTATATAAAAGAACTGATTCAATTTAACCTTCAAACCACTCCAAAAATTCGTCCAATTCATGGGTTTCATTGTCTGATTCAATGGGGTTGAGAAATTTTTCTTTTTTTTTAAGTTACTTATTTATCCGATTATATATATAAAAAAAAAACTGATACAAATCACTAATTCTTCAATTTAACCTTCAAACCACTCCAATTTTTAAACCTATGGTTTGGAGTTGCCATATTTTTGTCACTTTCGGGGGATTGGGCTACCCTAATAACTGTTAACGTGCTATAATATATGCATAGAAAATGCGGTTGTGATTGTAATAAATGGAAATTATGATCATGTATACAACAGACTCCATGGTATGCACGAAGACGTGAAAGACTTAAGCGGATAGCTGCTTTATATTGTTCACCAGCCTCAAGTTTGCCCTATTCATAGCAGAGAAAGAAGGTGTACCCTCCGATCGTGAAATCCCATTTTGTAGATGGCAGGAAAAGGATGACTGAACTCGTATAAAGTATTGCATAGAGATACGAATAATAGTATAGTAATATGGTTTTGAACGATTATAAGAACAAATAGTGGTATCCAACTCGCCTATTATGGGCAACTACAGCCAGTCTGGTTTGATTGCTGAGATGTTACAACCAAAAACACCCCATAAAGTAAGGAAATAGAATTTTTGTTGCTTGACATCACAATCACATTAAGCAATTAAGAAGAAAGAAAGAAAGAAAAAAAACAATTGTAGGTTTCAAAATGAACACAGAGAAGTGAGCTCATGGTTCTAAGTCAAACATCTTAAAGTTGAGTTGCTTGGGCATGAATGAATGCGCAACATTAAATTGCACAGTTGGTACATGTATTTAACTAGTAAATTGGCAAATCTGCGCATCTGAAGGAGAGCATATACTTATGAGGAAGCAAATACCAGCAGACAGTGTGATGGTATCCGGAAAAACAAGTAAAACATCATGGCGGTACAAAAAATATTGCAAAGAATTGAATTGCTCGTGAAACTAAATCGATATGGTTGCACTTAATCTTCTTTGCTTGTGAAACATCATGGCTAGGCGATCTTCTTTGCTTCCATACACTCACCATTCTGCATTACGAAGATTAACTGCAAAATTGTTAGGCTCAGTTACATTGTTACTTTATATATAAAAACAAAAATTATTGTTTTTTGTTTTTGGTTATTTTCTATCTAGTTTTGAAATCTGCTGTCAGCAATTACTTTTATTCAACAATATTGTTTGAAATAATTATTGCATTGAGAAAGAAAATGCAAAAAAGAGAAAAATGCCTATTCGGAAAAGTGCCCATTTGAGACAGGCCAAATGAAAAAAAATATAAGTTCACGAGAACTCTTACCCTGGGGTCATCGGCTGTGCCAACTCCTAACAAAGCTCCAACAAAAGCACGTACGGTACATACCGGAAGATTGAGCCTGGAGACAATGATAACAGCTGCCACTGAGGACAGTTGGGATGTCAACCCCCTTTGCGTAACTCACGCATGCTAGCTTCCCACCTGGGCACCGAGTCAAAGGCCACCCACATGGGAAAAATCCCATTGCAGCAGCGAGGCCACTGCTAGCTCGAAACAGCCAAGCCATAAGTCTAAAATTCTGATGACATTTCGAGGATTTTGGTTAATCCAATACAACCACAGAAATGTTTAGGGAAAAAAAAAATAGAAGCAAAAAGACTACTGATGCACTATTAAAAACCCTAATAATTATTATATTTTTTAATTATAATAATTTAAATAAAAATTCTACGTTTGATGAAGTTCACAATATAAGAATTTCGTACATTTTGATTTTTTTCAATTACAAGAACCTCACTAAAATTAGATAAATCCAAAATCTACAAGGAATCTACTAATTTATAGACCCCTTAAATTATGAGCGGAAGTGCAGATGAGATGGGTCAAGCATAAAATTATTTGTACTCAAGCTTTAGGATTTATACTTTTAATATGCATCTGAGCTACACATCTTAAACTCGTATTTTTACCAATTGACCAAACCCCATAAAGGTTAAATTCTAGAAATTAGTGCAATGCATCCCAAAGGATATGGGCAAACAAAATTCTTTATGAAATGAAGTTGGCAAGGGGGTATACTTGAAATCAATCATGCAACCGCCTGTGGTTGACAGAAGTAATTTTTGGACTGAGAGATGGACATGTACAGAAAAAGGATTGGGCTCACCTTACCAAATCTTTCCCATTACTGGAGTACTTAGGTCCATATTTGTACACATCAATAATAACTTGCAATGGACCAGCAAGAGCAGCTAGCTCTATAGCTGATTGAATAATCCTGCATGTCAATTCATTTTGTCGGCCTCATAAAGTCATAGGTTTCAACTATGAGCAAATTAATATCTTTTATTTTTTTCTCCTTAATTTCAAATACAAGAACAAAACTTACGCAAAAATACACGAGGCCAGAATGTGAGGGAAGCAGAAAAGTTTTTCCATCTCATCATATTTTTCACCTAAAGCATGTCGAATGATGGTTCTTCTTTCATACTCTATGTCCTGCACCATAGTAATTTGAATCATACATACTCATCCAACATCTATTAAGCAATGCTCCTTTTCACATCAATTGAAATTCTGTGATCTAACAATCTGATATATGAAAAAATCGTGATTAAACTATTCTATAGGATAAAGACCAAACTTACAGGCCATATGGTGTACTGAGCAAGATTAAGCGATGGCGTTTTCTCTATCCTATATATGTTCCTGGTTTAAATCATGGGGATTGATGTAGATTCAAGCAGCTGTTTAAAAGATGTTGATTGAGTTGCAGTAGTCATGGTAGATACTGAACTAGGCTGAGTCTGCTGAGAATCTTGTATTCCATCCCGAAAGGACCAGCTCTTCTTTCCCTCTTCATAAACCGTGGCAAGAAATCTTGTTTGAGTAAAATCTGCCAATATTTGTTCAACATCATCTTCATCTTTGCTACCTCCTCCTTTCTTATCGTCTTCTTTGACAACACTTGGTTTGTCATGGTGGCCCTGACTCTCTTGACTTACGGAATAGTTATGTTTGTCAGTCTTATTTGGGATAGCGTTCAACTTAGTCATGACTATAGGAACCATCACAACCTGTTGCAATGACAAATAAAAAGTATTAGACAGTAAGAAGAAGAAATCAATTCCAGCTAAGGTGTACTATTTATGAGAAGATAACAGAAAAGTTCATTGGAATTTACCAAAGACAACATTTCTCCACTTAGCGTAGCATCCGCAACAGAAACTACCATGTTTTCCACTGTCTATGGCAATAACTAGTCCATTGGAATTTTAAGTATAAACAAAAAATTAGAGAACTAAGGAGATCTAATATCATGTGACAGAAATTATGTATGGAACCTGGAACGTGACAAAGAGGCAAAGCAATCCTGCAGATATGCCGAAGTCAATAGCAAGGAAAATAAGAATCCTTTTCCTTGCCATTTCCTGTTGAAGTAGAAAGGCTTTAAAGAGAGTGAAAAGCTACGCTGCAAATAGGCAGGCAGCTAATGGAGCAACAGTCCGTTCCAATAGTATCCAGATCAATCCTCCACCGTTAAAATGATGATTTCCTTTTGTGCATCAAACTATCATTCAAGATTAAGATGAAGACACTATACGGTAATTGTTGGACCATAGAAAAGAAAAGTAATCAGAACATGGACCCTGGAACTTCGCTTAAAGAATCATAATGCAATGCGAGTACAATGAAAGAAAACATTAGAAAGGGGAAAAAAAACAGATATGCAGTAATCCAAGAATTTGGTCAAATCTGCAATATATGTTCAATAAATAACATTCATAATTGACTTAATTTAGCAGATAGCATGTTCATTACCTTATACCACATGATTATGTAGTCAAAGCCTTCAGTGATAAGGATGATTCCTAATAGAGCACCCTCTATTGAGTGCTGAGGTGACACTTGCAGCTCCATATATGTTGCAATTGTAAGCCAAATTGCTGCACAGAGATAAAGCTAGTCAGAGTTAAGAGGAAACAACAAAGTTCAATGATCTCGAGTGTTCTTCATTCATGTAATGACATTTCTTCATCAATTATATTTGCATATTACAAGTTAAATTTTCATGTCGAAGAGAAAAACAGAGCATATTAACCCATGAAGTCTGCATATAAGCTGCGTACCTGAAGTGCATATCAAGAGTTTGAATCTTAAAAACTATAAGCTCCAACAGCTTTATGTTTTTAGCCCCATGTCTAAAATTAAATTAAATGGAGCCTCCATGGCTAATGCAAAATTATTGACTATTTTCTTTTCTCGTTGCCGACGATTAATCCTCTGAAAACAAACAGAAAAATCAAACTGATGAATGTGAAAACAATGATCAGATGGGACACCAGCAGTAAGGGGAGCAATTACAATACCCCACATCAGAAAAGCTTCGCTTGGTTGATGTTCTTTGACAAACTGCAATGGCACAAAACAAAACTGGAGTAGTAACAACTAATAATGACCGAATCATATAATATACAGTTTTTGATCATCCGAATATTTTTTTTTTTTCATGTCTATGCGTGAGAAAACAAAGGATTAAAATTGCTGCTGCCCGCAAAGCCTGCTCCAGGAACATAGATTAGACAAGCCGTTATTGAGGCCACCAAAATAGAGCATGTCCCCTACCCCACCAAAGTCGAGAACTGCCAATTCAAACATGGTACATCTTAGAAGTTGCGTAGAAACATTAAGTAATGTTCTTTGTTTTTTTTTTTTTTTTATAATTGATGTTCATCACAATAAGGATCATAAAAGAAAGTGATTGATTGAACAGACCGGAGCGGGAGGCTGCAGAAAATGCTACCGCAACGGTGGCAAAGGCACCAAAAATGGGTGTCCATACATATCCATCTTTCCAGTTTCTGACGACCTCAATTGTCAAATCAACCGGCATTTTCCTATTATGTACAAACATGATCGATGGCCGAATTATGTATTTGTCGAAGTCATTTGTGTCCAATCGTAAGTAGAGGATTACAATGAATTGAGAGTTGCATTGTTTTTATCCCCTAACGGAAACAACGACTCTCTCTCGTTGTTATGGTCAATTGTGCTAGACAATTGTTTTTTTCACCCCCCCTACTCTAGGTGTCACCTATTGCACTGATTTTCCTTTTTGGGCTTCATTGTTAGATAATACTAGTTCAACTAATCTACTTCTTAAGACAATCATATTATGACCATGGACTTTTTGTTTGACCTGTTTAATAAATGAGTTTTAAATTTAAGTCTGAATATCAATGGTTTATCTAATTGAAGGAGTTCAAGCAAACTATTACCGAGAGCATGTTACCTTAGTAGGACCTTCTTAACTACCCTAAGATTTGCGTGCAAATAATTATTTGCTATCAAAATGGTCTATCTAGCACGAGTCATCTTGTATCCAGCACAATTCTAAAAATAGCTGTCGTCCATAAATACATTTAAGATCTCTTTCTCTCAAATTTTTACAGAAATCTATGGCATTATGCGATGATAAGTGTAGATTCGGGAAAATTTTCATTATAGTTGCTTCATGCGCTTAGAAATTAAATTTTATGAGGGAACTTTGTTCTTTGCTTGTTATTAGCAAGGGAACACGTTTCCGGATAGACAATCCATTTGTGAAACCAGCATTCACATAGATGATAAAGTTTCGAGCAAAATATGTGCATATTATTCCATACATGTTTAGCATTAGTGTAACATTATGTATTTTGATAAGAAGAATTTATTAGATTAATCACATTAAATCATTTCATAAAATAAGGATGACTTAATAAGTTAACTTTTAGATAATGCGAATATTAAGTCAATAAAAATGGTTTAATTGGTTCATCATCCAAAAATACTTACAATAATAAGGATAATTTAATAAATTAACTCTTGGCTAATATAAATGTTGACCTAATAAGCTATAATATTCTGTACTTGAAAAACAATTGTAGGAACACTTTGTTAGCATAACTTGTTGATTTCAAGTTTCAAGTCTCGGAGTTTCCATATTGCAAAGTATTGATCTTTAATATATATATATAGAAATTGTTGCTCGATATTTATGGTTAATGGACAAAAGAGTACATATAAGTTAAGAAGGTTTTTAGGTTTTTAGGTTTAGGACAAACTTTGGTTCAAGAACCAAAAAAAAAAAAAAAAAGCAAATTAGATCCGCGCCACCACCAACCAACAACCAGCCACGAGGTTGACAAATTCAATGACGTTGGTTTGGTTGATTTGACTAAATAATTTCTTTTTTTTAAAAAAAAAATCTTAATGGCATTTCCTTCTTAATCCATTAGGGTTTAGATATTCTTACAAGACTTTTTTTGTATTGGTGTATGCCTCATTAGATCAGTCTATCTCATATTATTTATGAACATTATCTATTCAAAGAGTACTCTTTATTTATTACATTTTCCCATTATTTATGCATATTATCTATTAAAAGAGTATTTTAATATTCATAGTATTTAGATAATTATGATATTAATCTGGATCTATAAATATAACGTAATTAATGATAGATTAAAAGAATTTAGTTTAATTTATTTAATATTTTAAAATTATAATTTATATCAATTGCTAATGCTAACATATTGAAAACTTCATGAGTTAATAATAATAATAATAATAAATGCAATTGGTGGAAATATAAAATGGAAATCGAGTTAGAGTTAATGTTTACACTATTATTTATTATTTATGTGATTATTGCTAGAAGCTAGACAATTGAACGGTGACATTTAGCATGAGGATTCCATTATTTCATGATCAGTCTATTTCTGGCTCATTGTCAACGTGAATAGCGAGAGAGAGATACGCACGGCAATGTACTAGTGTATCAGAGGAAAGAACAATACGGGAAAGGTACAAACATCCAAAATACAACATTTTTATTTGCAAGATTTTTATGATGACTTTATATATATATATATAGATAGATAGATAATTATTTTTGAAATTTATAAACAAATTATTTTTATGATGACCTTTATAAAATTTCCTTTGACCTATGTCTTATTTGACAAAAAAGAAAAAGACAAAGAAAAAAAAACAAGAAGGAGAAGGAGAAGAAGGAGAAGAAGGGGAAGAAGAAGAAGAAGAAGAAGAAGAAGAAGAAGAAGAAGAAGACATTGATGGTGCCTTCTTGTTGAAATTTGGTAAAAAGAGAAAAAAACTCAATTGACCCTTTGCGTTTGATTGCTTTTTAAATTATGAACGCAATATTTTTTTTTTCTTATTCAATTGGGCGTTCACATTTTTTTGTGTTATTGATTTTTGATCATTTTCTATTAATTTATCATTAAATGTATCATGTAGTATGTCGCATTAGTTGTATGGTGTTAACTGAAATGTCAAATTATATATAAAAAAAATTAAAAAGAATCCAAACATTTTAAAAATTTTGTAAAAATTCAAAAAAAAAAAAAAAGAAAAGTTACTAAAAATTGTAAAAACACATAATAAAATCTAAAAATTCAAAAAAACTCTAAAAATATTTTGAAAAATTTTGAAATTTTTAACGAAATTGAAAATCCAAAAAATATATGAGAATGAGAAAAACTCGTGAATTTTATTAAAAATAGAAAAGAAAAAAATTCAGAAATTCATAAAATTAAAAATATCTTCCTCTATTTTGTTAAATATTTCATATTTTTAAAAAATATTTTTAACTTTTCAGATTTTATTTTGCATTTTCAATTTTTTTAAAAGATCTCCTTTTTAAAATTTGACTCTTTTTTTTTTTTGGGGATTTTCACGAGCATTTTAAAACATGTTGCGTTATTGAACAAAAAAAAAAAAGATAATATGATATTTAAGTCAGTACCAA
This sequence comes from Ceriops tagal, assembly GCA_021533255.1. Classification (NCBI taxonomy): domain Eukaryota; kingdom Viridiplantae; phylum Streptophyta; class Magnoliopsida; order Malpighiales; family Rhizophoraceae; genus Ceriops; species Ceriops tagal. The sequence continues at coordinate 7,847,047 of CM038607.1, forward strand.
GCAGTTAATGTGACACACAACAAGCCAATCATTCAATGACAAACAAATGATAAAATAATCAACATTATTGATGAAGAAAATGTAAGGGACTAATTTAATAATAATAATAATAATAATAATAATAATAATGAAAATAAAAGGCTTTACCCCTAAGATTTACGAAACAGTAAAAACGTAAAAGGTCAAAGTGAGTCTTCTTTTTTTTTTTTTTTTTTTTAGCCTTAAATTTTCTTTTTGATGGTTCTTCTTGCAAAAACGTTGAATATATCAAACTGGTAATATTTTATTTATTTTGTGTATCTGCCAGCCAGCCGCCAAGCTCCGCCAGACCAGACACCACCTTCCTCGACATGACCCAGAATTAGGTGGAAAATCATGCAGCTGGGCAACAAAAACATAAAGCCAAAAGCAAACAAATAAAAAGTAAAAAATAGAAAAATGGAAAAATAAAGATCCCCACCATTTTGGGCTGACTCTTCAATGCATCTTCGAAACCCTTTTTCTTTCCAATAATACCCGTCATTTTATTTTTTTTTTTGGTTTTTTTTGGTGGATAGCAAAATTTACAGGAATGAAGATAATGAGCTGGTTCTGATTCCATTTGCAGAAGATCACCAACTCGAAAACCAGAAACCCAAGACTCGTCTCCTGGATATATTCAGACATTCGATGTACCCACCAAATATACGAAAAAAAAAAAAACTTAAATTTTTATAAATTTGTACAATTTAATTTTTAATTTTTTACACTTTTTCTCCGTAAGTTTTATATTTTAAAATTATTTTTTTTACACAAAATAATTAATCTGTTAATAATTTTGATTTGATCACTATATAATTTTAAATTATTTTGATTATGTGTTTATTTAGAGATGGCTGATTTAAAATAAATTTGAAAGATATAACATTCAAATAAAAATATAGAAAATTTAAAATTAATTTTTTATACACACCATGTGTACAAAGTGTATGCCAATTTCCATACCTTCATCCAACCCGACCCCTGCTGTTTTGTACCAACCTCCTTTCCCCCTTTTTTTTTTTTTTAATTCATTGAAAAATTAGAAAAAAGAACCAAAGTAATTAAGAATCGAATATAGAACCAAAGAAATGTCAACAAAAATATCCCAATTAATTATTTCGAAAATACGAGAGTGTTGTCTTAAGTTATTTCCATTGCTACAAGTAAATGAAGAACAAGTGTAAGTCCAATATGTTTTTTCTTTATTTCTTAGATGAATTTTTGTAGAACCGAGCCATGAACTAAAATTGATTAGTAATATTGTTTACTAATAATATAAAAATAATTTTATTATTATTTTTTTTTTACTCTTTGCGAGTTCATTCTCTAATTGAACAACTTTGTTTTATTACCGTTAAGTTTATCCAATAAATAAGTGGTACCATTAAGGAGTGTGCCAAGAACAAAATATATTATTTTAGTTGATAAACTTTATTTTACGGTTACAAAATATTGGTTTAAAATATAATTTTCTCTCCGTAAAAGTTGTGCATGTCACGAATTACATTAAACTTTAGCCATCTCTGTATGTGCTGACAACGGCTCCTAAAATCATTGAGCAATAAACAACGTTTTCCAGACAAATCATTGCCACGAGTACAATTAGAAAAGGCTTATATTGAAGCTTTTTTTTTTTTTTTCTTTCTTTCACGCTAAGCACCCAAAACCAACCGTTATAAGAAAGAGATTGATTGGTGTCCGTCCATTCAATTATTTTGCCGAAAAGTTTTAAATGATCCAATGCATGTTTTATAACGCCGTCAAGTGCACGCGCTCAGTAATTTAGTGCAAATAGCTGTTTAATTTATCAAACTTGCATCGACCAAAAGGGAAAAGAAAAATAGTAAAGAAAGAAATTAGCAAGGAGAAAAATATATCTCATTGAAATATCCAAAAAGGGGGAAAGTAGTAGAGAAGGAAAATTGAAAAGAATAAACTCATGAATTTTTAATTTTTCTCTTAAAAAATTATTTTGTGATTTTTTAACTCATTCAAAGGTCAATTAAATTGTAAATTATACTATAAAAACATAATTTTTTATTTTTTAAAATTTAATATCTTCGTCATAAGGTTAAAATTTTAATTTTAAAAAATAAAATTTTTTATTTTCAGTTATTAGAGTGGTTTTGCGAGACATTTTTGTAATAAATTTATGCGCTGGAGTACTTATGTAATAAACCTGCTAAAGTAAAACATGACGGCGGAACGCTGGGGTGGCGACGTGCTTGTGTTTTGACCAGTTGGACTTAGGTGCGTGTGGGTCCTGACCAGTTCAACACGTGTCAAATGTTTTTCTCGACAGACGGAAGCTGCGTTAGCCGGGGAGCGCGTGATCAAAAAACCGGAACAAAAGCTAGCTGGCATTACTCGGTAGTGCAGTACTGGTCGGCCTTATCCTCTTCTCTTTTTCAATTTTTTTAATAAATTTTTTTAATTATTTTCTTTAATCAGATAAATTTGTCCAAACCCTAGATTTCTTGCTTCAGCAAATACATAAGTGTACTGGCCCTTTGTTGTTGTATATTTTTTCTTCTCTTTCATTATTAAAATTTAGCAGAAAGATTCGAACTTTATTCCTTCCTTTCAAAGCCGAGGTTAGTTTTCTTCTTTATTCTTTGTTTTTGTATTAAAGTTTTTGTTGCATTTGACGTGATACATATGAAAGTTCATTTATTTAGTTGGCTACTTTGATTTTGATTATTTCTTCCCTTTTTTTTGTTTTTTTTTTGCGTATAAGATTTTGTCGTGCCATTTCTCTTGATGTTCTTTTAGCGTGCTAATTGTCATTTCTTTCTATTTGTGGATCTCAGTTACTAAAAAAGATGTAATCTTGATGGATTTTATCCTGGTTCTCGATTGCTTTTCGCATATTGATGATGATTAATTGATAACCCATTTCAGATCCTGGCCAATTATATTGATCTTATGAAGGAAACCGATCGTGGGCTTGGTTTATAAGCTTGAGTTCTTGTATAAATTCTTTTTGTAGTTGAGGACTTTTGTCGGGACGGTGCAAAAATGATGTCCAGATCGTATACCAATCTTTTAGATCTCGCTTCCGGTAATTTTCAGGCAATGGGTCAACCCCGTGAAAAGAAGCGGTTGCCTCGAGTGATGACTGTTCCTGGAGTCATTTCTGAACTTGATGATGATCACAGTGTGGCATCTGATGTGCCGTCGTCGGTAGCTCAGGACCGGATGATTATTGTAGCCAATCAGCTGCCAGTAAAAGCAAAGCGTAGGCCTGATAATAAAGGATGGAGTTTTAGTTGGGATGATGACTCGCTGTTTTTACAGTTAAAAGATGGTTTGCCTGAAGATATGGAAGTGATATACGTTGGTTCTTTGGGGGTTGATGTTGATTTGAGTGAACAAGATGAAGTGTCTCAGCTTTTGTTGGATAGGTTTAATTGCGTCCCGGCATTTTTGCCACCTGACATTTTGTCAAAGTTTTATCATGGGTTTTGCAAGCATCATTTATGGCCACTTTTTCATTACATGCTTCCCTTTTCGGCTAATCATGGAGGAATTTTTGATCGATCTTTATGGGAGGCATATGTTGCTGCAAATAAGATCTTCTCACAAAAGGTTATTGAGGTTATAAATCCGGATGATGACTATGTTTGGGTTCATGACTATCATTTGATGGTGGTGCCTACCTTCTTGAGAAGAAAGTTCATTAGATTGAGAATGGGGTTCTTTCTCCACATTCCGTTTCCTTCATCTGAGATATATCGAACATTACCAGTGAGAGAAGAGATCCTTAAGGCGCTTTTGAATTCAGACCTCATTGGTTTTCACACTTTTGACTACGCTCGCCATTTTCTGTCTTGTTGCAGTCGAATGTTGGGTTTGGATTATCAGTCAAAAAGGGGTTATATAGGCTTAGACTATTATGGCAGGACTGTTGGAATAAAGATCATGCCAGTTGGAATTCATATGGGGCAGATTGAGTCAGTGTTGAGACTGGCAGATAAGGAGTGGAGGGTAAGAGAGCTCAAACAGCAGTTTGAGGGAAAGACTGTTTTACTTGGGGTGGATGATATGGATATCTTTAAAGGTGTCAACTTAAAGCTTTTAGCAATGGAACAGATGCTGAAGCAACATCCAGCGTGGCAAGGTAGGGCAGTTTTGGTGCAGATTGCAAATCCTGCTAGGGGAAAGGGGAAAGATCTCGAGGAAGTGCAAGGTGAAATAGATGCAAGCTGCAGGAGAATTAATAAAACTTTTGGTCAGCCTGGCTATGAACCAGTTATCTTCATTGATAGAACAATGTCTCTTAGCGAAAGAGCTGCTTATTACACCATTGCCGAGTGTGTTGTCGTGGCAGCTGTCAGGGATGGTATGAATCTTACTCCATACGAGTACATTGTGTGCAGGCAGGGAGTCCCTGCTCTAGAGTCTAGTTCAGCATCAACTGGGCCCAAGAAAAGCATGCTGGTTGTGTCAGAATTCATTGGTTGCTCTCCTTCACTCAGTGGTGCAATAAGGGTTAATCCGTGGAACATTGAAGCAACTGCAGAAGAAATGAATGAAGCAATTTCGATGGCTGATTTTGAGAAGGAGTTGCGCCATGAGAAGCATTATAAGTATGTTAGCACACATGATGTGGCTTATTGGTCAAGGAGCTTCTTCCAAGATATGGAAAGGACCTGTAAAGACCACTTCAGAAGACGTTGTTGGGGAAGTGGTTTGGGCTTTGGCTTTAGAGTCGTTGCACTTGATCCTAATTTCAGGAAGTTGTCTGTTGATGCCATTGTATCTGCTTATTTAAGGTCCAAAAACAGGGCCATATTGTTGGATTATGATGGAACCATTATGCCTCAAACATCTATCAATAAGTCCCCAAGTCAAGCAGTCATCTCCATCATAAATACACTTTGTGGTGATAGAAAGAACAAGGTCTTTGTTGTTAGTGGAAGAGGAAGGGATAGTTTAGGTAAGTGGTTTTCTCCTTGCAGAAAGGTTGGAATTGCAGCTGAACATGGCTACTTCATGAGGTAATCCCTTCTCCATTGTTCTTTTCTTCCTACTTCTTCGATTTCTTTTCAATGTTTTTTTAACTGATTGTATGATTTTCAGGTGGTCTGCAGATAATGAATGGGAGATTTTTGGACAGACTAGTGATTTTGGATGGACTCGCATAGCTGAACCTGTGATGAAGCTGTATACAGAAGCCACTGATGGTTCTTCCATTGAGACCAAGGAGAGTGCCTTGGTCTGGCACTACAGGGATGCAGATCCAGGCTTTGGAGCCGGCCAAGCAAAGGATATGGTGGACCATCTGGAAAGTGTTTTAACAAATGAACCCGTTGCAGTGAAAACTGGCCAGTTTTTCGTGGAAGTGAAGCCACAGGTATGTTGCTCTGCTTCAATTCCAGTGCACAAACTTGCTACATGAATGCAACTGCGTGTCAATTACTGTGCAACATACTACTTACAGGTCAGTAATAATGGAAAAGTAAAATATAAAATGATTCTGTTCAAAATCAAAAACTTAAGACCAGTCTTTACTCTGTTCCCACCTCCCCCCAATTTCCAAATACATGTCGACAGTGCATGAGGTGGGATTTGTAAAGATCTGCAGTATAGGTGTTGCACACTTTGAAACTTCTTGAATTCACATCTACCCATAGTCGATGAAGTTATTTTAACTGTTAATCTTGCCATTGTTGATGGTGGGTTGAAAGTTCCTCATTAGTTCATCAATAGATAAATATTTGGAGGAAATGAATGGATGGATGTTTTCCTTATTGATTCTTAGAAGAGGCAGTCCCTACGAATTAATTCTCCTCATGTAATGATTGTGTGTCCTGTATATTTTCTTTGCTAACTGGAGCTGACTTTCGTGACTGCCCTGGCCATATGAGTTTATTAGTCAAGCTCTCTGTCCTTTTTGTCAATGCATATTTAGATGACATTTGTCTCCTTTGGCTTTTAGGGAATTCGCAAAGGTGTGGTTGCAGAAAAGGTCTTTAAATCAATGGCTGAAAGTGGCAAGCAGGCAGATTTTGTGTTGTGTATTGGTGATGACAGATCGGATGAAGACATGTTTGAGACGATTGGCAGTGCAATAAATACTGGTGTTCTTTCCTCAAGCACGTCTGTTTTCGCCTGCATTGTTGGGCAGAAACCAAGCAAAGCCAAGTATTACTTGGATGACACTTCTGAGGCCATAAACTTGCTTGAAGCTCTTGCAAAAGCTTCAGACACCAACACCGAAGCCTCTCCGCCAAGCTCCCCATGAGGTCTTCTTCCATGTCATAGACGAATAGGGGCTCGCTTTTTCTTTGAGACAATTGAGGATTAATGGCTTGCTTTCCAGTGATTGAAGCTAGCAACCATTTTCTTCTCTGTTTGGAAGTGATTCGTTGGAAAAAAAACACTATAAATAGCCTTCTGATAAGCTCTGTGTGGCCAATCGAAATATCATCTGCAAGGATTTTATGTGAGAAATACTAAAAGCTGAACGGTTGGGAAAGAAGAATTTTTCTTCAGAAAAATGATTTTCATTTTTTTTTTTTTTCCTTATCATCTCAGACATCCAGCGGTTGAAGGGATTGACTGGATTTACACGTGGAGACTGACTAGAAACTGGAAGAATACCCAATAAAATTTACGGTCACCTGGATGCAGGGGCCATTTGTGTAGGTGACAACTCATTTTCGCCTGCACTCTTACCCGGAAGTCATGATAGTGGTGGGGGCTTGAAGTTCTGGTAGCAACGTAGGCTGCTATCAGCTGGTCTGAGTTTGAGCAAAGTTAGGCAGTAGCTGCCTCTTTTCTCTACTTTTTATTGGTCTCTTTAGAATTTTGGGGTTTTTCTCTATTTTAATGATTTCCATTGTTTGTTCTACTTGTAAATCATAGCAAATTTGCAAATTTAGTTAATTTTGCATCCCCTTGTACTGAAACAGACAGATGTCAATGGATTTTTTTTGTTTTTTTTTTTGGGGGTGTTCCAGGCTTGGAAGCTTCTCTGTAAGTGGGGTTATGACCAATGTTAAACTGGTCATCAAACAGAAAATAATTAGGACGCTCGTTTTAAGGTTTAGGTCGATTAAACAGGTATTTAATAATAAATTAGGGTAAAGCTTCCACGTCATGTAATGTGGATGGTTGTTAATATAATTTAAGAAGAGTGTATCATATGTTAGATCATAACTAAGGTGTTTTGATCATGGTATTTTATTACAGGTGTTGTGTCTACGAACATTTGACATGCAAGTCCCTAAAAAATATTAGACACAATAAATTTAAAAAAAAAACGACCAAAAATTTGTATTTTGGTGTTGCTGGAATATTGATAATTTTGATTTGCAATTTATTATAAGGTACTGAAATAATAGACAAAATTTTTTTAAAAAAGTATAAAATAACTTTTTTTTTTTTTGATAAAAGAACGTAAATATTGATATAAACCTTGCATATTTGAACTTGTGTATTATACAAGTTTATATTTATTAATATTCACAAAAGCTAAATTTAAATTTTATTAAACTTTTAAATTAATGAGAAATGTTATGAAATTAATTAAAAATAAAAATAATATATGCCAATTTTTTAAAGATTTATGTTTTTTTATTTCTTTATTCAATAATAATTTTCAATAATGATTGATTGAATAAATAGAAATTTACTTGATTTTTTTTTTTGTTGAATACTATTGTTTCTTAATTAGTATGCTTAGCTTAGATTAACTATATGATATTAATTAAAATTTAGGGATAAATTAAAATTAAATTTTTAACTATATTTGTTACTCATTGTAAAATTTATTTACTTTTATGGATTTTATTTTATAATACAAAATTTTGATAAAGATTAATTAGTTAAATAATTCTACTTAACTAAAATGTTCCTTTTGAATTGTATCACATGAAATATTAATAATTCAAAGTTAGTTTGAATGATTGAATTAAATTGAAATGGAGTAGTATACTAAATTTAATTATTATTTTAGTTAATAATATTCTTATAATTAGGAATGATACATTCTCTCTAATATTAAAAAAAAGTAATTTTAAATCAAAGAATTAATAAAAATAATTAACTTTTAATTAGTCTTGATAATATTAATATACATATCATATAAAAATTTAAAATTATATTTATTACATAAAATATTAATACATAGAATGCAATTATATATTAAATATAAGTTGCATGTATTATAATATTATAATTAATAGATCTAATTGAGTGTAATTTATAATTTAATATGGGTTAATATTAAAAAATTAAATAATGTAATCTAAATAAATTAAATATAAAGTAGATGTTAATTTTAAATTAATTAATGTGTTACAATAAAAAAAGTGAGATAAATGTTTTAAATACATTAAATATAGCTTAAATTAAACAAAATAATAATTACGTAAAATAATATAATATACAATTTCATGTAATTTTCTTCAAAAGATAGATAAGTATATGACACTTTGGCATGTGTTGTTGAATGGAAAACATATTGACATATTGTTATATATATTCCGCTGCCGCCCGCTCCTCACTCGTGTCGCCGGCGCCGCCAGCCCACTACCCCTTCATCTAACAGCCTGTTTGTTTTGTGAGAAAGAAAGACTCGGGAAAGAAAGTGGCTTGAAAAGGAGTAATTTTCACCAGTTTGGATATATAAGGTGAGAAAGAAACAGACATGACTATTCTCTCTGTGTTAGCCGTAGAGTAGTTTAAATTGCTCTCTTGTTTTTCTTTTTCTTTTTCGTTATGTGTGAACCCCAGATGCTAATTCCCAATCGCCAACCATGGAATGTAATGCCTCTTGTCATAAAGTATCAATCTTGAGCTGTTTTTGAGTTCATGCTGACTTCGGGGTCAGTCTTTTTTGTGTTCATGTTTGAGTCTGCATTCATTGCTCAAGTTCCACAGATTTTGATTCAGTTGCATATTTTTGAGTGGTGGCTTTCTGTATGATTAATCAATTAGGATTGTTTATTGGATTGAAGGTCTTTTATGATTGCTATTTCAGACATAGGGTGAGGATGAAAGGATTTGGGAGTTATATTTATTGCAATTGTTTTGGTTCTTGAAACTCCTAAAGAGGCAAATTGGCAGAATAATTGAACTGGGACGTGTGGCTTAGGTACATTTCAATGCAAGCCCTGAACCTTGAATTGTGAAAAATAGGTTGTAATAGATGCATGACTATGCAATTTTCTCAACACTGAAGACATCTCTATTGAATGGCTAAAAGAGTTTCTGCTAACCCAACATTTCAGTTTTCTGTCATGTTTTCCAAGTAACCTGGCCCAAGTCCCAGAGATTTTCTATGTAAAGGAAATTATCTTTGTTTTTGAACAGGCAACATATCTTTTGCAATGGCTTATATGCAATACAGCAGAAATGCCTTACGACAAATTGTCCTCCAAGGACCTAACTTTAAGAGCTCTGATGGTGTTTTGCAACCACTACTATATGCTTGTCAAGGTGTTCGATACAAAAAGCTAGAAGTTATTCTAGCTCACGTAAGTTTTTACTTGGTAAACTTGACCTCTGTGTGTTATTTGTAGAAGCAGCCATTATTGTTTAGTGTTGTATTCTAGCAGAACGTAGAGAAGCTTGGGAAAGCTGGTCAGACAGTGAAGGTTGCTCCTGGATACTTTCGCAACTACCTTATGCCCAAGTTGCTTGCTGTCCCTAACATTGACAAGTTTGCTCATCTCATTAAGGAGCAACATAAGGTTCTCTTTGATCTTGCATATATTCTATCTTGGTGCTTGTTTTCTTTTACATAGTGATTATCAAAGGCAATTATTCTTGAAATTTTAATTTATAATTGAACACACACATGATTTGAGATCTTTTGGTATTCTAATCAGACTTACAAACCAGAGGAAGAAGAAGAGGTCAAAGTTGTCGTGGACGAATATGAAAGAGCAGCAAAATGCTTAATTAGTAAACAGCTGGTTTGTGCTGTCTCTTTGAATTCTAATTCTTTTACAATGACTTTATTCCCATAAACCTTTATTTTGGCTTCAGAAAATCTGTTGGCTATTCATAGAATTTTTATTGTTTGCATCCTTATTATTACCTTTTTAAAGGTAGCTGACTATGACAACATGGTTGCAGAGCATTAGAGCTACCATTGATGCCGAAAAGTTCCGTGCTCGTGCAAGGAAAAGTGATCCCATAGAAATTCTTCCACCAGTGACAAAGGAGTACATTGTGAATGAGGTAGCATTTTCAGTTGCTGTTGTTATTACTATGTACTAGTTTGCTACAAATATTTTGACCAGTGTTGCCATTGCTTCCTCAAGCATTAAATTTACTTGAAAGATTTAACTAGAGTTGAATATCATAAGTAAATGAGTTGAATTGTTTATGATCTAGGCTATATTAATCTGTCTGCTATTCTATACATGAGTTGGATAGGAACATAATGCCCATGCTTGGTTCTCTAGGGCCAGCATTAACCTTTGTAGTGGTAAGGCAGGAACTCCTATAGAAAGGGGTCCTTTTTAAGTGACTTTCAACATCAACGATCTTTGTAACAATGGTTTTTTCATCTACAATATTACTGGCTTGGGCTCGAATGGATAAGAAGTTTAAATGGAAAGGGAAAAAAGAAAGGGAAAAAAATGGAAGTCCAGATGCTAGTCTTTGACTGCATTTTAGAGGCATGCTATGTTTCTTGTGGGGTGTGTGCTCTTTATAATTGTAAACATGAGTCATGATTTGCCTGATTAGGCTGCAGTTTGAATGTTTTTCTTTTTATTCAGATTTTTTCTTCTTGTCATGAAGTTTGTGTTTCATTTTTATGGCAATGTACAGTCATATTATTTGTCTGCTGCCCTGTTGACATGGTAAGTTCACAAACAGGTTGCTAGGCAGCTTAATGTGCAAATTGAACCTGAGAACATTTATCTACCAGTGCCTCTGACAACTTTTGGCGAGTTTGAGGTGCCATTACGCTTGCCCAGGTCTATCCCTCTGCCAGCAGGAAAGTTTCAGTGGATGCTCAGTGTTAAAATTCGGGGCAACTAAACAGCAGAGTCTAAAGAGTTGCATTTTATCGCTACAGGAACTTGATTGAGTTTTGACCATGATATTGAAGGGGTTTGTAGATTTTAGCATGAACCGGGTACTTGTAATTTTAGACGGTTTTGACATGGCTACGATGAATTTATTCATCATCCTTTAAAATGTCCCATGTTTGTTTCAATAATCAATTATTGCTGAATATTTTGTGGGATGGATTTTGGTTTGAGTGTTGAAGATTCACTTCCGACACAGCCAAATGACTATTTTCAGTTTAGGTTTTTCACATCCAACAAGGCTTGATTGTGCTCAATGTGAATCTTCCTTTAAGTGCACCAATGCATGTTTTCAATATTCTGTTTTGTTTGCCTTCCATTGTATTTTACGAATGAAAAATAATTTTCCTAACTCCTAAACCATTGGTGCCATAAGAACACACCCTTACTCAGGGTTGTGATATAGATTGTAGGGGTTTGTAGGAGGAACCATCTAATCTGACCAACCTGTCCAAGATCAACCGAAACTCCCGAGGAATGGATGTTGTTCGTATTTTAGATAAACTAAGTTTAACGGTTTGATTCGATCTGTTGCCAAAATCGAACCAATCTGCCACCTTAAAATAGTATAGCCATAGCAATTATGAACAGTTTGGTTTCCAAGTTTCATTTGCTTCTTTGTTTGTCCATATTCCGGTTATGGTTGAACATTGCTGTAATTGGTATGCCTTCAAATAAGCCTTATTTTAGTCTGTTAAAGACTAGACCGTTTTGATATTGTTAATAACCAGAAGGTAATGCAGATTGGAATTTGTGTGGTGTGCATGATGGAGCAAACCAACAATTATATTCATTGAAATTGAATGTTGCAGGCTGCAAACCATTCTCTTCAACGCATTGCACACTACGAAATTTTTCGTGTTCCTTTGATCTTAGTTGAATGGATGATTTGTCGAGTTTATGCCCTGCTATGGAGACGCTTGTGTTGTTACTCTAGCATCAGAAGGTATGCCCAGCTGTTTTTTGTTTGTCAAGTTTAAGGCTAGTTGAATGGATGATTTGTCAAGTTTAACCGACTGATCCGCCGTTGCCCAATTCCTTGCAACTAGTTTTAGTTTTATCTTGGTTAGTTGCGGCTATAAGCATTCTTAAACCGCCATTAAGGGGTTAGTTTGAATGTAAGTGTTAAACCAATCCAGTTACACACTAGGAAGTATATAGGATCTTCAAAGGGTGAGATTCCAGCAAGTGCATCCAAGTCTTACAGGGTTAACGTCATTATTACAGGTCTGGAGAAAAAGCATTTCCATGCGGGGACCAAAAGCAAGCCATCGTACAATGCATGCAGTAAAGGGGCGCACTACTAAAAGAAAACATCGTGGATGCCTTTGTACTGCCATATCCTTATTGGGAATTTAGATATAAATTACGTGGTTAAAAAATTTACTATATAAAAAAAAAAAAGAGAGATGAATTAGTAGCAGATAAATATAAAAAACTTATAATATAATATTTTAAGATTTTTTGTTGATACGTGACGTTGAATACAAGTACAAATGTCAAAGTGAAAATGCTTTTAAGAATTTTCAAGAGGATTACAAATGCCAAAAAGTGTTATTTTGCTGGAAGACCCATTGAGCGAGCCTCCAAGAAAGTGATTTTAGGTTTCAGTGATGGCAGTGTTTGAGAGCAAGGTGGATCGAAATGGAAAAAAAAAAAATCCTTGATGGGCTAGATTTCAGTGATGATGAAGCTAAGATCCTAGCTAATGGGGTTGAAGAAAGTGATCATCCAATTCAGAAACCGAAACAAGCAGATTGCTTGCCAGTTAAATCCCTGGTAAAGCAGCGAATTGTGGCTTGCAATGTCACTGCTCACGGGGATCATCATGATTACTTGTCTTTTACCGACATGTATGTTATTTACAAGGAACCATTTGTTCCTCCTTGCTATATGATGAAGGTAACCATCAATGTGGTTCCTAAGCAATTTAATTATATTCCATGTGGGATGGCTTTATCAGTTGTGTTGAAGAAGCTTATGGTACCCGATGGAAATGAATTTTCGACCTTTGTTCACTCCCAGAAAATGTTGAGCACAACTGTCCTTGGTCAAATGAAGCTCATGTTGATTAAAGGAGTGTAGCAGCATTGACCTTCTTGAATGGTTGGATCTTCTACACGGGGCCGCAAGTCTCAAGCCTTGGATATTGCTGAAAATCAAAATTTCACTGGTTTACGTTTCAGCAAAGAGGGTTATTGATAATTTAGCTGCCATGCTTGGTATGATGGCGATGAGAAGAAAAAGGAAGAAATAGATAATGCCCATTTTGAATGATGCGAGAGGGAAAGAAGAATGATCATTGATTCTACTTTACCAAAATCCAAAATTTCCTTTCTTCCCATGGACAGCTTTTCTTATCTTCCCGACACTTGCCTTTTGTTTGGATATATTCCTTTTAGATTTGGTTGGATGATTGTACTTCAGTTTGAATATCCGGATGCTTAGTTATCTTATTCATACTTTATGATGATGCTACGTTTTATGACCATCTGTTCTGTCCCACTTGTTAAGTTGATTATCTTTGGTTGATTGATTGAGATTACTTTAGTGCCTTACGATTTTAAACTTTTTTTAGTTAATTTCATACAATAGCCGAGTTACCTCTCATCAACATGAATACCTATTGAGTTAATTTTGCTGGAAAGGGAAAAGACCAAAAAAAAAAAAAAAACAGAGAGAGAGAGAGAGAGGCAGAATGTTTTAAATATTTGAAATTAATTACCCTCAGATTATTTAATTCAACAGTCTCACACCAAATCATCTTAAAACATTAAAGTGTATAATAAATTTAATATATGAATTTGAATCCAATTAAAAAAATACCAAAAAAGAACCCTAAAAACCTCAAGCCGTATACCCAACCACAAAAACATAAACATAGAGAGAACCCTTAAAAATTCAATAAGAAACTAACTTTTCAAACCCTAGCAAACCCAAATTTCATGCTTCAAAAGCCCCTCGAAAATAATGATTGCCTTAATTACTAAAAGCACCGAAACCTACAATATCTTATAAAACATTGCAGCACAAGCAATGGGTTTGACGTGGATTGAGGCAATCTTGTGGGAGAATGCGAGATAAAGTTTGAGAAGTAGTGAAAATTTGTGAAGTGGAATTGTATCTTTTGTTTGTCCTTTAGTACATATTAGAGAACATGATGTTCTTTTAATACTTTCCTTCCGCTTTAACTCTTTTGACCATGAGTCATAGACTATGTTTTGTAATTTTTTAATCAACGGGTTTTGATCTATAATTATATCATTTTTATAGATTATTGGATGTAATTTAGCTTGCAAATAGACCATGGAGCAAATGAGCTTCGGAATTGATATTGAATTCTACGTTACTTTACAATTGTTTTACTTTTTATTTTCAAAAACATAATTATTTTGTCAACACTTTAATTAAACTCCACACACGCAAAAGGATTTAATTAAAAAAAAAAACAATTATCGACCCCACTTTTTGTTTTGCATGTATAAAAATAATAATTAATATGATATTTTGTGATTAATGTGATGAAATTAAAATATTAAGTACGGGCGCTGTACACATGAACAGAGGTGGCAATGGCGCGGGACACTAAGCGAAACATTACGGCGCAGTTCCCAATACACAGGACAAAGAAAGAAAGACAAGTGAATCTGACGTGCGGGACTTTGTGCAGCTAAAAATGTACACGCAAAGAAAGATACAGTGTTTTTACGCGTACTCTCCCCCCTCTCAGCTGATCGCTCACAAAACAAACTATTAATTATTATTATTATTATTATTGTGTTAATCGGTATTTATTATGTGTATTTAGTGCATTCACTATGTGTTTAATCAGTATTTTTAATATGAATTGAATATATTAAAAAAAAAGAAAAGAAAAGAAAGATGATGAAGAAGAGGAAGAAAGCTTGGTAAATTTATATTTTATTTATGGAATGTTTACACCTTTTATTTCTCAAAGTAAGTTAAAATAATTTATTATAAAATATATCATATTTCTTTTGTCAAAATTTTTCAACAAAATGATTCAAGATAGATTTCTCTTATTATTATTATTATTAAATATGTATTTATAATTTATGCTACTTAATTATAATTATAAATAGAATTTAAACTTATGTTTGCATGATTCAATTTTAATTATTAATTATAATTAATTAACAATTAAAATACAATAATATAAATCAACCTTCACACACACACACACACACACACATATATACATATATAGCCAATTATGATTATCGAAATGCAATCACCGAACTAAGCTAGTCATCAAGGGCATGAAAAAACAACATCTTATATTTACATTGACATCAAAGATTGTATATTTATTTATTTATTTATATATTATAGAAAATTATGTCAAGCCTAAAATATTTATAAAGAACTCACCGGAGACATGACCGGTGATAAGTACACTTGACTCTGTATCACAGTTTTGCCAAGCTTGAACCCAGGAACCACAGTGAAACCCACCCGGAGATCGGCGTCGCTGCCGTCGCTACTCTCCTCCGTCACGCTCTCCATGTATACCTCAGAGAGCCTGCAATTCCCGGCGACCTGAAAAATCCCAACTTCCTTACCAAACGAGAAGGCTAAGAGGTTCAAACACCAGACGCGTCTGGCCATCTCAGCAAACGCATTAAAGAAAGCAGAATCCGGGAAGCCACCGGCTGTCACTATCTTTCTCTGGTTCAAGTTCCCAAACAGAGAGCACTCCATTTTGGCATGGACAAGCTGCAGATATCTATTCCTAGTGAACCTTGCAAAGGACGAGCTTGGATTCTGGGTCAAGAGGCGTTTCAAACTCAAAGCTTTGAACTTTTTGAACTTGGTAAAATAGTTTTCACTTTCAGGATGGTGGGGCTCAACAGGGTAGGACTCCTTCTGGGTAGTAAAATTTGGGTTGTCGAAACCTTCAAGAATTTTTTTGGACACAAAAGACTCGAACACAAAGCATTTATGGCTTGGCTTTGCAAGAATGGCTTCAGGTTCTATGGCCTGTGTAGCTGCATCAATGTCCCAGTGAGCTACCTCCATTTCACGAACTATCAGTTTCACGAAGCTCCTTATAGATCTCACAGTATACTGCAGGAATTGAATGAAATGGGTTGGATTTAAGGCAGAGAACCGAATATTATCAAGCATTGGCAATGACCCACTTGCGTTTAGGCTCTTCTCTAGTGACTTGTTAACTGCAATGGACTCATCAAGCAGTTTCTCGAGGGATGCCAAGTCATAATCTTTGGCATCAACCTCTGACTCCAGTTTCTTGATTGTGATCTCGTAACTCTTCATCAAGCTCTGCTGTTCTTGAATCTCTGCCAGCATTATCGTAACTTGGGGCAAAAGGTGATCAAGATCCTTCTTCAAATAGCTCTGCTTGAGCTCTGACAGCTGCTTCAGCTCCTCCACAACCGCCTGATCAGCAGCATGTATAGCATCACTGTCGTAAGGATGCTGTGCCATTTGCAGCTCTGCATAAGCTGCTTTAATGGCAGTAATCCCTGCAAAGAGCTTTGCCAGCACTGTCTCCAGCGCTGCCCTGCGCTTGTCTTTAGCATTTCCATTTTTGTCAGTCTTGGAGTGTGCTTGGATCATTGTCGCCTTCAAATTTGGTCTGTGGAGTGAGCACGCAAATCCCCATCCCATTGTTCGAAGCAATTCTTGTTGCAGTCCTGAGGTTGATCACTTTCTGAATTGTTCTAGCTAACCTGCTCTTGTTGTTGGGGATTGATCTGCATTTCAATGTGTCTTATCTCGGGGGGGGGTGGGGAATTAATAGAAAAGAAAAGAAAAGAAGAAAAGAATAGAAAAGGAAAAACAAGCAAACAAACAATTAATTGAACAGGAAATGCAGACGTGGAATTGGAGCAATTTCCGTTAGAGGAAAATCCAAGAAAAGAAAAGTGGTGTTGGAGAATATGGAAAGTGGCGATTATTTGGATGGAGAAAAAGGCAGACACAAATTTTGACCAACGGATTGGCGCCGGAGACTTGGTGGGATAATAAACAAAGAAAAAAGTGGCATTTAAAGAGCAGAAAAAGATTAAAAAATAAATTAAAAAAAAGAGAGAGAGAGAGAGAGAGAGAGAGAGGACAAGGAGGCCCCTTTGATTTCTTCGTTTTTATTCTAATTCGACAACATAATAATAAATTAGGGAATTTGTCGAGTGCTTTTTACTTTTTAATTTTTTTGGTTTATTCACTCTTTTATTTTTTATTATTTTTTTTATAAAATATTTTTTGGTCCTTTAAGAGATGAGCATCACGGCGTCAGACTCCCAAGTTTCACAAAATCTGTTTGATGTGAAAAGAAAGAATTTGTATGGGGTCCAGGGTATTGGTGACTGATTCCCACCATCAGTGCATGGACCCCACTTGATGCAGCACCGGAAAATGGGTTTTGTGTTTTTGAATATTTGACTACATGATTAACGGCCCCCTCCCCTCGGTGCACAGCCCCGTTCAAGAAAAATAATTAATATCATAACTATATTAATTAATTATTATACCTAAAATCAAAATCAGACAAAAAAAAAATCACTTGTTAATCTCCTTCATGAAAATAATTAATCGCTTAAATAATTTTTTATGATATTTTTTGACGTAAATCTTTTGTTTATTAAAAAGTGGGAGACAGTGAAGCAACCTCGATGAAACACATCCCTGAATTCGGTGAGAAAATGCGAAAAAAAAAAAAAAAGGAGGAAACTTGAAAGCATGATAAAAATAAATAAATAAATAAATAAATTGTATTTTGAGATGGGGTCGGGTTGGAAAGCGGGACACTGAGAGTTTGTGTGGGGCCGAGAGCATGTCACATAACTGAGAAAAAGGGCCGAGAGATTGACATTTTGGGTCGGCTTCGGTGGGCCATATGTCAGTGCATCTACAGTTTAGTCTGAGCTGTGTCGCAAATTGGCAGCAGACTGCTACTGCGGCTTTTGTGAACTGTTGGGGGGGGGGGGGAATGGTCTTTCGCCTTATTTTTTTTTTTTTATTACAAATGCCCACTGTCCCAATTTTGGCTTAATATGTACGGTTAGAAATGCAGACACCAAACAGGTTAAGAGAAAAATATGAATTGTTTTCTTTTCTCCAGTGAAATGTTTCTGCTTGTGTTTGGATTGTGGGAAAATGATAAGAAAGAAAGAAAGTAATGGAAAAAGGATTTAAAAAAAAAAAGAAGGGAAAGAGAATTTTCGTCCGTCTGGAAAGGGATAGGAAAAGAAAATGTTAAAAAAAAAAATGATGTGAAAGTGTTTTTCTGGATTTTTTTATTAAAAAAAATTAGATTCCTTTTTGAATATATAATTTTGTTTTGATTTTTTGAAAAATCTTTTAGAATTTGTTCTAAAAATGCCATGATGGCATGGCATCTGTGACAAATTAAAGTTACAAATTTAAGAGCAAACTAAAAGAAAATGACTAAAACTATTGATAGAAAAAACATTGACAACTCAATTTGAAATGCGAAGAGTAAAATTAGACTGTTTGTTTATTATAAATGCCAAATTTCTCTCTCTTTGTTTACTCAAATATTTAAACAAAAAAAAAAATTTTACTTCTTACTCTCTTTTTTTTTTCTCATTTTTAGTTTATCTGAACAATTAATATATATTTTTTAATTTTCTTTCTCACAACTTTCTTTCTCCCTCCAATTGGAATCCAAACAATTAGTATTAACGACATTTAGAATGTGAAAATGTTTTGAGATTTGATGACTGCTTATTGGATCATTTCATAACAAATGAATTACCATAACAATAATTATTTATTATTATCGTGTATTTAACGATATAAATGTATAATAAAATGAGATAATAATAAATCTAAAATACTTTATAATTTGTATAACTAATAACAATGATCATCAATCAATACAGGTGTTCATTAAGAATGGATGCATGCGTACATTACTGAGATCGGAAGAAGCAAAAATTATCAAATATAAATTACATAATTATTAATTAAACAAATATATTTGAGCTAAAAAGGAAAAAGTACAAATATCAACTAATATTTTCGTTGGTGTCATCAGCTTTTCTTATAGAATGAAAATGATAAATGATTTTTCTTAACAGCAAATAAAATTTTGAATCTTTGTCTCTTTTATTTATTTTTGTGGATTTTTTAAAAAAAAATTTCAAGACAAAAGAAAAAGAAAAAGAAAAAGGAATTCTCCGAATATTATAATAACGCAAAAAGAAAATTGGCATGAGGGGTCACTTCCTGCCAACGGTAGCGAAACTTTGGAAGGGGGTGCAGCGGCGCTACGAGGCCACATGTGTAGTGGTGGTGGGGGGAGAAAAGCTTTCATTTTTGGAGGCTTTCTTCCACAAAACCGGAGGAGGCCAGCAAGAAAGAAGATTCCAACGGCCTTTTTCATGGTTACCCAATTAAATAAACAATCAATGAAATTTCTCCATTAAAAAAAAAAAAGCAACAAATTTTACCAGTCTCCCTCATCAGCTCTCTTGCCATGGAAGAATCAATCAGAGGGAAACGCGGCTAAACTGGCTGCTGTATGTTTGGGGGGTATTGCTGCGCTGGAAAACACGGGAGCTCCCTGGCATCATGAAATCTTTATCAGGCGAGAAGGTCTTTTTAATTATATATATTAAAACATTAAAAATTAAAATTTTTTATAATATATTTTTATTTTTATTTTATGTCTATTTATATAAAATTGTAATTAGAGGAGGAGGGGTCGGGGCGCCGCCCAATCGAGAGCCCATAAGCCGATGAAATACATGGTACATTTGACAATGATATCATGTTCGCTTGATAACCTAAGAATTATCAACATTACATTTCATAAGAAGTATAAGATAATAAGTTAGAAAATTATTATAAATTTTTATTTTATAATTATAACAAATTATTGATCGATATGATTAAAAGTGTAGTTTCTACTTTATCAAACATATGAGTTTCACAATATCCTTATTTATTATTATTATTGAGAATTTAAATTTAGTATAATTATGTAACTTGAGTGCATAAACCTTTCTTTCTTCAACTTTTTATAGGGTATAAAACATATTTTACTTATGTATACGAGAAGAATTGGTTGATCATGGCCATAAGGAAAAAGTACCAACATCTCTAGCTCTATTATGCTCTATCATGATGTCTCCTACATTATTCGGCATTTAAGTACTAAGGTTTGCGATAAATATAAATAAAAACTAACTGATGGGATATAATGAATTTTTATGGAATAAGAGAAGAATAATTTTTTTTTTAAAATTCTTAGTCATTTTACTTTACTTTGAGGAAAAGGTAAACCTAGCTAAAAGTAAGAAGTTCACATTGCTTTTCTGCTTAGAGGACGCCCTTATAAAATATCTCGTATAGCATTGTTGGCAAGGGTTCGAATTGCTCCTTCTCTCATCTCTGTCTCATTACCATTCTAGAAAGCTCCTAGCACATAAGGTGGCTCTGACGGCCATCGATGATGGACGAACACAAAGAATAAAGAGCAAGTCAGCAGATGGCAGCAAATAGAGGCTGCGAACAAAGCCAGCTCAAATTCGCTTTAACAACACTTTAATCCATATTCCATGGCACTTTAGCAAATCTCGGTTGGGCACCTATCTTGGATTTTATATAAAACAAACCTGATGATACCTAAGAAGCCTTGAGAAGAGACATTCAACTCTTTTAGCTAGTGTAGGAAAATAAAGATCCAAACCCGAAAAGAGTTGGCCGTAATGGAAGTGAAATTCATTGGGAATCTCTCCTAATGAAATGAACCTTTTCTCCTTTATTTCTTAGTCATTCTGTGTTATGCTTTACTAGGAGTCGATTTGTAAGCTATTTTTTGTGGTAATCCACCATTCCCCATCCAAAAACAGCTAAATCTTTGCATGTCAATGCAAACTCTCGTACTCTTGTTATGCTTCATGACACATCAGAATTCAATGGAACTCCCAACTCACCTGTATTGTGAAAGCATAACTACAATAAGCCTTTATTTATCACTTACCAATCTGCAGATGGCGATGATCATAATGTCATTAGCTCCTAACCTTATTCTGTGCCCACAACGAGCTTACTTGTCGAGATGATTTGCCTTCCGGAGATAGATATGGAAACTCATCCCCAAAACTATTTCCATGACATGCGCAACTTTCAATGAATAGTGCAGGAGGAATGAATCACAAATGAACCATTAAGAGAATGCTCTCTAGCATTTTTAAGGGATCGGTGAAACACGGTGACAGAAAAAGATTGCATGGGCAGTACACTGTTACAATAAACAGAAACACAGAATGAATTTTCAATAGCATCGACTTCTCTCTTTTAAATGACACCTAATTGCCAATAAAATGTTGCTTCAATGCTCATGTAAGATGCAGAAGTAAGACATCTAACAAAGGATAATAAGAGGGCACATTCCATGTCTTCTTCTGGGCAAAAATTGCCATTCATTGTCAGTGTGATTTGAAACATAAAGTCTACACAAACTACAAGAAGCAAGGAAATTACTAAGCCGCAACCCCCACGACCATTTTGAGCTTCTAATTCAATCCGTAGGGTGCAAAAAAGGAGGTACCAACTTGCGCCTTTCAGTTGACAAAAACTCGAAAGGGCCTTAGTCAGGGCCACCTACAATTCCCTAACAGGGGCCAGAGGGATCTAGAATCCAAAGAAGCCAAGCTCACTGGCCTTCTCTTTCTCAAATGTCTCAAAGTATTGATATATAATGGTAACAGCAAGCAATATTCCAGTTCCCGAGCCAATAGCTCCCATGAAATCTGCCAAAACTGTCAATGCACCAATACACACTCCTCCAAAGGCAGCCGCTGTTGGAATGTAGCGGTTCAGTTCCTTGTGTAAATTTGAATCACGATGTCCTGGCATCACCATATTTTGTTCCTGCAGAAAAGATAAAAAGGGGATGAACGTTAAATAATGCCAAAGAAAAAGAATTGGTAGCTTTTTTTGGTCTATTTTTATCACTAACAGTAAGTTGACTCCATGCAACAAATGAACTAGGGACTCCAAATTAAATGAAGCAATTCTTGCACTACTGGACAGTAAGAAGACTAAACAGCACTATGCCAGAAAAATCTTAGTATGTCTGATACTTAAAAACAAGTTTCAGTACTATAGCAACAAACACAACACCAATGTACAAATACATGAGGCTTTGTTGAAGAAGCAAGGACAGTTGGTAAACAAATATGATTAAAGTAATGTGAGAGAATCTTATCCCAACATACCTTGAGTTGCTTAGCTACATCTCTAGCAGAAGACCCAGAAACTTCAATCCAAGTTTTAGAGAACAATGCACAGGCTGTAAGCATAAACACCAAATAGAAAAGAGCATGGAATGGGTGGGCTGCCATGTCTGCCAAGCTAAAATAAGTATGAAGAAAAAAGGCATCATCAGTGCCAGAAAAAGGTCAACAATTGTAGAAATGACTAAAGTGATCCCTAGCAGCAACCAGAACGATAGCAATATAAACTGCCACATCACATTTGCACAACACCACCAGAAACAACTGTAAACAAGCAAAAGCCGCTTCACCTTGAAGGTGCAGTCACATAGTACGCAAGACCACCAACTGGGATAGACTGGCCATTGTATTCAGATTCCTTCCATTTCCCCAACAGATTGACAAAGAAATTTCCACTGAACTTCCTATACAGCAACTGCACATAATAAACAGTGTTATGCCATGGAAAATCTGGATTTTAGCCAATGCAGAAAAAAGTGTACCTGAGAGATGAAATAAAGATTGGAAACAAGGGCAGATTGGAGAATAATAGGCATATTGGAGGTGTAGAAGAGCTTAATTGGATATGAGCCCTGTTGTCCCCGGGCATTCTTTGACCTCACTGGCAAGACCACGCGGAAACCTTGGAAATAGATAACAATGAGGAAGATCAAGACCGTAGCAAGCAAATTGGTAACATTTGGAAGGTTTTGCCGATAGAAAGCTTCTCGAAGAGCACGAACTTTGTCTGTCCTAGTGATCAGCAGGTGGAACAGAGCAATAACAGCACCCTCAAACTCAGCACCACGGCCACTGTTGATAGTTGTCGGGCTAAAAGCTTTCCATATGATATTTTCACTGCACAAACACCAAGACAAAACAATGATGAGCAAAAGATATAAACTAGGAAACTAATGGGCGAAAGTACAACTTGCTACAAGACTAACTGTTGAGTGGCCTACCAGATATTGGTAGCTATAAAAAGAGAGATCCCAGAGCCAAGACCATAACCTTTCTGAAGAAGTTCATCTAGGCATATAACAATAATTCCAGCAAAGCACAGTTGAAGAATGATAAGAATAGCATTCCCCACACCAAGTTGTCCAACACTACCATACATTCCAGATAGCACATAAGCAACAGCCTCGCCAACAGCAATCAGGATGCCCAACAATTTCTGTGCCCCATTTCTGCCAAACAAGTAGAACATATAATATACAAGTTCATGCAAAAGCCATTCTATAAGCAACCCAAGAACATAAAAATCCCAGCCAAATCATAAAATGAGCATGCATAACACAGTGTGCCAGAAAGACTGAGCACATTTCTAGAGAACAGAGTATTTATCATTTGTCAAAGGAATATTTTTAATGGCTTCACAGGCCAAACTAAAAGATTTTATGCCGATATGAGCTCCAAAACTATCCTCTTAATAAAATATTGGCACAGAGCAGTACCACAACATTCTAGCTTTCTGTTACTCCACTGATACTGAAACTATAAACTAAAAGGTTGTTTCCTATTTCTTTATGTTTTAGGACGCTTGCATCAATACCATGAAATGAGGAATGCAATTACAGCTTTTACAGAATAAAGAAACAATAATTTACCACAGACAACACAAGTTTAATTCTTATCTAGAAGGGAAAAAGTATACAAAGAGAGTGAAGTTTCTGATTAGTTCAAAGGAAGCAAGGAACAGAAAAGATGCCATTTATGCAGACAAAAAGCAAAGAATCACTCACAACAATGCACGATCCTCACGGACGCTGTTGTCAACTTCAATGATCTTAGACCCAGCCAAAAGTTGCATCACCAGTCCAGATGTCACAATTGGCGTAATACCAAGCTCCATGACAGTCCCACGGTTAGAAGCAAGAATAACACGCATCCAGTAAAATGGGTCAGCACCCGTGGTAGAATGTATGCCATAGAGCGGTAGCTGACTGCAAACCAGAAAGATGAAGAGAGAAATGACAGTGTATATGACCTTCTCTCTGAATGGAATCTTCCTGTCAGCACTCTGCACTTCAGGCAGAAATGAAAGAAACGGCCTGACCAAATGCAACACCCTAAATCCTCCACCCATTCTAATTATTCAAACCCACCAACCCTGCATCCATTTCCTCAATTTTCACAATCAAATTCTCCAACCAATAAAATATATATATATATATATATATATATACATCCCAAAAAAATAAAAAAATATATATTCCAATTACCATTCAAACAACATTTCCTTATAAAAGTAATGCCAATAAAATTGGGAATTACATAAAAGCAGAGCGGATCCAGTTCTCAAACAGATTCAACACTAAAGAGATCCAGTAAAATTCATACCCGAAAAACGAACACAAGCTGAGATCGAGATCCATGCAATCAATAGCCCCAAAAAAAAATCCAAAAAGATTAAGTAAAAAAGAGAGAGAGAGAGAGAGAGAGAGGAAAAGTGGAAACTTACGAGCTGAATCAAGATCCTTCGCGATAAGTTTCAAATTAGGGCTTGAATAAGCAGACACCCAAAGAGAAGAGGCCAAGGAAAAAAAAAAAAACCGAAACCCCAAAAAAATTGTAAAAGTTATTTATTAAAAAAAAAAAAAACCGATGCCTCTGTCTTCACTGCCAAGAAGCTGCTTTCATTTTGCAATTTTTACCCACCGGGGGGGGGGTTATTTTTCCAGAGTGCCCTGCCTACCTGCCTGCCTGCCACGAAGGAATATCCAATTGGCTACCGACGCGTGTCTCGGCTGACCTCTTAACTTAACTCAATCGGCATCATAGACAGACTCAGAGACACGCGGGCCGGCCTGACAGTCGGGGAGAGATAGAGATAGATAGAGAGAGAGATTGACGTGGACGTGTGAGGTCAAAATAATTATAATGCACAAATAATTAAGATTTAGAATGTATATATTTTTTTTTAAAAAAAAAAGAAGAAGAAGAAGAAGAAGAAGAGGTGACCATTATTAAATATTAGTTTATCAAAAAATAATATTAAATATTATAAAGAACATTTCTTAATTTATCATAAAAATAATATTTTGTAATAAATTAAAATAATTTTATAATATTTCGTATTATTATTATTATTAGTATTATTATTTCTTTTCTTCTAGCCAATCTTAGGTTGGCCTTTACCTTTTTTTTTTTTTTTTAAATACGGGGGTAGATCGGAAGTATAATGTTCTTATAAAATCGTTGGATGTGTTCCACGAGCTCTGCTAGCGTCAATCAACGATGCTTTGTCACGATCAAATTGGGAAGTCCTAACGTAAGGTGTCATTAGAATTGTAATTTTGAATAAAGTTTTAGAATTCATTTGTAAGTAAGGCCAAAGTTTTTGGGTGAAATCATTATTTTTGGTATTTTAAAATCGAAAAACTGTTCGAGTTAGCTAGCAATAATGAAAATTCTATCTCTTTTTTTTTTATAATAAATACGTTATTATTTTATATGAATGCATCATCATATATAAGTTATTTTTCTCATCATACGTTAACACTTTTGGGTTTTACCGTAAATTCATGATGTTTAATATTATTATTATTATTATTATTATTTGAGATAGATATTAATTACTCTATTATTTTGTTAATTCTTACTAAATCATATTTTAATCAATTTAAGTATCAAAATATTAATGTCAAAATAAAAGTAATGCTTTTTTTTTTTTAGCCTTTTATCGTCTTCCAAGAT
Organism: Ceriops tagal; assembly: GCA_021533255.1. NCBI lineage: Eukaryota > Viridiplantae > Streptophyta > Magnoliopsida > Malpighiales > Rhizophoraceae > Ceriops > Ceriops tagal. Next base: position 7,873,052 of record CM038607.1, read on the forward strand.
TTGAAATGCGGCAATAAACAGAAAACTGTCATTATGTCATCTGGGGGGGGGGATCGAAGAGGGTCGCCGTCTCCCAGGTGGGGTGACCAATATTTTCCTGCAATTAATAGAGTTGCTAAGTGCAAAATATGATCATTGGGAGATTAACCGTCATTAGGGGTTAGGGTGGATTTTCCTCTGTAACAAAAGAAAAGATGGATTTTTCGTTGGGATATAGAGAATGTGACATTGCAACATTTTCTGTGGGACGGAGCTGCAAATTTTATTGGCGTACAATGACATCGAAAGGCGAATTGACCCATACCAAAACATGCAAGGAAAGCCAGCCAACGCTGTGTTTTTTTTTTTTTTTTGTATATTTATAAAAATAATAAAAATAATAATAATAATAAGCGAGAAAGTTGTCCTCGAGGACCACATTAGCCTTATTATGACAGAAAGGTAAAAACAATTCATGTCAGCAATAATTGACCCCACTCTTTGCCTCACGAAAGTTTTCTGGTTATCTTGCCAGAAACTTTTATTATATGTCAGTTCGTTTGTAAATATTGTTAAATTTTTAAATATAATTTAAAAAATTTATATATTAAAATGTTAATTTTATTATTTACTTAAATTGATAAATCTCAAAATAATAATAATAATTTTTTTTTGGGTTGTAACAGAACAATATTATCATTCATTATATTGAAGGTCAAGTTGATGAGTCTTGATTAATATTGGATAAAAAATCTAATGCACCTTTGGGAGGATTTTTGGTTTGGTGACAATTCTTGTTTGTATCTAAAGTTGGGACAAGTGATAATGGAATTTTTATTTATTTATTATCTCATTCTAAAAATAAACAGGATGGAACAATTTGACCTTTTATTGGAGGGTATAAAAGTGCATAATATTTGAGTATTTGTTTCCTAGTGAGATCTTCTTCTTTACAACTTGTGATAACCAGCTCCAGTGTAATAACTCATAACTTTGTCCAAAATTGAGGATATGTTAAAAAAATTGATTTTAAATTTTCATAAATTTTTATATTTGAGTTTTAAATTTTTTTCAAATTTTTTTATATTGGACTTAAATGTTCAAAATCTATTTCAAATTAATACTTTTTAATAGTTTAATTGTTAAATATTTAGATTGATTAAATAAAATTTATTACCAGTTTAATTATTTTCTATAAATAAATATTTATTTGTAAAAAAATTAAATGATAATAATTTATATAAAAATTTCAAAAGACTTAAAATTTAATATTTAATTATAAAAATTTATATAGGTATGCTCAGAATAACTAACCGCTAATATATTGTATACTCTTATGTATCAATTTAACCATGACTTTGAGAGCACAATGAAATTAAGTTGAGCATTCCAAATTCCAAGTACTAAATTTTATTAGTATTAAACTGCTTTGATTAGATTAAAAATATGAAAAAAAAATTATTAACAAGTAAGTGTAAAAAAATGATATTATATCATTTACTACCTTAAACCTTTATATTTATCAAAAAAAAAAAAAGACTTACATTAATAAGTAAAAAAAACTTTTATTATAAATATTATAAAATCAAATCTTTATATTTTATCAGTATAAAATTTTTATAACAAATAAAAATGATTAGAATATTTTACCAAAATAATCAATAAAATTATCTTATAAGATCTAAGACCTTCTTTTTTATTATTTAATATAAAATTTTGTTACATTCTTCTTCGTTAATTTGGTTTGTCTACTTGACTAAGAACATTTCAGACCGACTTTAATACTATTTATTTACCGCAAAACTATTATGTTCTTCCAAAAACAACTTATTGGGTGTACATCACCCATATTTATATATTTATATGGCTAAGATTTCCCAATTCCGACAGATTCAGCTATTCACTGTATTAAGAGAAGACTAAAATCGTTGTCAAATGTTACAGGTGCTTTGCAGTGCGTCATTTAGGTTACTGAAGACAAAGGAAACAACATGACGCGATGCAACATTGCAGCCAGCCATCTGTTTGTTTGACCAATAGGCCAATAATTAGCAGCTAGCAGTTCCGAAAGAAGAGGAAATATAGACCCCAAAGTCGCCAAATTTCCACCCAATCTGGTGCTCAGTCTCAAAACTAGCCAAGAGAAACAAATGGGGTTGTAATTGGTTTTCTAACCATTGCAATTAAATGATGTCATGCATTATCCTTTTGTGTACTGCACTCAGTTTACCTTTTTTTTTTTAAAAAAATATTTTTTTCCTTTTAAAATTTGAAAAAGAAAAAGAAAAAGAAAAAGTCGTTTGTTTTAAGTCTAAGGAATTTATGCCATATTAACCCGCTAATCTGGTTAGAGATAAATCACTCACGTCAAATTTAATATATTTATGAGAAGGGGTGCTTCTAGACTAACCTTAATTAATTCAATGTCCTAATCAATGGATGATACAAAACTTGGATTTAGAGGAGCTTTTTTTTTTTTAAAAAAAATGTATTAGTCAACTTTTCATAAGAAATTATTAATTTTCCATTCTTAATTATATATTTTATTGAGTTAATTGCACTAACATATAATTTAAATATATAAAATCCAAATTTTGAATTCAAAATATTACTTTTTTATTGAATAAATTTTACTTTTTTTGTTAATTTACGGTCAAATCATCTGACCATGAACTTTTTCTTTTTTTTCTTTTGGGGGGGGGGGAACAATCTTTACACACATTCCTCTTATTTCACAAATTCCATGCTATTTGACTTTTCGAATTTGCTTCAAAAAACTTGTTTGTTAGATACAATAAGATCTAGCTTATCAAAACTAATGCAATGTTTTAGAGCCAAAGTTTAATTATCAACATTTCTTTTCTATATATAGAGCTCAATTATTTCAATACTTGCAAAAAGTTTTTGTGAATTATTGAAGCCCGAGGGTATATTGACGACAATGACAACTTCTATTTCAGTCATCTTTTACCAGTTCCCTTTTACTTTTCCCCAAATAAAATAAAAATAAAAATAAAAATAAAAACAAGAATAGCATATGGAGAGTTTAATTCGTGTAGAATACACATCCAGGGAGAGAAAGTGGCTGGGAATATTTACCCTTTTAATTAAACAGAACATGCAATATAAAGTGTCCAAAATCATGTTCACAGAGAATCTCAAAAAAAAAAAAAATCACCGTATTTAATTGGGTTTTACCATATAAAGAATAATTAAATAAAATATTTAATGAGTATTTATTAATCTTATTTTATAAATACGATTATCAACGCTTTTGCATGCTATCTATGCCATGTAGTGTTCTTTTCTTTTCTTCTTCTCTCTGACTTTACAAAACATTCAGTCCGCGGCGCATCCCCTTAGTATTAAATTTGATGGTAATTGAACCCATTAAACACACACATTAACAGTTTGCTCCAAGAAAACCAGAAGTCTCGCTGGCTTGCACATGGAAGTCAAGACTGGTACTCAACCATCATCAAGACTTGTTGTCCTCACCCATGGAAGAAGGCCCCCAAAAAAAAAAAAAAGGTCAAAGAAAAGTGCAAGAGAACTCTCAAAGATTCCTGCTTTCTAATTTGAAAAACCTTCAATCAGTCATTTGTTTTAAGTTCTAGCATTTGGAAGGACAGTTCAAAAACAAGAAACGAAAAAGAATCGGAAACCTTTTTCTCCCGTGGAAATGCACATTAAGGTTATCGAAACTAAAAGTCCTCGACTTTGTCTTCACAGTTCACAGACACGACCAAAATTGTACTGGAAAACGGATGACTTTCCAACAGAACGGAACACTTTCCCTGTTTCCTATTCAAAATCCCAGTTTTGTTTTACCATTTTGACTATCTATCTATCTATCTATCTATATATATATATATATATATATATATATATCACTAGAAGCATTCAATGTTGTTTGTCTAATGCAGACGTACAACGTTTTATTTGCAGAAACTGTGTCCTGTTTTCCAAGACATTTTCTCTCTCATTGGTTGCTCTCTAGAGATTCTTTCCATGTGGTTTCTCTGTCAAGAACTTAATACTCTCTCTCTCTCTCTCTCTCTCTCTGAACCTGGGTCCGTTTCTGAGGCCTTTTTTCTTTTCTTTTTTTACTATCGTTGTCTACGAAAAGGGACCTTGTTCCCAGCAAGGTGCATGTGAAGTCGGTGTCCGAAACCGAAACTGAGAGAAAGTTAGAGAGAGAGTGAGATAATATGGCGGTGTTAATGAGCAAAGCGGGTCATTGTAGCTTTTGGGAAATATTCAGGCGAATGTAGTGTTAGCCATTCTCTTTCAATCTCAACCTTCTACATTTTGTCAAAAACTTTGCTTTTCTAAGACTTTTTAAGCTAACAAGATTGAGGCTTTGCTTGATGGGTGGGTCTTAGTATCTTTGTGTCTTCAAGTGAAACTGAGATGTTTAGTGTGGAAACCACTGCAGAGGAGTTGTGCAAACTGGCGGGTTCAAACTGAGAGTCTGATTTTGGTTTCATGGTTTTTGGCGTAGTAATGATGTATATTCCCTTCAAGATGAAATGATTATTGTTTTGAAAAATTTATTGCATTGGAGGGAATTTTTGCGATTCTTAGTGTTACCACTGCAAATGGATTTATTACCTTTGAGGTTCAATACTTTCCCTTTTGGTCGATGATCTTCGAAAGCTTAAGTTTTGCATTTTTCTGCGGGTCTTGGCAATCTGTTTGTATATATCGTTAGCTGTTTTTTTTTTTTTTTTTTTTCAAAGCAACAATTTGGAAACACTTTGGGAGGTCAGAAGATTCCAAAAAAATGAGATATCATTCGATTGGCATTGTTGAGCCGTGCAAGATTTGGCCATCATATGTATTTATTATGATCTGATCATGAACGAGTCTGTCCACAATAGGATTCTAAAGGATGCAAATGGTGATATCGGTGAGCATCTTCATAACCAGATTCATCTAACCAATTGTATTCATCTGAAGCACCGTATGCATAAGCAAAGCCCCATTTTGGCAGATGGATCGCTGATGAGGAGCCTTATTGTCCTCCAGCAGTCCAGGTCGTTAAGGGACCCTACTGCTAGTCTACCTCCAGTCCTTGATTTGCTTCCCAAGAAAGGAAATGAGGATTCCGCCATTCGGGAGGGTAGAAAGTCTGTGGGCATTGGACGTAGCAGGGAAGGCAGGAGGTTATCAGGTAGTTCCCCTTTTGCAAATGCAGCAGTAACAAATGTTGTTCCTGGGGATGTTAATATTGGTGGCCATGGATTAAGGGCTGTTAGCAGCAGCAGTAACAGTACCGGTATTAGGGATAGCAGGAGAATTAAAGGAGAAAAGCATAGTCAAACAAGTAGAAGGTTTGACCTTTTAGGTGATCATGAGGAACCTTTTCAAGATCAGGATGTTAATGTTTTGGTTCAAGATGTTGTTTCTGGGAATTCAGAGTCTAAAAGTAGGAGCAAACAAAGAGAGAATCACAGCAAAGATTTTCATATTAAAACACTTTCTCAGCAACTGAGAGAGGCTGCGATGGATAGTGATGTGGCATCTTCTAATACCTGTCATCATGGAAGACATCCTCGCCTGGTAAAAAGTACTAAGGGGACTGGGAGTGCTGTTCGTGGCTATGATGGGCTTACCAGGACAAAAGGGCATAAGTTTCGAGGTACCAGAAGAACTAGAGCTGCTTCTGCTTCAAGAGATACTTGGGGTCAGAGTGAATTGCCTATTACTTCCAATTCGTCGGCTCAATGTTCAGCATGGCCTAGGTTCGAGGAGGAAGAAGAGTATAGGGACCCAAATATTGCACATGCTCCTATGAATGGCTGTGGGATTCCATGGAAATGGTCAAGAATTCATGATAGGGGGAAAACATTCCTTGACATGGCTGGAAGGAGTTTCTCTTGTGGTCAATCAGATTCAAGGTTAAAGAAGGGTGGCACAGCTTCACATCATAGAGATAATACTGATGTACCTGTGGCATACAATCATTCAAGTTCATCTACTGAATCTGATGCAGAGGCATGGCCTCTTCTAGTTAAGGCATCTAAATCTCATGAAAGCACTGACAAAACTGGTTGGGTGCAAGACTATTCCGGAGAGTTAGGTATATATGCTGATCATTTGCTGAAAAGCCATGTGGTTTCCGACTTTGTTTCTGAAGCAAGATCAGATGATCGGCATAAGTATCATAAGAACCACAATGGTAGGCACCAAAATCTTACAGAGAAGTACATGCCCAGAACTTTCAAAGATCTTGTGGGACAAAATTTGGTGGTGCAAGCTCTTTCCAATGCTGTCACAAAAAGAAAGGTTGGATTGTTGTATGTGTTTTATGGACCTCATGGTACAGGAAAAACCTCCTGTGCTCGGATATTTGCCAGAGCCTTGAATTGTCAATCTTTAGAACATCCCAAGCCTTGTAGCTTCTGCAATTCTTGCATTGCGCATGACATGAGTAAGAGTCAAACCATAAGGGAAGTTGGTCCGGTTAGTAATTTTGACCATGAGAGTATTATAGATCTACTTGACAATGTGATTACTTCCGATTTGTCATCACGTCACAAAGTCTTTGTTTTTGATGACTGCGATACTCTGTCCCCTGATTGCTGGAGTTCCATATCAAAGGTTGTTGACCGAGCACCCAGACATGTAGTCATTGTCTTTGTCTGCTTAAGTCTCAATGTGCTGCCTCATATAATTATGTCAAGGTGCCAGAAATTCTTTTTCCCCAGGCTGAAAGATGCAGATATTATCTCTACTTTGCAGTGGATTGCATCAAAAGAGGATATAGATATTGAGAAGGATGCACTAAAACTTATTGCGTCACAATCAGATGGATCATTAAGGGATGCTGAGATGACTCTTGAACAACTCAGTTTGCTTGGACAGAAGATATTCATTACTGTGGTTCAGGAACTGGTAAGTTATTTTTCATTCTTGTGAGCAGAATCACACGTTAAAATGTTTGATATATTATAAACTGTGTGATACTTATTTCCATCTTTGAGGGCACTATTGGATCATTCCGACCAATTATGTTGAGTTCTACACATGCTCAATGATGCAGGTAGAAGGTCTTCAGTTTGGTGTCCTGTTGCAGTGGCTCCTGACTTCTTAATCATTCTTGCTTTCTGAATTCTCCCAGCATCAATGTTGCTCTTATCATACTTCTCTGTATATTATGAACTATAGTAATACAGCATATAGCTGCAGGGTACCGGCAGTTATAGGTTTGTTTAAATGTATATCACTGCATTTAAGTCGTGGGAATGGCATAATGGTGCTGAGAACAGAAAATAAGTTCACCATGTTTTCAGTTAACATCATTCAAACTCAAAGAGTCCTCTTTCCATGTCTTAATTGTGTTGCAAAATCATTAGCCCATGCCTTTCTTATTCCATGCAGCTCTTTATCAGTTGAGGTTGATTGCTTTCAGATATGGCACTGCGTTGTAATGGTGCAGCACGTTGCTTCTGAAGAATTTTACTTACACCTGTGCATCACTGTATTAATTCCAAACAGATATGTCTATTAAAGTTCACTTGTGGAACTCTTATTAGGGTTGCAGTATACCGGACATATCTATTCCATAGGTGTTCAGATTTTACGAAGATGGTTAGAAGACCTTGAATTGAATCATTGTTCTTGATTCCATGCATGCTTTAGGAAAATAATTCCAGTGTGATGGCTGCTTTCAATGGTTTCTATACTGAGTTGCTTTGTGCATTAGTGACGGCTGTCTATATAACCATTATCTTTTGTATTTTGCTTCTTAACCCAACCATGTAAATGCCTTGGATGCTCAATCATGCTATGCAACCATGATTGCATTCCTTTCACAATCTTCCATCTTGGCATTATTTGCAGTTGCTAGAATTTTGTTCTCTAGTATTGTGCCTTTTCAGCCTTATTAAATGTCCACCAGTGACTGGTAAAGATATTGAACATTGTCCACAATGAGAACCAAGTTTCCATTTACTGCTGCCCACTTCTTGACATGTTTTCTGCTAATTATATGGGTCAAAATCTTTGGATCATGTCTGCAGGTTGGACTTGTCTCGGATGAAAAGCTGGTGGATCTTCTTGATTTTGCATTATCTGCAGACACAGAAAACACCGTGAAGAATTTGAGAGTGATAATGGAAACTGGGGTGGAGCCATTGGCTTTAATGTCACAACTTGCAACAGTTATCACAGATATATTAGCTGGTAGCTATGATTTCACGAAAGAGAGGCACAGAAGAAAATTTTTTCAACGACAGCCATGTGAGTTCAATAACAGTTTTTGCATTTTTGTCTTCGTGGCAGTTAGCTGACAAATCCACTGGGTGTAATTCTATGTTGATTGTCACCATACTCTTCATTGATGTATATTATTGTCCTTCTCTCACCTTTAGCTGTATTCTCTAATTATTGAGAATCATTAATTTTGCCTTTATGGACTTCTGTTACCTACTTCGTGGATCAGAGAAAGAAAGATAAGAAGGTCAAAAAAAAAAAGGGATGTATAAGAATTCTTGATTAAATGTTTTTTCATAAGCTAACAAGGTCATTGTTTTTTAGTGAGGAAAGAAAGCATGGAAAAACTGCGTCAAGCCCTGAAAACCCTTTCTGAGGCCGAAAAGCAACTTAGGATGTCAAATGATAAACTAACATGGCTGACGGCTGCATTGCTTCAGCTAGCTCCTGATCGACAATATTTGCACCCATGTTCTTCTACAGAAACCAATTTTAAACAAGGCACTCTGGCCCTGAATAATACTGCTGGACAAGATATAGCCAAGAACGGTGACATTGGATTAGAAAATCTTGATGCTGGAATTTCTGGTGACATCCACAGCAATGGTGCGACAAACAGTATGTGCATGGATGGGGAAAGAAATTCTGGGGCTGGGATGGCTCAACAATGGATATCTCCTGTATCTTCTGATGGTGTTAGGAGGAGTGGCTGGCAGATTACAGCCAAAGGTCAAAGTAGATATGAAGAAATTTGGTTGGCAGTCCTTGATAAGATTCAAATTAACAAGATAAGAGAGTTCTTGTACCAAGAAGGAAGACTGATCTCTGTCAGTTTTGGTGCAGGTATATTTCAAATGTTGATGTTTTATACGTCTATTGCCATAGTTCATTCAAGATAATCATACTGTAATTTCTTTAGCATCATTTTTTTTTAAATGGTACCAATATCTGGCTTTCATGACATTCTGCTTTCATAAAAGTTCCTTGCACATAGAATATCTTGGGGCCTTTTTTTTTTTAATGTGAAATGGGAACAGCATCTGAAGTTGAGGTGGAATAATTGTTTCCCAGCTTATGTTCTCATCATATGAGATTTGCTGGTATTCCTTCTCATTGAATTAATCATGGCCAACTGGTTGTTTACCTTCTCATTGAACCATGTGTAGCTGCTTTCCCATCATAGCGCTCAATTACCAGATGCCATCAGTTATTCCTTTGCTTTAATATATGAGAATTACCACCTTTCTGTTGTTTCTCCTTCCAAGGGGACCATGATATCTCTTAATTACATGAATGATATTTCTGTTGAGTACACCATCATGCTTCCATTTCAGTGCTTCATTCCTTGTGAAAACATCCACTTCTGTCTGGTGGACCTGGGGTGTGCTTTTCAAAATGAGTGTGATATGCTTCAACTGACAGTGTGTTATGCAGGTGGAAAGTAATTATGATCCTGATCCCATTGGCACACATGAACACGAGAAAATTTAAAGTTCATCCCTATTTTCTTCGTTCAGAACACACATACATATTACACAACTAAATGTCAAAGCTCCACATCATTGCTGCATGCTCATACTTGAGCAAAGATGCACACATATGCATGCGTGCACATTACTCACAGTCATAGAAATGTGTATGTATATGTGTATATATATATATATATATATATATATATATTAGTTGAAGAACCATAGAATTAAATAGAAATCTCTAAGCTCTTATAAAAAGATGCTTTGAGAACTTATCCAATGGAGGTGGATGCGAGGATGATGCTGTGCATGTATCTGTGAAACCTATTTTGAGTACTAAATGCCAAGGAAGCACATGCCATGCAGGATTTTACTCTGTAACAGAAATATGCATAGATAAACGTGAACAGCTGACTTCTTTCCTATGGTGCTTGACACTTGTATGCATGATTATGCAGGTTCATTTGAATATCCAAGTTGTATGTAGGATGAGAGTGGTGGCATTAAGTGTTCATGAGATTGCACATAGCTACACTACTTATTCTACAATCTTAAGGAGCATTCAGAAGTAGAAGGTGGAGCATTGTCCCTGATTCTAGATTTTCTGCAGTTGTGTCTGGCACCCTGAGCCCTTGTGGAAACACCACTCATGCTACTCTTTATTCATCATATCCATCACATATGACCCCTTCTGAAGCCAGTGTTTTTAGGCTGATTCTACATGCCCTATTTTGTTCAAATGCATTGACCTCACATTAGCTCATGAACACTAAGATAGTGCTTGCGTGCAGCATTTTGAATAGTCATACTACTTGCTAAATGGTTGGTCATCCGAAATGGTTATATTTCTCTGACATTCTTGGACCATAATTCTCTGCCCTACTAAGAAAACACATTGTTTTCTTGTCTTTTTCCTTTTTGAGTGTGTGTGGGACTTTATAGCTGACAATGATTCACAAATTTACCATTCAAGAAATTTTAGGAAAGAATGTGGGCTGCCTTCATTTCTAGATTAATCTTTAACAGGCTTGTTTTGGGTAGGGTATGATCTTTACTGAACTGCTCTTGATGCTTTTGGATCCTATGGTTGTCTGGCATGTGCTTTCAATTACTTTGCGTAAAATGTTATACAGACTCCATCTGTTGCTAATCTAGGAGATGGAACCTCCAGTGTTCTGTTCTCTTATTGCTTGTTGACATTGGGTATCTGCACTGGATATTATAGGAAGGGCTATCTCATGGCCTTCTTCTCATGGCATGCCTTTTGCAAAATTATGTCTTCATATAAACTACTTGTAGGGTTACAGTTGACCCTCAAAAAAAATTTTTTTTTTGACTTTTTTGTGTTTTGCAGCACCAACTGTTCAGTTGATGCTCAGCTCACTTCTCACCAAATCAAAGGCAGAGAAGTTCAACATGCACATTTTGCAAGCATTTGAATCTGTTCTGGGGTCTCCACTAACAATAGAAATCAGATGTGGACCGAATAAGGAAAGAAGTGTAGGATTGCCTGTGCCTCCTATGTCACCAGCTTCTAAAAGTGGTCCATCTCAAATGGGTGTAGACCCGGAGACGAAGTTTGAAACAAGATTGCCTGGTCCAGGAGAATGTCTTGATTTGGGGAGGAGTGAAATTGTTGAAATCTCTGCTACTCCAAGGGAAAACAAGGGAAATGGACATGTTGATGGCAACACAGAATCCACTAGAAAAGGTTTACCGCGTACAAAGGTGAGTGAATCAGCAGTTTCACATAGAAAAAATACTGCAGGCTTCATCTCAGAGATAAGTCAGAGTAAGACCCTTGTGAGAAGCAAAGTTTCTCTTGCACATGTACTTCAACAGGCAGAAGGATGCACACAACAAATGGGATGGTCAAGAAGTAAAGCAATTTCTATAGCCGAAAAGCTTGAGCAAGAGAATCTGTAAGTGCATACATGTTGCCAATTGTGAAGCTCTCTTTAACTCTCAATATTGGTTGTAGTTGAGGGGATTATTTATATGAGAGGAAAAAAAAAAAAAAAGACAAAAGGCAACAGAACTTTCGTCCAAAAATTGATGTCTCTGATTGATTCTATTTTGGTAAACCTATTGTGAGATAACAATACCAATTCATTGGGGTGCAAAAGTCTATTGAATTTCTCTGTAGGCTTTGAATTGTTACTCACATACAGTGACTTTACAGGAGACTAGAACCTAGATCAAGAACCTTACTTTGCTGGAAAGTATCTGAAGTGACTCGTAGGAAGGTAATAAATCGCTGTACTTCTTAATGTTATTATAGTGTACTTTTTTTAAGTGGATGTGGCAAGGTTGGGAACCTTTGGAATTGTTTATTCTTTACCATGTTCTTATAACGTTAGTATTATTTAAAAAAAAAAGAAAATGGTGAAAACAACTGATAGTATCAGAAGGTTTCCAGTTTAGGAGTTGTCAATTCTCTTGCAAAACTCTTTGCAAACTGACCAAATCCATGCGACTGAATGCATAGTTGACTTCATTGTTTGCTAGTTGTCGTTGATGTAATGTCATTCTATTGGATTGGATTGGAGTGGAGTGGAAGGTGCACTTCTGGTCAATTCCAGGGCCACTGTGACAGCCGTCCATTGCCTGGATGTAAATCTTTTGTATGGGGTTTGGTTAGAACCCACCGTGGATGTCAGGCCAAATCATACCCCGCTTATTATACGATCATAATAAACATGAAAGAAAAGTTCTACATTTTAAGTCAGCAAAAGATTCTATTGTTTTGATTGCCATGGAGATGCAAGTGATTTGAACAATATGTTAATGGGTTTTGCCTTCAGCAGTTTTCTCGTTCGAAAAAGAGGACGCGGAATCCAGACGCATTGCTAAAGCTCGTCTCTTGTGGAAAATGTCTCTCGTCCAACTCTCCCAAGTAGAACAAGTAAAGAAGTTTTCAATGGTTTTGAAGCGGTGCAGGATGCCATTGATCCCACGTTCAGTCGTGCATATTAGCCATTTTCTTGCCATTTACTAAGGATGAATTCAATCTCCCTTAAGTTGAATAAACGTAAAATTTATTCCCCATGAGAAGTTAGAAAACAAGTAGATGGTGTAGCTTTTTAGCTTAATGGATGTTCATATTTTATGGAATTATTGCGAGAACTTGGCCCTTTTCCTCCATCTAGCGTTAATGGGGTACTAACTGGTATATGTCCTTATTTCTTTGTTTTTATTGACTTACTGGTTTACAATTTTTTTTTTATTATTATTAGAAGGATTTTCAGGTTCTGGGCTATATATAGATATATATAATGAAGTTATCTATCTTTAATATTAAAATCTGAGATTTTCAATATAAAAAAAATTAAAATTTATACTTTTTTTAAAGAATTAGAACGCAAGATCTCGAATATATAAATTTAAAATTTTAATTATCTTAGTGCAAGCAAATTGGCTTGTGATCTTTTTAACTTGGTTATGCATTGCTTTTAGGTTGGACTTTACTCGACGGAGATTCAAGTTTATGCAAAGGCAGAACCTATGGGCTCAGGGTTTCTAGCCCAGATCAAGCCCAAATACTGATAATAGCCCAGGTAATTTCTCATGAATTTGCCGACTTCGGCATAAATTAACCTTGGCCTTAAACGGTCAAAGCAGAAGACCACCACTCCAACCATTGCACGAACCCCTTCTAAAATGCAATGATAATGATATTTAATATTTGAAATCAATCCGTTGAATGCAAAATAAACAGATTGACCCACCTCACCACCCCAAAAGATTTAAAAAAAAAAAAAAGAGAGAGAGAGAGAGAGAGAACACAGAGCTAAGAGGGCTATTTGCTTTAGAGCTCAAATAAATTCATGAATTTTTCTAGTACATATCATTATTTATTTATTTATTTATTGTTAGTTCAAAGCAGCGTCCACACAATAATTTTCCAGCGGATTGCTCTAAGCAGGTAAGGTAATTTCTACGTATCAACCGGGGCAACATGATTCCTATTCTTCCGTAAACAAAACGGAAATGCTGTATTCAATTTCCCAATGGACCCACAGTCATTAATCGGTAAATAGAAAAGTTGGACTTTTGCTTCGTCGGCCAGCCTACGGGTTTAGTTTTCTGGCAAAGCAACTCGCGTGTTCTGTTCTGAGAGACTGACTCCCTGGGGGAAGTGAGGAGGGTGACATACCATTTTTCTTTTGAAGACTTTAGGAAGAAAAGGACCCCCGCCTTTTCTTTTCTTTCTTTCTTTCTTTTTTTTTTTTTTTTTTCTTTTGTGACAGTATGTTGATGATCTCTTTATTCTCCTCCTCTTTTCCCCATGCAGTGTAAGAAACGTTGCCATGATTGAGGAACTCAATCTAAAAATAATTGAATGCTATTATTCTTGTCGGCCTGTGCCCACACGGGCTTAGGGAAGAGGCAATTTCAGTGTCATGGACGGACCAATATTGGAAGGACCAGACACGCAAACCTGTTCCCTATCTTTGTAATATAAGATCACAATCACAGACTTTGAAATCTTGAGAAAATAATTATTATAAATCTCGCAATCCTATTTTTAATTACTCCAAAGAAAGAAACAGATTTTAATATACATGTCCCAAATCCCCAAAGTGCGTGTGCATTTGATTTGGTTTTTTGTCATTTTGAGGTTGAAGAAAAATAAAAATTTAAAAAAAAAAAAAAGGCTTGAGCCTGCCCTGCTGCAGTAAATTCCCCCCCCCCCCACCAAAAAAAAAATCCAAAGTTAATTCATTTTAACACATATATATATATTAATATATGCAAGGTTTGATTAGGACGTAACATAATGAAATGAAATTAAATGAATAAAATTCGGCTAGTAAACTTATTAGAACTTTAACTTATTCAATTAGATAAAAAAATATGAAAATAATCAAACTTTCATGTTATTAATAACAAGTGATTAAAATGAGTTTTAATATTGCATCAAATAATATTTTAAAATCTTAAATTTACCTAAAAAATTTAAGTTAATATATATAAAAATTTTATAAAGATTATTTAATAATATGATTAGCTCTTCATACTTTAATCACGTTGGCTTTGGACCCTCTTTAACAATTATTAGTAATGGCTAGGTGCGCACGTATTTTTCACGTGTTTGTTTCCCACACGAGTGCATTCTGAGCCTGATTCGGCCGCCCATCAAATCAACTTATCAACTCGGCTGGTTCCGCGTTTGGCTGGAATTTTTTTATTTTATTATATTATTATATATAACAAAAGAAATACAAAATTTATCCTTTTTACGACGACGTGATTTATTTATGTCTTCATCTTCATTTCATCTCCTATTAATATACATATATATATATATATATATATATTAATTTTTTTAAAAAATTTATTTTTTGGATGGGAAAATGATTCCAATAGGGTTTTATTTTTTTTTCTTTTTTTGGCAGCTGTTGCGGTTTGGTTTGACCGGCGTTTTGCTGCTGGCGTCGGGTGGTGCGTGTCTGGATCGAAAGGAGTTGAAATTCCTTGCGCGTTTGGTTTTGAATTTTGCAGCCGCGGCTGTCTGCCTCCCCAGCCTGTAACGCGTTGACTACTAAGAAAATGGAAACGTGGTACGTACGGCTAACCACCCATCCCTGTCTTGTCTTTTGTTTGTCCTTTTTCTTTCTTAAAATAATAATAATAAAGATCAAGGGAAATTTTAGGACTAATAAAAAAAAAAAAGAAAAATCCTTTTGGGGTTAATCAGTTCCAACCAATAAAACTAGAGGTTGAATTAGTTTGAACTTAGTATTTAATAATAAGTATGTGTTTGTTGGCTAGTAATTAAAAAATAATAAAAAATAAATATATATATATATTAAAAATGACAAGACTACGTACACAGTCACATTTACTTCTGTAGGCCTGTAATTATTAACGATAGACTGATCACTGTATTACAAATAATGCTGGGTACCACAAAAAATGGATAAATTCCTTTTTTGTTTTTTTTTGTTTTTTTCAGTCCAAGAGCCTCTTGTTTATTGAATTGAAGGAGAATTTTCTTTTTTAACTCTTTGAAAATTAGAGAACTGACGAAATAGAGAAGGGCAACCTTTTGTCGTCGGTTGCTTTTTATTTGTTGAGACTGGTCTGTTCATCATTTCAAAAGACAACTTCTCCTCTTCCAGGATATCGAGTCAATATATATATATAATTAAGGGAAAAACTCAACTTATTTTTCTTTAGTTTTGTTATTACTTTTTCTTGGAAGATTTCCTTAATTCATAAATTAAGATAATTAAAAAAATTGTTCTCAAATTACTCCTTTTGTTTTTTAAAAGGAAAAACTCACCAATTCCCACTTTTCGCATTTTTTAAAGAGGAAAAGGAGATTTTCAATTTTTTTTTTTGGGGGGGGGGGGAACAAAAGAAAGAAAATTACTATCACACGTCTTTTCTAATTTCTTTAAAAAGATAAAACAGTAAGGAAATTTTTTAATTTACATTTTTTAAAAAAAATGTAAAAAGAACCAAAGAAAAAAAAATGTTTGTTTTTTTTTTTTACAACTATTATTTGGTATGGAGTTCGACACATTCAATTTAAAATAGTATCCTATTTAGTACAAATTCTCAATGTAATTTTTTTATATAAAAAAATGCATTATTATTTTTTTTGAAAAATGAAGTATATTTTGTTTCTAAATGTAACCTATTTTACCCTAAGCAAGACTATTAAAATTTCGGCTCAGATCTCATAATTTTATAACTTCACGATTATACGTGAAGTCAACAACACGAGCAACTCAAATTCAAAATAATCCAACAAAAAATTCAATCTGTTTTACACTTATAGTCCAAAAAGGCCGCAATTTTAAAATTCAAAGTCCAAAAGTTTGCACTTTCCAGAATCATGCAAACGAAATTGAAGTATTAAGACAGATTTCAACCCTATAAACTATATTGAATGCAGAGGAAGATCCGACTAGAGACACATACATTTGATACATAAGAGGGAGAGAGAGAGAGAGAGAGAGACGCAGAGGAAAGGTGTTTACGACATATGTATGAAATTGCGGGAAAGTCCATCAAATCTCTGGGAAGGTTGCTTGCAAAGCAACTATTAAGCATTAGTTGGATTTTTGTATCTTGCAATGGCCAAATCAAATCTTACTTCTGACAAATATCAAAGATCCCCAAGAAAGATTGCAAACTTGTGTTGCTGAACTGAACGAACGTCCTGTGCCTGCAACTGAAATTGTACACTGTGTGCACCCACCATAGGGTTAAAATTCAGCTGGCCACGTATACAATTTCTGCCAAAAAATAAAATTATATCAAACTACCCACAAGAATTATAAAGAAAAATTTTTCATAATCTCTCTCTCTCTCTTTTATAACAACAAAAAAAAAATATAAGCTAAATAATGATATTTTTTAATAAGTTTTTTTTTTTACACAAATTCGATTATCCAATGCATTTATCTTGTTGGTAAGAAAATAATTGAAATCGATGCCTCACAAGTCAAATCTACCCGTCCAAAACTGCAATTGAATTTTCCAGGAAAGAGGAGAGAGACGCGAAAGGATGCTTTTTCAGCTGCTTTTCTTTCTTTCTTTTTTGGCTTTTTCCTTAAAATTCTTGGCTGTTGATTCTCTTTCCCTCTCTACAAGTCAAAGGACGCGGATTTAGCAAATCCCCTCTATTCTTTATAAACAAAAAACCATTCATTTTCTCTCGGTTTTCAGGTAAGCCTCTACTTATGTGTGTATGTGTCTATATATATATATATATATGACACCAAATTCTTCTGGTGTCCTTCTTTCTTTCTGTAACAATAATCGGAACCAGAGTAAGCCCATTCTTGTCGTTCATCTCTTTCTTGTCTTTTATTAATCTCGTTTTGCTGGACAAGGAGGTTTTGAGGTTACCCAGATGATTGGTTTGATTGTTTAAGCTTGAAGCATTGAAAAGATCGCATCTTTGGGCTTAAATTCTGAGACCCATTTGTGGAATTGAATTAAAAAGTTCATTTCGGGTCGGTTTGTAATGGCCACGGCAGCGGTATTCGCGTGTTTAAGGTGGCGCAGCTCGCCGTCTCTGGGGGCGTTCCTGGCGCGGGTCGATTTGACCGATGTGGAGCTTTTGCAGACGCTGGCGTCGTTGTCAGTGGAGCTGGTCTCGTGTTTCTCTGGCAAATCGCTCTTCTTTCAGCGGAAGAATTCCCGGTCTTGGATTCGTAAAGTTGAGCTCGTTGTGGTTGTATTGGAACAACTGAGGGATTCTGGTTCCGGGTTTCGTTTGCCACCCACGGCGCTGGTTTGTTTTAAGGAGCTTTATTTGCTTTTGAATCGATCTAAAATATTGCTTGATTATTGCTCACAATCGAGCAAGTTGTGGCTAATGATTCAAAATCAATCGATTTCGGGGCATTTTCATGATTTGAATCAGGAGATGTTGACCCTTTTGGATGTGTTTCCATTGAATGATGTTGAGTTGAGTGAGGATGTTAGAGAGCAGATTGAGCTCATGCAGAAACAGGCTAGGAAATCAAGGTTACATATTGATGCCAATGATGAGGCCTTGAGGATTCAGTTCTTTTCGTTTCTTGATCAGTTTGAGAACGGAAGGATTCCTAATCCCGCGGCGTTGAGGTTATTCTTTGTGGAGAGGTTGGGGATTAAGGATGCCAAGTGTTGTAGAGCTGAGATTGAGTTCTTGGAAGAGCAGATTGTTAACCATGAAGGAGATGTTGAACCTGCTGCTTCTGTGCTTAATGGGTTTGTTGCAGTTGTACGATATTGCAGGTTTTTGCTTTTTGGGTTGGAGGAGAATGAGATGGAATTGCAATTTGGGAGCCAGAAGAAGCTGATAAAAGGGTTGACCACTCAAGAGATTTCAGAGACTTTAACCGCGATACCAAAGGATTTTTGTTGCCCTATATCCCTGGATTTGATGCGAGATCCGGTGATCATTTCAACGGGACAGACTTATGAACGGAATTCAATATCCAGGTGGATGGAAGAAGGGCATTGCACTTGTCCCAAGACAGGGCAGCCGCTCTCTAACACTCATCTTGTTCCTAACCGGGCATTAAAGAATTTGATCATGCAATGGTGCACTGCTCATGGGATCCATTATGACTCTCCGGAAAACATTGATCCATCTGTGGAGGCTTTTACCTTTTCTTTGCCCACCAAAGCTGCAATTGAAGCCAACAAAGCTACAGCATCACTTCTCATTCAAGAGCTGGCAAATGGTTCACAAGGTGTGAAGACAGTTGCTGCTCGCGAGATACGTTTGCTAACAAAAACAGGAAAAGAAAATCGTGCCTTCATAGCAGAAGCTGGGGCAATTCCCCACCTCCAAAAGCTTCTATCATCTCCGAACCCTGTGGCACAAGAGAATTCTGTGACTGCAATGCTGAACTTATCAATTCATGATAAGAACAAAAGTCGAATTATGGATGAAGATGGCTGTTTACGATCCATTATTGAAGCATTGAGGTTTGGGCTGACAACAGACACAAGGGAAAATGCAGCAGCAACATTGTTTAGCCTGTCATCTATTCATGACTACAAGAAGAGAATAGCAGACGAGGGAGAGGCCGTTGAAGCACTAACAGCATTACTCAGACTTGGGACACCCCGTGGAAAGAAGGATGCAATCACAGCTTTATTTAATCTGTCTACTCATGCAGATAATTGTGCAAAAATGGTAGAGTCGGGGGCTGTTACAGCACTAGTAGGTGCTCTGGGAAGTGAAGAGGTGGCAGAGGAAGCAGCGGGTGCATTGGCTCTGATTGTGAGGCGGCCTATTGGTGCTGAAGCAGTGGGGAGGGAAGAAATGGCAGTGGCTGGGCTAATAGGAATGATGCGGTGTGGTACACCAAGAGGAAAAGAAAATGCTGTTGCTGCATTGCTTGAGCTTTGCCGTAGCGGTGGGGCTTCTGCCACTGAAAGAGTGTGCAGAGTACCAGCATTGGCTAGTTTGCTTCACAAATTGCTGTTCACAGGTACAAAGCGGGCACGAAGGAAGGCAGCATCTCTTGCTAGAGTGTTTCAGAAGTGCGAGAATAATGCTTTGCATTTTGGCGGATTAGGTGCTGGATATGCTTATGATGGCAATTCTGCTGCGAGTAGGGATTCAAGTTTCACATCAGTACCGATGTCTATTTCAGTGCCTGTTTTATAGGGGGTAACCTTGAGCCTTGCTGCTGTCTACCCCGCTTATAAATTTTCCCCCTTTGATCATAATATGTGCATTCTTTAATTGAATAGATGATACAGATTTGAAAGTTCCAGGAATACCATGTCTTGTGTATTCTGAAAGATATCGGTCCTTTTGAGTGGTTAGTATTTTTGTCGGTAGTTCCCGATGTAGGACACCGGAACCGAAATTACTTTAAATGATAAAAAGCTGCGGACTCTGATAGTTGTACGAGGAGAAAAATCCTAGCCTGTCATTCGCAATTGGGTTATTTTTCATGCAAGATGACTTCCTTTTTCTTATGTCTGCTATCTTTTTAAAACACGTCTTCCAGCCATTGATCATTGGAACACCTTCGGCTACAAGCCTACACAATGAGCTTCAACCTATCGATGCATCATGTGAGTGTTGAGAATGATGTTCGTCGTTGTGGTTGAAGCAATGCGATCCAAAACGCAAAGATGTCAGGGCTTACGAATACAACAAAACAATTCTCAAGTCTTGCAACTGTTCCGTAAAAGAACAGAACCAAAAAGGATTGCTGAAGCAGGTATCTACCACCAGTTCCTCTTTATTGGTGTAAAGTTGGGGGGGCATCATGGAGACATGGACGTGTCACCATATATGCTTTAGCGTCTGAAAAGAATTTGGTAACGATGCGCGTTGACCTCTGCCAATGCTGCCTTTAACAAGTGCGTTTACATCAGATAAGAGATTCCAATTCTAGGAAGCCGCCTAGCTTCTTCGTTGGTGGAGGCAACGTACCTCCATTGGGGTGGCGGGAGTTGGAATCCCTGCCTTCGACCTCAACTCCCTTTTTCCTTACGGTGGCTTGCCATCTCCACTTCAGACCAAAAAAAAAAGAAACATTCCAATTCTTTGCTACAGACCTCTCTCTCTCTCTCTATATATATAGATAAAGGAAAAGAAGCATGCGTCAAATCCAAAGAGTAAAAAAAAAAACGGGGGGTTGGATATGCAGGACTTTTCTAAAATTTTTCTTTATGAAATTCTTATTTTTATAATACAGGATGTTTTTTTTATGTGAATACTAACACACAAATAATAAAATCAATATACTTTTGTCTATTACGCTGATGTCTTGTAGCAAAAATGAAAATCCTCTTCTAATTTGCTTCTGAACGCTTTTTTCTTTTCTCCTACTTTTCTCTTTTTTTTCTTTCATTTTTTCTCTGATAGTGGAGAGGAGGAAAAGTCCATGACAAAAGTTATATCTTTTTCCTGTAACCGTTACCTTAAATAAGAAGTTACTTCTCTTTTTGTAATCGTTATCTTAAATAGAAAAATTACTTCTATTTCTGTAATCGTTATCTTAAATAGGGAGAGTGGAGGGATTTTAAACTCGATGACCCAAATTACTATTATGTCTAACCGACTATCATATTAGGCCTTTTATATTAGGTCATACTTTAAATAACAAGGGTTACTCATGTTAATTAATTTAACAATTTCTCACTTGGCCCATGTTGTGACTTGATGAATCAATAACAAATAAGTGTGCATAATCCTTAAAGATTATCAAATCACAATACTTGATTGAATTAAAATGATTGGATCATGGCGGTCACATATCTTTTAGCAACGTGATTCCTTCCATGTATCACATAATCATCATAATTCATAATAACCTAACCAAGAAACATTGAAACTTTAAATTGTTATTTCCAAATATGCTACCAGTTATCTCATAAACTATAATTGTATACAACTAAATAGAGATAACAAAGCATAAACAAAACCATGACCTTAATTGAATTCATGAGTGTCACAATGATATGAGCATCCTAAAATATTGACTTTCAAAAGATAAGGACCTGTCCAAAATGCCCATCCATTCAACATATCCAATAAATGTTTTTAGTAATAGATCTTTAGTTAACGGGTCCGCTATCATCAATTCAGTATCAATATGTTCAATGGACATTTTATGGTTTTGCACTTCTTCTTTAATAGATAGGTATTTCAAATCCATATGTTTCACACCTTTAGAATACCTATCATTCTTGGAGAAGAAAACAACTGTGAAATTATCACAATAAATTCTTAACGGCTTTTTTATACTGTCGACCAAACCAAGCCTTAAGATAAAATTCCGCAACCACAATGCATGAACAGTAGCCTCAAAGCATGCTACAAATTCAGCCTCCATGGTGGAAGTAGCAATGACAGACTACTTCCTACTTTTCCATGAAATTGCTCCTCTAGCCAGGAGAAACATGTAACCAAATGTAGATTTCCTCGAGTCTACACATCCAACATAATCTGAATCCGAATAGCGTACTACTTCAAGATGACTTGATCTTTTATATGTAAGCATATAATCCTTAGTGCCTTGCAAGTACATAAGTACTTTCTTTCCAGCTTTCTAGTGATCTATTCCAGGATTACTTTGATATCGGCCTAACATTTCAACAACGAAACTAATGTCTGGTTGAGTGCATATTTGAGCATACATCGAACTTCCAACCAACGATGCATAGGGAATGTATTCCATTGTTCTTCGTTTCAAATCATTCTTTGGACATTGCAATTCACTGAACTTATCCCCTTTCTAAATTGGAACTATTCCTGTAGAGCAATTTTCCATTCTAAATCTCTCTAATACTTTATTGATATAGCCTTTCTGAGACAATCCTAACAATCCTTGTGATCTATCACGGAATATCTCTATTCCTATCACATAGGATGCCTCATTCATATCTTTCATTTCAAAAGTTTTAGAGAGAAATTTCTTGACATCATGTAACAAACTCATGTCATTAGCAGCCAAAAGAATGTCATCAACATATAGAACCAATATAATAAACTTACTCCCACTGACCTTCATATAGATACACCAATCAACGGTGTTCTCTACAAAACCATATGACGTAATGGTATTATTGAACTTAATATACCATTGTCGGGAGGCTTGTTTCAGTCTATATATCGATTTCTTTAATTTACACACCAAATTTTCTTGCCTTATGGTTATGAAACCTTCAGGTTGGTCCATATACACTTCCTCTTCTAAGTCACCATTTAGAAAGGCGGTCTTTACATCCATTTGGTGGAGCTCTAGATCATTATGAGCCATGATAATCCTTAAGGAGTCTTTCTTAGAGACTGGAGAGAAAGTCTCCTTATAGTCAACACCATCCCTTTGAGTGAAACCTTTGGCAACAAGTCTGGCCTTATACCTTTTGATGTTACCTTTTGAGTTTCGCTTGGTCTTGAAGACCCACTTACAGCTAACTCGTTTTGATCCTTCAGGCAACTCTACTAGTTCCCAGACTTGATTTACATCCATCGATTTCATCTCTTCCTTCATGGCATTGAACCATTTTTCAGAATCATGACAATCCATGGCCTGTTTAAATGAGACTGGATCTTTATCAATGCTTAATTCTGATTCATGCACAAGTGAGTAAACCACATAATCATTCGATACATCTGGCCTTCTTTGTCTTGTAAACCTCCATAATGCCATTTCTTGTGGTATCACTTGTTCATTTGTAAATTGTACATTGTCACTTGGTTCATCTCTTATGTTTTCACTTTGCGTGTTTCGAGTATCAATTTGTTGTCCTTGCATGTCACGTGACTGTGATGCAACAAAAGGAACAACAACTTGAGTAGAAACACTGGGTGTGAGGATACCAACTTGAGCAGAAGTACTCACTTTGGATCTTTCATTTTTTAATTCTTTAATATCCATCTTTCGTGATTCCCCACTCCCACTGAACTGACCATTTTCAATGAACCGAGCATTATCAGACTCAACTATTTTAGTACTATGGTTAGGATAATAGAACCTATACCCTTTCAACTTTTCAGGATAGCCAATGAAGTGACTATTAATGGTTCTTGCATCAAGCTTTCCTTCATGTGGATTATATATCCTTACTTCTGTTGAACAACCCCAAATATGAAGGTGTCTCAAACTGGGTTTCCTTCCTGTCCATAACTCGTAAAGAGTCTTAGGGACAGCGTTACTAGGAACCCTGTTCAGCAGATATGCAACGGTTTTTAACGCATGCATCCACAAGGATAAAGGTACAGTACTGTAACTCAATATGCTCCTAACCATATCCATAAGTGTGCGATTACGCCTTTCCGCTATACCATTCTGTTGTGGTGTACCAGACATTGTATATTGTGCACATATGCCTCGACTTTCAAGAAGTTTTGTAAATGGACCAAGACATTGTCCACTTTTATTGAATTTTCTATAATATTCACCACCCCTGTCTGACTCAATCACTTTTACTTTTCTATCTAACTGTCTTTCCACTTCATCAATAAACACCTTTAGGGTGTTTACTGACTGAGACTTTTCATGCAGTAGATATAAGTAACAATACCGTGAGTAGTCATCTATAAATGTGATGAAATATTTCTTACCACCCCATGTTAGGATATCAAAGGGGCCACAAATATCAGTGTGTATCAATTCTAAAGGCTCATTACTTCTCATGACTGGGTTCTTTGATGTATGTTTTGTTTGTTTCCCTTTTATACAGTCAACATATACATCTAAATCAGTAAAATCCAATTGAGGTAGGACATGACCTTTCACCAACCTCAATATCCTTTCTTTGGATATATGACCCAATCTTTGACGTCATAAGAAAGCAGAACTATCATTATGCACATTACGTTTGTTACCTATACTATGCTTAACAAGAAATGGGGAATTAGCATACATAGCATCAAGATTAAAACGGTACAAATTATCAATCAAAGTACCATATTCATAATAATACGAATGTCTATACAATGAAATGCACCGTTTTCAATCTTAAAGTTAAATCCTACTTCATCTAACTTTGTAATAGAAACTAAATTCTTAGCACATTCAGGAACATAGAGACACTTTCTAGATCTATGTAACACCTAGTGTCCAAGATCAATCTGTACGTCCCAATTCCTTCTATTCGTGCCTTCATTCTGTTTCTCATATAAAGGAACTTCTCAGTTCTTGTTATAGGCTGAATTGAAAGGAATCCCTGCATAATATGTGACACATGAATAGTAGCTCCAGAGTCTAACCACCAAGTATTATTGGGTACTTCAATTACATTTGATTCAAAACATACTGATATACAGTACATACCTTTCTTTTCGAACCAAGCCTTTCTTTTTGGGTAATTTTCTTGAAGTGACCTATCTTTTTGTAGAAGAAGCATTTCTGATCCTTTTGGATTTGACCTCTAGTGACTTTTATAAAGGCTTTGTCCTTTTTCTTACTCTTCTTATATGGTTTAGACTTGCTACCACTAGCATCATTACGAACAGTGAGATGAATGGAGTGATCATTTATCTTCTTTAATCTCCCTTCTTTCTGAACTAACATGGCCTTAATTTCTTGAAAGTTCCATTTCTCTTTAATAGTGTTATAATTCACTTGGAACTGACCAAATTCAAGAGGCAATGAGTTGATGATGAATTGAACCAAAAAGGATTTACTCACATCCATACCCATTGTTTTCAACCTTGCTGCTAGATTAGCCATATTAGTCACATGATCATGAATAGGTTGTGATCAATCAAATTTCTTGGTCATTAGCTCACTCATTAGACTTCCTATAATGGATTTATTTGTTATATCTGATTGAGAGTATTCCTTAATTCTCATTATAAATTCCCTAGTATTTTCCGTCTTAGGCATTGATGGCTTTACATTTTCAGCTATTGTCATCCGCATCAAATTCAAACTCAGCCTATTAGACCGTACCCAAGCCTCATGAAAAGACTTATTAGATTCTGTACTGGTCTTAATAATAGTTGCAGGCTTTTCATTCGAAATGACTGCTAAGTCTAAGCCCAAAACACTTAAATGAAACTGAATATGCTCAGACCATTCCGCATAGTTCAACCCATTGAATTTGATCATCGCATTATCTAAGGCAAACACATTATCTAAACCCAAATGGATTCAGATACATATATTACGAACTTTAATCATGTATTTAAATTCACCTTTGGGTGATCCTCAAATACAAAACTTTAATCAATAATGATGCTAATTTAAATATACTTTAATAGATCAATCAATCATACTAGAGTTAACATGAATGTTATCTTTAGATATACAATCTCGTTTACCTAGTATATCAATTAATCCCCTTTATTGTCATTAATTACAAGCAATGATTTATCTTTGGATGATCTCCTAACTTCATAATTAATAATCACAATTGTTCATTTCAAATTTGTATAACATTTTATTAGCATCTAAAGAAATGAACAATTAAAATTCACAATCAACTGTTCAAATCCTTTCAAGTCAGGCCACTTTGGTGACTAACAAGCTTTCAGCATTTGATTTATGTTGATGTGATCTCATTATTGGGCCAGCATTCGGGCAGCAGTATGGACGGACGATTGGTGCTCAGAAGCCGACCAAAGGTACGGCCGATCGTGGGACCCCTTCGATGGGTAGCACCACCTTATTGCGGGTGCCACAGCCCGCAAGCTGCCTTTGGCTGAGAGACCCACGGTGGCAGCATCACCATACTGCGGGCATCACAGCCCGCGTGCTGCCTTTGGACGTTGCCTCTGATGGATCGACGGAGCCCCGTGCTGTCAATCATCGAGCTGGCAGTGCCGTTGCGCTGCGGGGCTCAGCTCAATCGCTGCTACTTGAAGGGGATCTCCGTCAGTAGCCAACCCCCGTGTGTTGGTGCTCCCCGACGTTGCCCCGACGGGCGAACTTGGGGACGAACTAGCCTATTTGGGTCGGATTTCCGAGGTTAAGCCCAATCGTCGCCACTTGCTTGGAAGTGCGCTGGTACTTGCTCCGATGAGCCGACGATGGGACGAAAAGGATCGCATTGTGGGGCTAAGCCCGATCCATACTCGATTCGGGTCTCCAACCATACCCGGAACCTCAGCCTCGCCGAGAGGCCGTTCCGCCATACCCACCTGACCGATCTAGGTCCATGGCGACACTCGGAATTACGATCTCCCCGTTCTACCGTACCCACCAGACCGATCTGGGTCTTCAGCAAAACTCGGAATCACGATCTTCCCCGTTCCGCCCCAGATCGATCCGGGTCTCCGGATGTACCTGGAAGCACAGCCTTCACCAGGAGGTTGTTCCGTCATACCCAGATCGTTTGGGTCCTGGCGGCGTGGAGTCCCCTGTGGCCGGCGTAGATTGATTTTCCTTTCAATGCCGGTCATTTTTTTCGCTATGCATTTCGGTGCAAATAATAAAAAGAAAAAAAAACAAATTGCAATGTTCGCAGACCCGCTCTGATACCAATTGTAAGACTTTTCTAGAATTTCCCTTTATGAAATTTTTATTTCTATAATGCAGGATCTTTTCTTTATGCGAATACCAACACGCAAATAATAAAATCAACATACCGTTATCCATCACGTTGATGTCCTGTAACAAAGATGAAAATCTTCTTCCAATTTACTTTTGAACGCTTTTTTCTTTTCTCCTATTTTTCCCTTTCTTTTCTTTCGTTTTTTCTTTGATGGTGGAGAGGAGGAAAAGTCCGTAATGATAAAGGTTATATCTTTTTTCTATAATCATTACCTTAAATAGGAAGTTACTTCTCTTTTTTAATCGTTATCTTAAATAGGAAGTTACTTCTCTTTCTGTAACTGGTTTTTTTTTTTTTTAAACTATTATCTTAAATAGGGAGAGTGGAGGGATTTTAAACCCAATAACTCAAATTACCATTATGCCGAACCGACCATCGTATTAGGCCTTTTATAGTGAATCATACTTTAAATAAAAATAATAAGGTCACTTATACTAATTAATTTAACAGGATAAGCGTGTCTACTTCCTTAGAAAGTTTTATGTAATAAGGCATCCCGTATGCTGAACCTTGGAACATTAAGTAGTAAGTGGGTGGCTAGGAAGGAGGACAAGCGTGTCAACATCACTTTTAGCGAAAGAGCCCGCAACATGCCATTAAAGGTAGATACCATCATATCATGTGATGTGTTAATAGTCCAGTCCCAATTCACTTGACTCCATCATCTTCTCCATGCTTGGCGTTCACGTGTCCTAGCCAGAAGAGTTGATCTGGCTGCTATATGTGTGTATATATATTGGTACTGTTATTCTATTGTTTTCGGAAATTGGAATGAAAGGTTACAAGTATTCAACTTCAAAATTTCCTTGTTAGTGAGAGTAGTTGAGTGTTGTTTTTGGCCATTGTGCGTTGGCTCAACTACTTGTAAATTTAGCATAAATTATCCCATCCATTTATGATCAACAACATATGGTTTTTGGTCCTCAAAAGTGATCTCCAACACCTTATTCCCTAAGATACAGAAGACGTTGATAGTTAAACTACATTTGTTCAAAGTGACTTAGACTACTCATTGATAACGGAATTCCAACTTGGAACATACAAACATGTCTTGAGTCTAGTCTTTGTCCCTTAAACTATAAAAATAACTTTGTGGGGATGGGTAACTCCTATATATTGCTTCGCTGTTTCAGTATTCTGCCGCTAATATAATAGAGAATGCAAGAGCCATTGCCGTCAACCTCATAGAACCAAACAGTCTTGCGCTCTTGGATTGGTAACCAAAATAGAGCAGGGCAGCCCAAGACCAAACCTGTACGTTTTAAGCTCCTCAGTTGAGAGAATAATCCTTCTTTACTAACAGTATAGAAACTTCAACACAATACTTTTTGACTTAATAATATTAGAGTCGTCTTCAAAATTAAAGTTTATTTATCTTAAATAACATAACATAATTCTATTTACTACTCTTGCCCCTGCCTCACAACTAAATTCAAATTTTCCCTTTTTGAATCAATTTTTGATTGTTGATATTAGAATGATAATTGACATGGTTTTGTTGCAATTTGGAAATTATTGAATTCTATGACGTGAAAATCCATATTGATTGAGTATTATTGAGTTTAAATACCTAGATGAATTTGAGCATTATTGAGCTCGGGGACGTGAATACCGATACAAATTTTGCTCTCCATTATGGATGATAATGATAATAACAAGACAATCAATGGTGGTTTTCCTTTCTCTAAAATTAATTTATCCAAAAATCTTTTTCCATAATTTTATCCTAATAAAGACATCTTCTTTAGTTAGAAAATACTGGCAACCGGTTCATATTAACATCCTCGGAGCCTTAATCCTCATGGGCCAGAGGATGGGAAAGGAACCGTCCATG
Source organism: Ceriops tagal (assembly GCA_021533255.1). Lineage (NCBI taxonomy): Eukaryota > Viridiplantae > Streptophyta > Magnoliopsida > Malpighiales > Rhizophoraceae > Ceriops > Ceriops tagal. The sequence goes on from CM038607.1 coordinate 7,902,041, forward strand.
GTCTGTGGGTCTGAGGCCTACCTAAAGCAAACCGAATTCCATCTTTAGCTTTTTGAAGTGGCAACTGCCCGAGCTGCCAGGATCACTCGTTTCTTTGAATGTGTGCTTCTCATTGATCCCACCACCAATTAGCCATTGACTGTAGTGGTCTTTGACTTTAGAAGCCAAATGTCCTCTAGTCTACGAACCAAAAAATAAATAATAATAATAATAATAAAAGCAAAAGGTAAAAGAAGGGACCATTTCGATTTTGGAAGCAAAAAGAAATTGCAAACATCGAGAGAATAACAACTGCCAGCATCATCAATTGTCCAAATCCGGCTCTATTTTGGGGAATTCTGAGATGAATTTAATATATCAATAAATGTGAATTAATTTAATGTGTCTTACATTTAAATATACATTATATTATTATAATTATTAGATATATATTCATAAATTTTTTAAAAAATTATTAAATTCGATTGAGTTGAACTCTTCGATATTCAAGAGGGGTTAACCGCGCACAGTCCTAGTCCTCCGGCCAGGCATGAACTCTTTTTAAAGTGGAAGCCACCACCTTAAAGTGAAAAAGAAGGCCCTAGGCAAAGTGGTGACAACTCACAAGACTTGAGCGGGCGTTTCTTTTGAAAGACACAGTCCCCCCCCCCCTCACCCACCCCAAAAACCCATGTTCCTATTTATCAGCCCAACTGTCCTCCCAACCGCTGTAACCCACTTTCTCCATTACCGACCAGACTGATCACCTGTTTCCTATTATCTTCTTCTCTTCTCTGCAACCCCACATAACCAACCACCTGAAGAAACCAACCAATTCTCTCATTGGAAAAAGGAACATTCAGACAAAGAAAAAAAATAAAAATAAAAAATATATGAAGTGGAGAAGAAAGAAGTCTAATGCTTCTTCAGGGCCTTCTTTGATCTCTCACCTTCTTCCCAATTCATGGCTCACGAAGTTCAAGCAAATGAGCATCAAACCCGGGAAGAAGCAAGTGAAAAGGAACGAAAAATGGAAGCGGAAGTCTGGATCTGTGAGCTCTCCCAGATTACCTAATTGTGGGGGAGCAGGAAGAGCAAGATTTTATGGAGGGGATGGTGATGCTTTTTGGAGACTATCATTCGGAGATGACAGTGCTGATGATGGTGAGAAGAAAAGGGCCGCTTTCCGGCATGCTCGTTATGATTCCTTCAATGAGACTGAATTCCCACCATCAAGTTGCCAGAGTTGCAGATCAAATGCTGCTGGAATTGATGGAAAAGAGCTTACCAAGAAGTTAAGCAACACTGTTTCTGGGGCAAGGAAAGTGATAGGATTGCAAACAGAAGATGATTGTAATCTGCCAGAAATCTATTCATGCACAAGAGAAAATGTCGCAGAAATCAGGACACAGAGGCTGAAAATTGAGGGGGAGAAGTTATTAAGGAAAAGAAGCCAAAGAGTTTCTGAAGAGAAGCAATTAGAGTTAGACGGAGAAGCAGGAACAAATGATGCCGAAGAGTTGGTGGTAAAAAGTGGGATGGATGAGAGGGAGGATTGTAGGTTTCCAACTTATATCCCTTCTATGAATTCTAACGAATGTTATTCAGAAAAGATAGATGAAGGATATCTATTTGTTGCTGAAGATGAAAGCGATGGAGTTTCTGTGGACAATTTGAGTTCAGAGTGGCCAAAGTTGAAGGAAATGAAGATTGAAGGGGTCAAGTCAAGAAATGAAAAACAGAGGAAATCTCTGTACATAAGCAGAGAACTGCAGAGAAGGAGACCAAAGCAGAACACAAAAGTGAGAGAATGTTCACCAAGTACAGCTTCAAGAGCAGAAACCTGCAAGATAAAAGCACTTGAAGACATGAAGAAGGCCAAGTTGAAAACGATGAAGAAGAAGAAGAAGAAGAAGAAGAAGAAGAAGAGGAAGGAAAAGGAAGGGAGATCAATGGAGGAAGGGCTGGTGGGATTGGAAAGCCTTGCGGTGGTGAAAGTTTCAACGGATCCCCAAAAGGACTTTAGAGATTCAATGGTGGAGATGATTCAGGAGAGAAGAATGAGCCGGGCGGAGGAGTTTGAAGAGCTCTTGGCATGCTACCTGACATTGAATTCCGACGAGTACCACCACCTTATCATCAAGGTTTTCCGGCAGGTATGGTTCGACCTGAACCAGGCGTGTTCCAATCCCGGACTACGGGATGATCAATGTTACTATGATTATTGATTAAATAGCACTCTAGCTGGTGAAAGACGAGAACTTGTAATTAATTATCATGTAAATAGCTTTTAAACTCTGTTATGGTTTCAATCTCAGCGCATCAGCATACTTCATTGTGCATGCATATTACTTGAATGTATTTATATCTTGTGTGGAAGGGGCATGCTTGTGACTGTTCTTACCATCATTCTTAGGATTAGGCCTGTTGAGAAAAGCCACTAATAATAATGAGAGAAGGCTTTCTTTTTCAATCCTTTTTCTCTTTTTATCTTTTGCCTTCTCTCTCTGTGTTTTAAAAATTATTTTTCAGTGAAATTGTGAGATAGGCCTCTGACTGTGAGCCCACACACACACACAAGAGGTAGGCTTTGATCTCTTATGTGGGCTTCAAAGATATTCCTCCAAGCCCAGTTCGTTTCAGCCCGTCTATACATTATCAAGAATATATATATATATATATGTCATGCATCTTAGACAATAAAAAAAAAAAAAAAAGAGGATTAAATATACTTAAACCCCATGTGGTTTATCCCTTTTGTGTTATAATTCCCTGCAGTTTTAGTTTCCACGAAGACTCCTCTGGTTTCTAATTTTGACAATAAGAACTCTCGTGATTTTATTAATTTTAAATTTTCTTTTTAATTCTAAAAGTATTATAAAATTTACATATTTTTTTTGGAATCATCATAATTAATTTTCAGAATTTATTATATTTAAATTTTTTGTGAACACAATTTTTCTAAGTCTAACAAAATCAAATAAATTATGAATTCTAAGATCTTAGAATATTAAGATTTTAAAATATTTTTTAGAATTACAAAAAAGTTTTAAAATTAATGGAATCTTAAGGTCAAAAAAAAAAGGCCCGAAACTCTTAACATGTTTGATGGGGTCAAAAAATGTATCACACGTTAAAACTGTAATACGTACTCATGCACAAAGGGTCACATACAGGGACGGATGGATGTGGGGGTTGAGAGGAACAATTGCGTCACTACCCCCAGCTTGTTACTATAAATTCACATGTTCATATTTATTAAATTTATTATTTGGTTTAGTGATATGTGATATTTTGTCTTTTCTCTAACTTTGGGGTTCGATCATTACTTATGAAGATTCTAAGACAGGAGAAGTCACAGTTCGAGGAAAGAAAGAAAAAAAAAAAAAAAAAACATCAGCTTCATGGGCAGCGAGATCATTGCCTCTCTTTTCTTATTTGTCGACATTGGACTAGGTCACTAAGCAGATAAGGTATTATTTTCTGGCCAATAAAAAGGACACGCCCACTTTCCACCACCGTGCTGCGCACAAATTGACCAGAAGCTTCTCCCCAGAATAAGGAAACAAAACAATAATAATAATAATAATAAACGAGATGCGAGAGAGAGAGGGGGGGAGGGAGGAAAAGAGATTGGGAATAAGGTTTATCCAAATAAAGCAACACAGCTTTACAATTGAAAGTAATAATAATGATGATGATGATGAATTTGATCGGATCACTATTGTCAGTTAAACAATAAGTATGAACTTTCAATTGTACAATATAAAGATCAAATCACCTTTAAGTGTATTTTATGCATGGAGTTAAAAATTGTGGTGATAAAAATTGTACCTGTAACATGAAATTTGCTTGCCATTAGAAAAAGAAGGTTCGATTCATCTTAGTCATCGTGTTATCTAGAGAGACCCTGGACCTGGGTACAGGGTGTGAGCGCGCACAAATTTTCTAAGATTCCTGTATTGACGATGCCACGTTGTGCACGGAATGGCACTGGCAATGTTCAACCATGTTAACATCACCCTTTGTAGCCACAATATCTTATCATAAAACATTTCGACTGGCAAACAAGATTTGATGAAAAGAATTTTATGCCACCATGCCTGAACAGTCCAACCATGTTTATCCGTCCACAATCTAAATTCTTCAAAGCAGAGTGTTCTAGGATTCGTGATGGGTAATAATATCTTGGCAACCTGATGGAGTGAATTCTTCAAGATAATCCGACACACCTAGCAAAACACAGAGACTTGGAAAATTGCAGAACACGCTTAACAAGTTTCAAATAACAGTGCTGTTCAGGAAGTTTTGGAGGGGGGGGGGGGAGGGGGGAGGGATAAAATTATCAACATTGTCCCAAACGTGATCAATAAATGTTGGGCACCACACCAATGCAACCATCAATAACCAACCTCAAATTTTGTTCCTACTTCTTGATCATCCTTGCGATCAAGGTAGAGCGGATTGTTCCCCTACAGCATAGTCAATGCTAAATCCCATCCAATTTCCTCCTATGTTACGCGTAGCATAGTCGAGGCTTATTTTTACTTGCTCCAATTAGATAACAAAAAGCACAAATTTCTCTGACCTAATCTGCAATAACCGGTAAACAATAAATTACCTGAAATCAGGAACAATGGGCATAATCAACAACAAAGGATCCCAAAGTGGTTTAAGAAAAAAAAAAAAAAAAACTGTATCCACTATTACCATTTATCACATAAACAAAGCATACCTAGACTTATTATACAAGAGGCTCTGCAGCAACAAAAATCAGAAAAATCAAATACATTATATCAGGTTCTCTCTGCAGAAGTAAGATGTCCCATCTGATCTGCAAGATTATTTACATTCTTTATATTCCACCAAAATCTCCTCTGATCACCATGTTTGATTTCAATTTTGCTTCCATCAACGTCCTTTATTTCAGATTGAACTTCCTGATTTTCGGTCGATCCAGGATTTTCAGTTAAAAACTGTTCCCAGAAAACATCATTGACCCCAGTAGCTGCAATAGGGGCAGCCCCAGCTGGTTGCCCCTTTGCAGGAAGAGGCTCTGTAGGAACAGGCCCAGCAGGCTCAGAATTCATGTCAATACCTGGGGATTTAGGGTGAACATCAATGTTAAGCTGTTCACAGGATATAGCTGGGCTTTCTGCACAACTTGTCGATTCATCCAGCTCCATGGCGGAATTATGTTGAATGTGTGTCTCAACAGCATCATGCAAAGTATTCTCCCAAAATGTCAGCGATGAGTTGAACTGCTCAAAAAGCTCCATAGTTGATGCCACAGCAGAATTACTCTCTAAATTTTCAGTAGCTAGAGGTTGGGATGTCCCCATTTGATTATCCTCCCGGCAAGAATCATCATAGGCAATTCTGGACAGTCTTCTCTTCCTATCATGGCCTTCCACTAGTGGCACAAGATTTAATGCAAGCCCCGGTTTTTGCAAGACTTGTGATACAAAAGACACCATATTTTGCTGCCTTAGCTCTATTTCTTGCAATTTTTCCTTTAATAACCCCATTTGAACCTCAAATCCCTGTCGTTCCTGTTCATGTCTCTGTAACTCTGAAATAAGCGCTTCTTTTTCATGTCTAAGCATCTCGATGTCATTCCTATATCTCTGCCTTTCAGAATCAGTTAATGGATTAGACCCTTGCCCTTGGAGATTCTGCGTAGAATGGCTGTGCACTGGCTTTCGCCTGTGTATGTTCTTCAATAATTGTGGTTCGTCTCTTATAAAATCCTCATTTGCAAATTCCCATTGTTCTGGATCAACCTTTCTAAAACCCTATTGAACATCAAAACATCCAGTTCCAACTATACAATTAAATGGAAAAGAAGGGAACATGGAAGCCAATAACCATACAAAACACACACTACAAAAAGCTTAAAGAGAAAGCAATATGCTTACATAGGTATTGAGCTGCCTGATGAAGCTTGAGAAGTTGTTGTGTTTAAAGTATCTTGGGAGCAAATCCTTTGCAAAATCTGGCGGATTCCACACAATAAAGCTCTTATTGCTAGGACTCCATGAAACTATAGAATCTGTGGAAGGATCATCCACCATCTCATACGTTTTTGTGAGGAAAGGAGGCAACGAATTCGAAATGCCCTGAGATTCATCCATCCTAACTTTTCAATGTCTAATCAGAATAACACCATCCACCGGCCTTCAAATCTAAGTGCTGCACTCGTATAAATACCAAAAGTCAACTGTATACGGTAAAGACTTGTATCCCAGGTAACCAATCAAGACAAGAAAACTTTTCTAACCTTCAGGATAATTCCAAGTATCTATGAATTCCCAAAAAAAACCCCAATTCACATCCGTTGAATTCATACTCGAGACTTCCAGCAATTTCAATCTATTGGAAAAACCCCAACAGAACCCTTCTCTACTTTAGCAATTCCTAGCAAAACCGGCAGCTCTATTGGGGTCTTCCAGAACCCGACTCCGAAGGAACAATCAACTCTCCATCCAAAACTCAATTCAACTCCCTCTCCCCCCCCCCCCGGCCCCCGGGACAAAAGCTGGCATAAAACTTCACAAAAATTCACTAAAAGAAAACTCTTTTATCCCCTTATCACGGGCAAATAAGACTACCCAGAAATCAAATTATGTTCCAAAACCCAAATGGACAGGAATCAATCAAAAAAAACAATCATAAAGTTTTTAAGCAGCAGGTTCAATTGCAGCGTTGCATTTATATTTGGAAAAACAAAAGAAATAAAGAATTACATTTCTGGTTTTGGTCAACGATCATAAAATTCACAATTTTGAAAAAAAATAAAAAGGAATAAACTTTGGACAGAATCAATAATAAAATGTGAAAATTTGCACTCAATTCTGAAAAAAGTTTTGACAGGCTTATTTGCAGTGAAAAAAAAAATAATTTTTTTACTATTATAGTATGATTGATATTAAATAAATAATTAAAACTATACATACATCTAATCTTAAAATTCAATAATAAAATTATTTTTATTTTAAAATTTAAATTTAAAGTTCAATTGTTAATTCTTGCAATCGATAAAAAAAGAAAAAAATCTATTGCATAATATTTATTATGCTTTTTTTAGCATGAAATATTAGTAATATGGTATAAAATCTTAATTTCTAATACTTTAAAATTGATTACAGACCATAATATATGATTGATACTAAAAAAAATCTGAGTAAAATTTCTTTTATAGCATTTCCATTTTATGATATTAATAAATCTCAATTTTATATTTTTAATATTAATGAATTATTTTTACTTATAATTAAGCATAGATTTAAGCTCTCATAAAATTGGTAACTTAATAACCACCTGTTGAAGAAATTGAAGACACAGAACAAAAAAAATTTAATATTTAAAATTGCGTGATTTGGTTTAGAGAAAATAGAAAAATAATAATATAAATTAAATATATTTGATTTTATAATGTAAAAAATTAAATATACGTTAAAATTTTAATTTTATTAAAATATTAAGAAAAGTTTTTCTTTAAAAAAATGGAAAGAAAGACTACAAAGTAACAACTAACCTAATGTCAAATAGAATAAAACATAGAAGCTATTTAAAAATTTTAAATTAAGTAAATATCATTACATATGTATTTTTTAATTTTAACTCTCTCTCTCTCTCTCTCTCTCTCTCTCTCTCTCTCTCTATATATATATATATATATATATCTTTTAGTTTGAGTTTATCATCATATGACAGTAGCAGAGTAAAAAAGACCAATGCTATTGATGAAATAACTTAAAATATATTATTATCACAAGCTCTACGAGATTGAGACAATAAAATGATGAATAATATGAAAAAAGAGGTCAAATTCACTTGCGCTGGTCTCTCGTTGTGAATTAAAATGCAATTAAATTTGGTACGAGTACTCCGTCAAAGCACATATAGATAGAAACTTATGATGAGATTTTGACTCTAAATATTTTTTAAAATTTAAAACAAAAATATTATGAAGGAACGTGCTGTTTGCTAGACAAAGAGAGAGAGAGAGAGAGAGAGAGAGAGAGAGAGAGAGAGAGAGAGAATTATCTCTCCTATTGTATTGTGACACTCACAGACTGAAAGAGTTTTTAATAGACTTCACTTTTTTTTGTTATTATTATTATTAGTCCACATTTTCATTTATTTCTTGTGCCAAAAGTCACTTCCTATAAATAAAAAGCCCAATTTGCGTCTGCCTCTGTCCTGGGTCTGACGTGCGTGCTTTCGTGGCTGAGGCTAATGCGTCAGCGACTATGTATTTGCACCTTGTTAAAGTTATTATTTTATTCTAAGTTTTTTTTTTATTATTATTATTAATCATTATTAAAGCTTAAATTAATTCAAGGAGAGAGAGAGAGAGAGAGAGGGGTCTGATCCCAAGTCTCGTGAGAACTAAAAACATAATGCTTCACAACAATGAGGAGGATATTTTGTAATGCTGACGATGCAAACGGGATGAGATGACGGTTTCTTTGTTGACGCCTTTATGATGTTGCTTAGCTAATTTAAGTAATTTGGTTTCTTTTAACTTAAAAATGGATTCATTTTAAGATTGAATTTGCTTGTGTGTGTGTGTGTGTGTTACCAGATGGGGTTTTGCCTATTCACTCTTTCTTTGATGACTTAGATCGTTGGTTGGATCGTATGTGTGTCTATAAATAACCAAGTCTAGTTGAATACGATCACGCTCGTTGTAATTCATCTGACTTGGACCAAATTGTACACATATTTAAATTTCAAATTCCAACTGGTAAATGAGAGAAAAAAAAAATTAGTTATGAGGAAATAATTTTTCTGTGCTTTATGAATAAATAAGTGTATAATATACAAGATAGAGGTGACTAAAATAAAATTTAACATATTAGTTAATGCGTTGCCAAGTAAATGATATACTATATCCTCTATTTATCAAGGCTCATAAGATAAGATAAAAAAGGAGATATTAAAAGTTAGCAAAATTTTTTACCAATCTAATTTTATAAACATATAAATATAAAATATTGTTATATTGCATTAATAACATTTTATATTATATATTAGAGATGTATAAAAATATAATATAAAATTATTAAATGGTTTTTGTATATTGTATAAAATATTATAAAATTATTTTATATTTATTTGTGTTTTTAAAATTACATGTCCATATAATTGTTATTTAAAAGTTATTAATCCAAAAGTTAACCACATGTACAACTAATGTACTAGATTTATTAAATTGTAAGGATGTCTAACATGAGAGGTATATTATATTTAATTTTTGGTCACTTAAGTAACATATATTTGATCATCTAGATGGTGTTGAGAAATAGCTTCATCAATGATGATTTTTAGTAACAACATCTTGTATCCTAATACCGTATGGGAGTCGTGAGTTTGAGAGGGCACTTTATTTTATGTCCAAATTGGAAAGTAGAATAAACTTAAATTTTATAAGGTAGATCTAAATAATCTTTTCAAGTTAGAAAAAAATAAGAGAGATAAAAATTGGTCTTAAACCTACTTTACATATGTTTTATATTGACTTTAAAGCATTAAAGAAAGGTTTCAAAATTGGTTATAAGCTAATAATAGAACTTAATGGTTGTTTCTTGAAAATATTTTTAGGAGGAGTTTTATTGAGTGTTATAGGCAAAGATGAGAATAACTAAATATATCTCATCATTAAGCAATAATAGCAATAAAGAAAAAAATTATTAATAGAAAATATTTTCTTAAACTATTTGTGGAAGATCTTGGCTCTCAATTAGTCTTCAATAGACAATCATGAGTGACTAACAAAAGTTATGGTTACTTTCATACTTAATTAGTATAACATTTATTCAATTTTTTTTCTTATATATCCAAAAAAAAGTTAATACCATGAAAATTTGTATTTTTTTTTGTTAATATAGGTATTCTTGATTCTATTAAAGAATTATTGTCCCAAGTTAAACATAGAAATTATATAAGATATGTTTATGTGAATTAGTGTAAGAAATTTAAGGATTATACACTTGAGTAATATTTTTAGAGAGCTATTAAAATTACAATTAAAACTCAATTCAAATAAGTTATTAAAAAGATAAAGGAATTGATCCAAAAAGCATATGTTGATTTCATTAATAAAGATTACATGAAGTTTGTTAAAGCATTCATCAATACTTGGCTCAAATGTGACATGGTGGACAACAATATATCTAAGTGCTTTAATGGGTATATTGTTAAGGTTAAGACATGTTAGAGGATATAAAAGTTGTTTTGATTGAAAGACATGGGGAGAAAAAAAGGTTAGTGGAGCAAAGTCTTGGTAACATCTATCCTCAAATTTGAAAGAAGTTTGAAAATATTGAACTAGAATCTAGAATGTACATTGTTAGGGCAAATAGGAATTTGAATTTTGAAATGTCATATTATGATGACAAGTTTATTATAGATCTTGATTCTAAAGCTTGTGTGTGCAAACGAAGAGATTTGATAAGGATTTCTTGTAAACATGTTATCACATGTATTGATCATTAAAGGTGTAATTTAGATGACTTTATTGTTGATTGTCATAAATGAAAAGCATATATGACAACATATGACAAGTCAATAAAGTCATTGAATGGGTCCATTTTTATTAAAAATTGTACCTAATAGATGAAAGTGTGCAAAGAAAAAAGACAGATGAATTTCTTAAACGAGATGATTATATGTTAAGGGTAGAAATTGAGATGTAATGTTAAAGATGCAAATGTTTTGGACATAATAAGAAAGTATGCCCAGGAAATGATACTTTTATGCTAGTTGCATCAATTGGTTCAAATGTAAGTCATATTATTTATAAAGCACATTATATTTATCATTTTACTACTTTAATAATAGTTTAATAATAACATTTCTTCATTATAGACCAAGAAGAGAGGAAGACAAATAAAGGAAGTAACTTTAAAGTAATAAACATAATCAAGCCAAGTACAAACACAATAAGAATAAGTAAATTAAGTAAGAAATTTTTATTTAAAAGAGATTAATAAAGTTTTGAATGTCATGTTTGATGTTTTATTATTGATTATGGTTCTTGTTATAGATGAAGAAAAAAGGAAGACTAAAGATTCAAATTAATGTAAACCAGACGGTATATAGTAGCCAACAACAAATAATTGAGGCATGACTAGTATAAGCAAGTTGTTGCCAAGTGAGATTTGATTATTATTTTAATTGATTTTCAATGATTGTTTTTTTTTTTTTATTTTTGGCATATGACTATGTAGTTGATTGTCATTAATGTTATAAGCTAGGAAGATCAAGACATGAAGCAGTGGACCATATATAGCAAAGAAAAGACAATTGAATCAATAAAGTTTGGTCTACGATTTATTGCAATGAAAAAAAAAACAATAAAAAAAGGCAAATGAGAATTAAATATTGATACAAGTTTTGTTTCTTAACAGAGACTAGTAATGTATACTTTAGGGTACTTAAAACATTCGATTAACTCGTAAATTGTCTTGATGATATTCTTATCATCGAACAAGAGAGAGAGAGAGAAAAAAAAAAGAAGCTAGTACAGATAATGCTCTTGACAGAGAGTATTACAAATGTCTCAATATTGATAAATGTATTAACGAAATCTACCTCATGATCACCGATTAAAGTTTTAAGGGTATAAGATATAAGCCAGTTAAAATATTCATTCACTAAAAGAAAATAGTTACTTTTGGCATAATATTCTGAAAAATAAATACATTTTCTTTTTAGTGCTACTCAGTATCAGTAATAGGTCTAATAATTTGTCTCCAATTATGACGGCTAAACAAAAGTGTAATCTTAATCAAGCAGTCCGGTTGGTGAAGAAACTTCCACCAATAAGACAAATAGTTGCACTTGCACTGCCTTGCTTACCAAGGCAAACAAGAAGGACATGATTTTCCATGGAGGCAGGTTAGCCTACCATGTCTAAGTAATGGTTAACATTATCTTAAAATAATTTTTTTAATTATTTTTCTAAAAATGCATTCTAGCCATAACAAGAATGATTCTACCTTTTTCATAAATTACGCACAATTTATATGGCAATTCGAGTAGTAATTTTTAATATAGATGTCTAGCTTCTTTGTAAAGCATGGAAATAAATTTGCTACCAATTTCAAAGTATTTCAACCAAGAACGATCTGGCTGTACCACACAATTGACCTAAACATGTCAGTCACAAATGACAACTTTGCTAAATTTCCGTCAAAAAGATTTGGATCTTGCGGTGACGAGAACGACTTTTTCTTTTTTCCCTCTGCTTTTTTCCCCTTTTTTGAGCAAGACCATAACGACTTTTGCCAAAAGACACCATGTCCGGAATACCATGCACATGGCGACAGAGCAAACATTGATAGATATCGCTTGACTAAATGGATTTAGGGAAAATTTTTAGGACCTGGGCTGCCTCCCAATTTTGACTTATCAGCCTACTCATTTTTTTTTTTTATATAATTTTAAATGAGTAATCTACAATAATAATAATAGTAAAAGTTTTTGCTCTTTTCAATTTCATATTCTCTCTTTATGATTAAAAATCGATGTAGAAGTAAAAAAATTTAAGTTTTTAACCATGGGAGTGTCCCATAAAAAAATTATATTCTTAAATTTAAAGTGTAAATACATCTCAAATATTTTCTATAATCTCAGCTTATCATGGAAGAAGCGATTACCTGTGATTATGTCTAAATGAAAATATTAACTTTTATTTATGAAAATTTTACCTCTTAAATATGTTTATTTTAATATTACACATTAATACAATAATATTAATTTTATGAAGCTAAGAATCTATTTTGGTTTTTGAATTTCAGACTAGACTCAAAACTAATCAGATTTCAACATTCGTTGTAAATGTCTATAAACTCAGGTTTCGACACACATTCCTAAAACTAGCGAAAGTCAAAACTCTTGTGCTCGCAACGGGCCCATTAATTTGATGACGTAAGAAAAAAAAAAAAAAACACAGAAGAGAAGAAAAGACCAGTAAATTGGGAGTTTCATTCTGACTTCCACGTGCAGTGTATTTGCAATTTGGAAAAGCCAACGACGACGGAGCTCGCTTTCCTTTCAGACTTGCGCGTGTCTTTGACGCCGTCTTGCCTTGCCGGGCACAGCTGTCAGCCGCCCATAAAACATGTGAGCATGGACAGAGACATTTGTGGTCCAAACCGGTTTTAACCCTGGTAGTCGTTAAGCCTGCCTCAGTTTAAGACATAACCTTTTTTGAACTCTTAATTTCAAGGTTTATGGTCCCCATTTCTTACAAAATTGACCCCCCAAAAAAAGAAATTTAAACACTTGGCTTGACTTTCCTTCTAGATTCGTCTCACAAATCTGCTAAAATTTTCAGCCCAGTATGGGCCAACCCATATTTTCGTATTGCATGGATTCAGATTCAGTTGTAATATACGACCCATTTTTCGACACACAATGTTGAGCTTGGGTTTGAGCAAGACACGGCCCTCCCTCGGCCATGTTCGAGCCTAGCAGGGGTCGTTCATATTGTACAGTTCACTATATTCCACTATTAGAACGCGCAAGTAATGGCAGCAGCAGACTTAAATTGCTGAGAAACGGTTACAAAAGGTTCGGTTGTCAATTATCAGATTATCACCATCGGAGAGCCCTTCTCTTGAGTTATATAATAATAAAAAAATATTTTTTTTTATTTATATAAATTTTATATTTCTTCTAAATGTTAGGATTTAATACGTTAAAGTTAGAGATTTAAATTCTTGATCCGTTAATTGTGTCTAAAGAGAACATGAGCACCCCCACATAATAATCAATTGGGAGGGGGAAAGGACCAAGTAAATGATAATGCAATGCAAAAATGCTATCGGCAATGCCTCGTGGGTGGAGAGCATATCGGGGGGTTCCAAGTGACCCCCACCATTTTAACGGATATGATTAGACTTCCACGTCAAAGTGGTGGTCCCCACGGTTCCCTCGGCCCCACCATCCCCCGACAAACCATCCCCAATCTCCTCTTTGTTCAGGAAAAAGGTCCACGACATTACCCTTAATTTTTGCCATGCTCGTTGGGACAAGAGGAGAGATAAGGACTCACAGCGAAAGAGGGCAAACAAAAAGCAGAAAAGGGCAAAAGATGACCCAAATAAATATACTAATACTAAGATACTATTTTATTTTAATGTGATAATATTTTTATATATTTAGAACAGGGTTTATATTTATGTCAATATTCATAGTTATGGGTTCTTCAAGTTTTGATCTAAAAGTAAAATTTATAAGAAAACAGATTAATAGATAAATAAAATATATACGAATGTAATATATATATATGGGGTCAATTTATATTATATATTTAAAAATTTTAGTCAAATTTAAAATTATTTTTTAAAAAAGTAATTTAAATTAATATTTTTAGCAAATAAAATAAAATAATGAGAGGTTACGGTTATTGTTCAGCATCAAAATTTCATTTGACATCATAGTCTGTTTGGTGGAGGTTGTGGAGCTCGAGAGACCCAAATTAATCAAAGTCAAATTTGAAGATGGGTAACTATAGAGTTAGCAGAATGATCATAACTTTTGCCTACAAAAGCGAATAACGATCTAGTTGGAAGCCGAGCCCAGTTGTTCATCTCCTTTGAATTTATTTTCTTTTGTTTGTCTTTAATAACAAGTGCGTTGTATTAACTTTTGACACTTACATCCATAGTATGTACATCTTGCTCTTCTTATGGTGTTCCGCGTATTAAGAAAATCCCTTTAACCGTGTGATAGAAACTGTTTTGTCTCTGAATAAATAATAATAATAATAATAATAATAATAAAAGTTATATGAACTCTATCCCATTCTTAAGCTGCACTTGATAGGCTAATAATGTGATTAAAACTATCAAATAGATAGATAAAATTCAGATTGAGTTGTTCAAATATCAAATCATTTGAATTTTAAGTTTTAGATTATTTTTCAATAAACGTGAGCTGGGCCAATGAATATATATGTATATATGTATGTATGTGTGTGTATGTATTATTTTAATACGAGATTTCAATAGACAACAGTTTAATCTTTGAAGCTTACTTTGGACTGGTGGAATGGAGGAAGAAAGGTGGTGGCTTCACACATCTTAATTCACTTTTTTTTTTTTTTGTTTTGGCGGGGGGTGGGGGTGGAGGGAGGGGGAACAAGCATCTTAGTTCACATTTATTTCCAATGGATTGGCCACGAGCGATGTGAGCTTGATGCTGACGATGATGATGAAACAAATGTGAAAGTAGAGAGCAAGCTCAACGACCTACTCTGGAATGTGGCGCGAACCAGAGGGGGGGCCCGGTTACACTATAAGCCATCGTTGCCCCAGTCATTGACTTTGTAGTAGACCCGCATGCTGCGTGCCTTTGTCTCACAAATGCAAGTCTTTTGTTTTTCACCCTAAAAAGGGGGAGTACGTGGCTCGGGGAGGCTTGAGAGGGGCCACATTTACGGGAAAGGAGGGCTTCCAACCGAACCATAAGGACAATTATAAGGCTATGCCCAGTTTAGTTAAATGGGGTCAAAAATTTTAGTCAGTTAATTAAAAATTTTGATTCTGGTTAGTTGATCAAATTTAAGAAAATAAAAATAAAAATTTAGGTCTAAATGTAAAAAGAAATTATTTTGACGTATTTTTTAAAAAATTATAATTATTATTAAATATAAGATATATAAGTAATAATTTAATATACAATAATACTTTATTAAAATTTTTTTACTAATAATTTTATTATTAATATATCTTTTTTTCTTCTTATATATATATATATATATATATACCACAAATTTTTAATATTAAAAATTAAAATAGACTGAAAAATTTTAATTTTTATTCAATTTAATTAACTAATTATAAAATTGATTCAATCAATCAAAAAATTTGACTTAATGTGATTTGATTCAATTTTATCAATTAATTAAACTTTAGGATTTTCTTAACACCCCTAAAAGGATAAACCATTTATCATGTTATTGGCATATGAGATTTATTGAAATGTGAGATAAATAATAAGAGCATATCTTTTTATTCCCATTAATTTTATGCTTTTTTTTAAAATTAAAACTTAGAATATTAAAGATAGAATTTTAAGTTCTTAATTACTATAAGGTTATATATATATATATAAACTATAAAAGATTATAACATAACTATTTTTGAAATAAAAAATAATTTAGATAAAAAATCATAACACTGATTTTGTGCTAATTTTTTATTATATTAACAATATTATACTTTTTATATTTATCTATACACGCTAACCTTGTATTCTTTTCATATTTTTTCCTTATCACCCTCGTTTACATCTTTTTCACATATTCTTCCTGCTTTTTTCCTTATTTTTTTGCCCTTTACATTTTTTTCTCATACTCCCTTTCAACTATTTTTCTTTACTTTTTTTTTATCTTTTTAAATTATTTCTATACACCATCTTTTCTTTTTAAATTTTTCATACTTTGTCTCTTTATTTTTTCTCTACTTCTTTTCGTTATCTTTATATTTATTTTGTATAATTTTTTTTACACGCACTTCTATTTTGTTAAATTTTTTACCTTACACTTTTTATCTTCTCTTTTTCTTTTTAGTCTCTTTTTTCTTTATTATTTTTCCTATTTCTTTATACATTTTTTCTTCTCTTTTTCTTTTTTTTTTCTTTGTACTTTTGCTTTGCATTCACCATTCTTCTTATCTGAAAACCTAGACATAAACACAATTATACTTGTTCTTTTTCCCTCCTTTTGCTCTCTCACATCTTTACATTTGCACTCTTATCTTTATATGTTATTTCTTGTTTCTCTCTTTATATATAATCTTCTTACTATACTACTTTTATTGACTCCCACACTTTTTCCTCTTTTTTATTATTATCTTTTAAAATCATTCTCATGTATTTCTCTTTTTATACTCTATCTTGTTTTCTATTAACAAAAATTATTAAAAAGATATCATTAAAAACAATTTTTTACTACATATAACAAAAACATAAAACAAAAATAAAATTAAAATAATTAAAAGTAAAAAATAAGAATAAAAAATTAATAACTAAACAAAAAAGACCATCATTAATCAACTACACTAATTTAAGACATGTTTGGCAATGTTATGGTTTTTATTTTTTATTTTTTTAATTAAAAAATAAAAATTACATTTATTTGAAACTTAAAATTGTTATTTTTGAACAAAAAAATTTATTATTTTTGGATAAAAAATCTTTTTAAACTTTCTTTTTATATTTTTTGAAAATTATTACTGTTTCTTAAGTCCTTAGTTTCTTTGTATCAAATCTTTATCTTGGTCACTTATTTCTTTTTTTTTTATTGGTTCTATCTTTTTACCTTATACTTTCACTTTCTTTCTCTTTTTATTTTTGTACCTTTCTTTTTCTCTTTAGTGTGTTTTATCCAAGTACCTTCTTACTTTCTTCTTTTTATCATTTCCTTTGTTTAAAAATTAAGGTTTGATTTAGACTTAACCTCAAGGTAACTTATAAAATCCTTCAGTTAATTTCACTTTCTTTTAACTTTAATTTCAATTTTTATTTATGAGTTTTATGAAATCTTGGTGTGTTTTCCATTATTGCTCTATCCTTTATAGTGTGCTTTTTTTCTTCTTTAATAAAATCTCTCTCTTTCTCTCTCTCTCTCTCTCTCTCTCTCTTTTTCTTATTCTTTATGACATTCTCTCTCTACTCCAACTAAATTTCTTAAAAATAGATATTAGTTTTTTTTTAATTTTAGTACCTAAATCATATTACAACTTTCTTTGTAAAATCATTTTATAACTTGTTTGAAATAACATTTTAAATGGCTTGTTTATAAATTTTTGTCCAATTTGAGATGATATGTTAAATGACACTTTGATAAATTATTACCTTAAGTATTTTAATGCTTATTGGCATTTCTTTTTATTTGAAATGACTTTTTAAATGGAATTATGCTAAATTATTGTCTTTGACATCAAGATATTCATTAAATCTCTCTTTTTACAAGTCATTACATGATTTTTATTGATATTAGGACAAAGTGCCAAGGCATGAATTTGATTGCCTAATATTTTTTAAAGATTTTTTTAACTTTTTTCTTTTAATTTTACAATATTTATTTGAAAAATAGAGTTCAAGTTTTGAAATGAAACTTCTATTAGCAATTTTTGTCTTTTAAAAGAGGTCTTTAAAGCTTAATGGTTGTCTAGTAAAATATTTTCCTATTTAATTATCTTAAGACTTTCCTCTAAAATATATGTCGTCATAAATCTTTACTATACTTGTAAATTAAGATTTAACTAGATTTAATGCTTTTTGCTCATAAATTTCTTTATTAGTAAATTTAAAGTTTATGTATGACATGTTTATTGATTTATATGAGTCAACAACAAGACATTATTGCTAGAAATATAGTTTTAATTTACATGATCTTAATCCACATTAAATATAGTTGCTATAATGAATATTTAGATAACAAATTTAAGTTAACTTGTTTGTATAAATAAATTCTAGGTTTTGAGGTTGAATCAAATAGTCTATGATTAGAGAAATTTAAAGATATTTTTATTTCTTTGATGGAACAAGAATATGTGAAAAAAGATAGTGGGAAAATTACTATCTTTATCCTTAATACTTCAAAGAATATTTGAAATGAATTAAACAAAAGAATTGGTAAGAATTATAATCAAGTCCAATTAAAGAATAAATTTAATAAGCTTAAAAGTCATTAGAAGGATTTTACAAAAATCATAAGTTTAATAAGAGTTAAATATTCTTCTATGACTAATATAACTTTAGCATATGATGAATAATGGCTAAAATTATTTGAAATATATAACATTCATTTTAAAATTATCTTTTATATTGTTTAATCCTAAATTATATTATCATTCGTAATTAATTATTACATATTATTATTATTATTATTATTATTATTATTTTAGGTGATTAAACATGTAAAATAATTTCAAAGAAACGTTGTTAGGGCTATTAAAAGTTATACATTATTTTTTGGGATACAACAACAACTATGGTAAATATCCATACTTTGATCCAAATTCCTTTTATTGGTGAAGAGAAAAATAATAATGAGAAAAATGATAAGCATAATGATGGTGAAAATGATCTTGATAAAGCCTATTAAGATAAAAGGGTTAAGATTAACATTAGTTTAAGAATAACTTAACAAAAAGAAAATGATTTCATTTAAAATGTAGTAATAAATGCTTTGACCATGATGAGAGAAAGTTGAAAGAAAATGCTTGAGTTGTTTAAGAAGAAGATGAGTGAAAATTCACAATTTCTTATTGCTAACAACACAATGCCTATAAATTTTCATGTTTAATCTGTTAAATTATGCATTGAGGTAATTAATGCCTTAGATAAGACTACTTGTATATGTAAAGACAATTAAAATTTTCAATTAAGTAGAATGATATAGAATTATGTTCTTAATGATAATAGATGCAAGAAAGAATGATTAACTTTTAAACAATATTAAGTGATGGATTGTCTTTAAATTATATTATTGTTATGCTTTAAACTTTGTTTATTTGTTTAAATGCTATTATGGATATAATTATGAAAAGTAGTTTATATTTTGTTATCCATTGTTAAGTTTAGTTTTAATCTTTCAAGATTACTTGTAACAATAAATTAATATTTACATTTTTATGTGATAATAAGATTTATATCAAAGGATCTTGAAATGAATATAATGGAATAAGATATTGAAAATATTTTTTTTGATTAAAAAAAGGATGTTTCAAAAGTTAGGGGTGTATATATACATTTGGTAAAGCTAAATCTCAATCTTAAAATAAGCCCTAATTAAAAAGAATTTTAAAGTTAGTTGGTCATAAATGGGTGGCAAAAAGCTTAAATGGTCATTGAAATGTGTTTGTGACTTGTTTAAGATGAAAACAAAAAACTTTATCAACTCACATGAATAACTAAACAAGCGAAGATTGTTGCTTAATTCAAGGAATTTTTTTATGTAAAAATAATTGAGAATATTTCTCTTTTTTTTTAAGTGAAAATGGGTAATAATGTATTATTAGTGATTAACTTTAACATTCAATTAATGCCACTTTTAAGCACTTAAAAAATGTTTTAAAAGTACTTATTCACTTGTCAAAATTGTTATTACTCCTTCAAATTTTAATGAAATTCTATCAAAATTATGACTAACTCAAAATATTATGTTTTGTTTTTAAGGTAAAGTCTATACATCATTTGTTTTTTCATTTATAACTAGTATTACCAATAAGTAGTTTTTCTTTATCTTAATTTTTGACAAAATTTTGTTAGAGCAATAAATGACACTTATATTACTATGTGTATTCCATTTGTTGAACAAATCCCATGTTATGAAAAAATGATTACAACCACACAAAGTATATTTTATGTATGCACTTTTGATATGAGATTTACATTTGTTACAATGGATTAGAAAGGAATTAGAGTGCTTATGAAAATTGTTTCTCAATTAAAGTATGCTTTTCCCATCCCTACAAGGTAAAACCTTACTTGACTAATTTTGGCTATACTAACATACCTAAGTTTCTTAGATTTTATTATGAGGAGTATTATCACTTATGTAACTAATAAGCAAGGATAAAGATTTCAAGGCTCAGATGAATTGTTAAATTACATCAATTCATTGTTATATAATATGATCAAAAGATGTTTTAGGCTATTAAAAGTAAATTTTTAATTCTTTTTCAAATGCTTTCATATGAGCTCTTGTTTCTTATGTAGTCCATAATTTTATCAAAATGTAAGGACAATTAATTTTTTTTCGTAAAATATATTAATGAGAATATTTTACTTCATAGTCATATAAGACAATAAATATTAGTTAAAACCAATTATTTCAAATAAGCTATGCTTGTGATGACGTTGCACAACTTTTGTGACAATAATATAATAGTTAGTATTAATATTCTTGTTAATCATTTTGTGATAAGAACTTGTAGTAAAAATTACAAAGTTTGTAATTTTTTAACTTTATTATATTGAAATATAATATGACTCATCATTTTATTATTAGTAAATTACATTTTGACAAAAAAATTTTAAATTCTTGTTAAAATAATAAAATAATTATTTATCATTAAAAAAATAAAAAGCAGCAAACAATACTAAATAGATAATAAACAACAAAATGTGAGTAACAAATAGTAGAAAATAGAAACAAAAAACTAATAGCATAATTATATGAGTTCTTAGTTGCAAGGGCAAAATTCTTAGGATGTTAAGAGTTTAACTATCAATTCTTTCAAATTCCCACAAAACATTAATCTTAATTTTTGGTTAGCAAAATAAGTGTTTATTAACATGAAATTTTGATTTGTGTACCCACTCAACACTTTGAAACATGCAATGTCAGTCATTGAATTGGATGATTGTACTAAGCATTGAAATTCAATTAAAAATATATAAAGCGTCTATAATTGTGTCCAGCTTCAGTCTGGTGGCCTCTTACGTGACACTTACAAATAAAAACGAAAATTATGATTATATACTCGTTTTTTTTTTTTTCTTTACCATAATTGTGACTATATGTAGAGCAGTAGATAATAGTTGGTGTAGACTTCTTGTATGCACAACTGGCAAACAAAAGTGGAGAATGAAAGAATGCAGACACTTGAAGTCGGTGCCATTGGCGAGAAGTCGACCTGTTGATGCCATTTTTACAACTTGCCAAGGAAAAGTTTCGCACAGTTTTTGGGTTCATATATATATATATATATATATTGGACTAATTATTAAGAAATTAATAATTAATTGAGTATTATTATATAGTTAAGTATAAAATACAATGTGAAAATAATAAGGGAGTAATTATTTAATTTTTTTAACAAAAGTACGAGGGTGCGATCCACGCGGAGAGTTGGGCCGGGGGGGGGGGCATGGTTGGTTACTGAGCCAGTCAAATCGCGCATGCAGCACATCTCCATTTGACGACGGCACAAGAATTTGAGGACCCGCCGCATTTGAACGCCTCCTGCTGCTTTAATGGCTCTCCCCTTCCCCACAGACTCTGCCTTCCACTTCTAATCATTGAATTGAATCTTTATTAGTGGCAGACTAATGATTTCGTTCTTAAAACCTGTCCTCGCCCCTTACATACTCATAATTGTCAGCATAAATACTAAGAAACCACGTCGATTTATATTTTATATATATTATAATATTATTAAATATCATATAAATAATATTTAATTTTATATAAAAATTATTTTATTATGTATTATCAAATATTACTTATGTAATATTGAATATTATCTATATAATATAATTATATTGTACCTAATTGTGTTTACAAAATATTATTTCTACTTTACATTTTCTTAAATACTATTACATAAGGGAGTGTAACATAATAATGGTTTGTCTTGTTTAATCCGAAAAAGAAAAAAAAAAAAGCGGAGACAGTATAGACATATTCTTAGATTTGATCTCCTTAAATTTAAGTATAAATAAATATGTTTTGGACATTACCCTTTTTATTTTTTAGGTAACTTTATCGAATAATCATAAAATTAGACTTCTGTCTTCTTAATCTTTAACATAATTTAATTTAATTCTAATCAATTATTGATTATGAATTAATCAATATTTTATTAAACTAAAAAACCTTAAATTCAAATAAGTTCATTTTCTTCTTCTTTTTTTTTTCCCTTGACCACACTTTGATTATCCAATTGAATTCCAATATTATGATTGGCATTCAATTCATGCGGACAACGACCCGTAGAATTTACTCACAAGATTAACACAATTACTGGGTATATGCCTCGATGTGAAAATCTTAAGCAAAAAAAAAAAAAAAGAAAAAAAAGAATGAACACAGTGGAGCCATGTTTAGGTTAACGAAAGAATATCCATTGTTGATCACAAAATTTTTGGTAAAAAAGATAAAAATTCTACATCGAAACGATCCAATGAATTTCGAATCATTCATCGCATATATTCCAACATCTTTTTGCCTGGTGCACTCTGGCTTTATTTGTGTAAACAAAAGAGTTTGAACGCATGGACGCGAGCTTTGGATATGAAATTAGTCGTATGCTTATTTCATTCAATTATAACCGACGGTGACATATTTATGATATTTATTCATTAATTATGATCATGTTTAAAAAAATTGAGAAAAATACAACTAAAAATCATAATTTTACAAGCATGAATTGCACCAGATTTTCATAACCAACACCCACATGTGTCTATTTTTGTTTTTTTTTTTTTTAAAGTTTATAACCCACTGCAAAGAAGCCCACGTACAAACACATTTTACCAACTTTAGACTTATGCCTTGTTCGGAATGATTAAAATATGTGCGATTCAATTCAAAGTCAATAAAGTTTAATTATTCTAATTTATTTGTCTGCTATCCCAAGTTTTAAAATATAAAAATTCAATTAAATTCCACATTTTAAAAAATAAACTAATATGGGATAATTCCTAATTCTCACTAAAAAAAAAGGAAGAAAATAATTTTTTTTACCTTTTAACTTTAAATTTTTTTTCACGTCATATGTACTACTATGTGTCCTAATAAATATTATTAACTAATATTTTTCTTAAAATATTTTTAGCGAATAAAACATTCAATTAATTCTTTTATTTTGAATTTACATTGGAAAAAGAGGCTACAACTATAATACAACCATTAAATTAATTGAACTAAAACTTATGAAAAACTAAACTATTAGAATGTGATAATTCAATCCATGTTCTCATTATGTTATTGTTTATTTCATTAGTTTGATAAAAACGGAAAAACAGATTAAGTACTTTATAATTTTGTAATCTTACATATATATATACATATATCTTATCAAAAAGTTTTTTTTTTTTTTTAATGGCTAGATCATAACGATCTGTGGGAGTACAATGGGTCCCATCTCCTAAATTACTGGATTAGTTTCAATTTCTCTTATCCACCTAAATTACATCACGCCCCCAAGTACATACATCACCTCGGCACACCCACATGCCTTGGTCAAAGTCAAAACTAAAAACCAGACGATCGGATTAATACAAGTTTTTTTTTTAAAAAAATAAATTTTCTTCTAGAATACGATTGGTTCAATTCCCATATTAGCCCACCCGAGATCTACGCGACACGTCACCACCCCCAGTATGGCCCACCCGTTTTATAAAAAGCCTCAACACGTGCTATCACCGCGACCCCGGAACAAGGCTTTTTCGCTTTAGTGGCATCCTTGGTAATTGTTGCCGACTCCCAAGGTCAATTACTTTCTCTTTCTGTATTTAGCTCACCTTTCCCAACCCCATCCCTCCCTCTTCATTCAAGTTAACCACTCCCCCGCCCCCGGGGTCCAATCTGTTTTTTTCCCGAGAAAATCCCAGCAAGAAAATTTCTCTCTCTCTCTCTCTCTCTCTCTCGCGCGCACGTTCCTGTACTGCAGCCGCTGACAAGAGAGAGAGAGAGAGAGAGAGAGAGAGGATGACGTCGGGGACGAGAATGCCGACGTGGAAGGAGAGGGAGAACAATAAGCGGCGAGAGAGGCGGCGGAGAGCGATCGCCGCGAAGATCTACGCCGGCCTGAGAATGTACGGCAACTACAAGCTCCCCAAGCACTGCGACAACAACGAAGTCCTCAAAGCTCTCTGCAACGAGGCCGGTTGGACCGTGGAAGAAGACGGCACTACTTACAGAAAGGTGAAAAAACAAAATTAGCTGATCTTAATTTATGAATTAATCAACCAGTCAAAACAAATGGCTCCAAAAGGAGATTGATAGAGTCCAGATTTTCGGCTGCTGCTTGATCGATTATGCAAGCATGCATGCATGTGGACCTTAGCTTTTCTAGTTGTTAATTGCGATAAACTGCTCCCGTAGAGTTAGTACCTCGGGGGCGAGGATTCAGATTCGCTACAACGGAGCTGAGCTACCGCATCGGTCTTCGGCTTTCCGTCGGTGCAAAAATGTGCGCCGAACGGAATGAGGCGTATGATAGCGAGAGTGGGAGTCATTTTGACGAAAGCAAAGCTTCTTTTTACTTTATTGATGGACGGTTGTGATTGTTTTTACCGGTAAAATCGTGACCGTACAGTTGTTTTTTTTTTCGGCGTTTAAAATTTGGAAATGCACAGACCACAAGGTCTTGAGATTCGGGGTCTGCTTTCGATTTCTGTATCTGTCACTTCCTAAGTCTTTTCCTTGGAGAATTGCGCGCTTCAAGCACTCGTGCACATTTTGTCCTCAAAATCTCCTTTTCCCCGTCTCGGTGCTTTTGCAATTTTGGTCACTTCATATTTAAATAATTTCTCGACTTATTTCCGTTTTCCCAGTGAGGGTTCCGGTCTTCCGGGGGATGAAAAAGTTGGAAATGTCCTTGGATCCCGTTGCAGGAGAAGTGTAATTAAGGAATATTTTAAGATACATTAAACTGTAAAGCACCTGGGTGTGGGTGCTTGATTGCACGTAGGAACGTGTTTTTGGGGGGTAAAGGGGTGGGTGGGTGGGGCAGATGGCGTGTCGCGGGAACAGTTTATTGATAACGCCGTCCTGTTGACATTTAATTATTTCTTTAATAAAGTTTCTGTCGGCTCGCAATTACCTTAATGCCCTACCTTGTCTTCCACTTGTTTTTGGCTGGGGGGGAAAAGTTTGGTTGATTCGGGCATAGAGGTGTGTGCAAATTCTTTCTTATTCTAGGGTAGATGGTAATTATATGCGATTTAATTGCATGGTCAGTGATAGTCTCTAAGGCCAATATTCCGTCGGAAGTCTCCTCTGCTGAAAAAGGAAGATATATTTGAATAATACGGAGAACCATTGATGATGCTGGACATTGCAGCGATAGGGCTAGTGGCATTTGACCGAATAATAGCTATACCCTATATGTAGGAGAAAACATCCCGTGTATGCGTCTACTTTCTAATTAGCTGTCCCAGCAATCTGGTGAGCATGAATGAGCAAACCCTCTGAATATGCTATTTTTGCATACAATTAGCATTTTTGATCTTAGATACGGTATGACCTTCTTAAACTTGAACCCTGTTCCATCATTTTATCGCTCGAATTAACTTGCTTAATTAAAAAATTTTTCCTCAAATTAGTGCCAAAGGGTGAGATGAAATGAATGTGGGCGCAGAGAGAAAATGTAAGGTTCAAGGCCTTTTCTTGTGCAGAAGGCCTGACCAGCAAACAAGGGATTTTGGTCCATAGAAGAAATTGGTATTGTTGTGAATTTGATGCTTGGCACATTGAGGGAACATCATTTTGCTTCCTTTTTCAAATGAATTGGTGATTTTAGGATATGCAATCATGAAACATTTTTACGTCATTCTATTCTATCATTCATGCTTAACTTCTTTTGAATGGCACAAGATTTTAAGAAGCTTATTCATTTTTTTTATTTTTTTTTTATTTTTTTTGTGGATTATTCATTTCTCTTCAATTGTTAGAGACTTATGCACAAAGCTGAAATAACATTAAATATATCAGACAGTTTAGAAGCTGTGACCTGATGAGGCTTTTGCGATTATTTCTTCTTCTTCTTCTCTTTTGGATTAACTGAGGCTTTAAACTTTTGGGTGCTTATGAGATTTTGCATGAATAATTAAAGGTGCCATTAAGGTTTGTAGTGCACCATTTTACCAATGTTTAGTTGAGGACTGCAAAGTAATTAGAGTGCTGCAATTCAACTTGTAACATGTTAATTGGGTGGCAAAATTTTGTTTTGGGGTTTGAGGTAGCCATTTCATTAAATCTAATCCCAGGAAACTTGAGGAATAAATTTTTGTTTTCACTCAGTGCAAATAATTTGTTTGTGTAGGGGTGCAAACCTGTGGAACGGATGGACATTGTGGGAGGGTCGACATCAGCTAGCCCTTGCTCATCATACCAACCTAGTCCATGTGCATCCTATAATCCAAGTCCTGCCTCGTCTTCTTTTCCAAGTCCTGTTTCATCCCATTATGCTGCCAATGCTAATTGCAATGCTGATGCAAATTTCCTCATCCCTTGGCTCAAAAACCTCTCTTCTGGCTCATCATCAACCTCATCTAAGCATCCTCAGCATCTCTACATTCACACTGGCTCCATAAGTGCTCCAGTCACCCCTCCACTGAGTTCCCCAACTTCACGTACTCCTCGCACCAGAAATGACTGGGATGAGCCAGCTGCTGGCCCATCTTGGATGGGGCAGAACTATTCTTTCTTACCTTCATCCATGCCTTCATCTACTCCTCCCAGTCCAAGCCGTCAGGTGCTGCCAGATTCAGGATGGCTTGCTCGTCTCCAGATTCCTCAAAGTGGACCATCGTCACCCACATTTAGCCTGGTCTCACGAAACCCATTTGGCTTTAGAGAGGAGGTTTTGTCAGGTGCAGGGTCACGTATGTGGACTCCAGGGCAAAGCGGTACATGCTCTCCAGTAGTTCCTGCTGGTGTCGATCAAACATCGGATGTTCCAATGACAGATAGTATTGCAGCTGAGTTTGCATTTGGAAGTAACGGAACAGGTTTGGTGAAACCTTGGGAAGGAGAGAGAATTCATGAAGAGTGTGTCTCTGATGATCTTGAGCTCACACTTGGTAATTCTAAAACCAGATGAATTGGAATTGGTTTATGGCTGTGCAGGGAAGGGAGCATGGCTTCTGTCTCCTTTCTGCCTAGAGTCTTGTTTGTACTGATCTCTCTTTGCACAGGTAAAGTGGATTGATAAAAGAGGCTGAGAGTTGGTTCTTCATGGTTATTGTAGTGTTCTTCCATGGCATTGCGCCTTACATGTTAATGACTTTATCTTGTGCATGCTTTGGTTGCAAGGCAGCTGAGTTTAGAAGTACAGTTAGTAGGAGCTCCTGCTACTTCATTCTGTTTTTCTTTTTGCTCTTTCTTTTCTACTTATTGTTTCTGAAAAAGACCATCAAAAACTAATTTATAAATAGGTCTTGGAGGATTT
The DNA here is from genome assembly GCA_021533255.1 of Ceriops tagal. NCBI lineage: Eukaryota > Viridiplantae > Streptophyta > Magnoliopsida > Malpighiales > Rhizophoraceae > Ceriops > Ceriops tagal. The sequence goes on from CM038607.1 coordinate 7,929,949, forward strand.
CATTTGTCCCCTTTGTTGTGAACTCTTGAAAAGCATTTCATTCTAAAGAGGAGTTAAGTTGCGCTGTGATACTTGATGTGATGTTGGAAATGCTATGGGAACAGTATTTGTGCTTTTGAAAATAAGTTGGTGGAGTTAATTTGCTAACATATTGTCTATTTTTGGGATATCAGTCTTGTTTCGCTTCTTTATTGTTGGGTTTCTGCATGGTTGTTTTGCTTTCATGCCGTAATTATTGACCAGAAGAATCAAAGAGACCAAAACTATCCAAAAGAGTATGCTTTTAGGCCAGAGAATCGAATAGCTGGAATTTTCTTTTTGGCTTTTTGTTTTTGGTCCAAACCTAGAAAGAACTGCTTAATGTTTGACTTGACCCAACTAGTTGGTACGGTGAAATTATAGGCCTTGAAACGAGTCATGCTCACTTGGCCTCGAGTGAATATAATTCTGAAGGAAAATACACAGTTAAAACTTTCAATTGCAGCGGGTAGCGGCTGGAGTTTGCGGACTCTTTTCCAGACCCCCCTTAGCGTGAGAGTTGTGAGTCTTGTGTAATGGAAAGTGCTTATTTGAACATGCTCCTTGCCTGTGGTGCAATATTTGTCGGTTATGATTGCATTCTACGTATTTTTCCGCGGTATAAAGTGGTTTGACTCCAATAATGCTGTTGGCAAGCGATAGCCAGAAAAGCATAATGGATGTCACCAATTAGGGCCGCATATTTCTGGTGCAATTAAAGCAAATTAGTCATTCTTTCTATTGGGATATGATTAAAGTGATTTCAAAAGTTCTTGTCATACTCAATGCCTTTCAAGGACCAATCAGACTGTTACTCCTAATAAACGAAGACGAACGTGATGGAGAGTAAATCAGGTCCACCCTTGCACCTCTGAGTTTTCCGAACATTGTCGATGATTACCAGCAAAAAGCTGCTCAATAAAAAAAAAATTATGGAAAGAAAATGGTTTTCTTCTTTCTATTGCCTTCGAATAAATTGTAATGTTATGTACAAAGTGTAATATAAAACACATGCACATCTTCCAAAGGATGTTCATCCAAATACATGAACATTATGCACAAATGAAACCCTACTACCAAGTTTTTTTTTTTGACAACGCACCAAATGTCTCTTATCTTCTTTAATACCCTTCTCCTCTTTAAATGACAGTAAGTGGCAGAAGTTCTCCTGGGAAACATGATGTACGACTTCAGTATTCACCCAATTCAAATGGGTAGGCAATGGTAAATTGGCAATGAAGGATTCTTGCATGAATTGATTAATTTGTGCCATATGTACAAAGTTGACAGGCGCGTCCCATGTTCCTGGCTCTTCGGGCAATTATTTTCCAACAATCACTTCTCCAACTTCTGATATATTTCTACCCATGCACGATAGAGAATTGCAGCGGCAGGAGTTCTGGGCATTGAGTCAAAGAGAATATCTGCTGCAGTTATTGACTTGCTTCCATAAAATATGGAATTCTCCTTCCATCTCGTAGTGACAACACTTCCTTCTAGTGAAAATCCAGCAAATGCTCCTGTACTCAAAAAATTATGATGTGACCAGCATGCTCACATAAAGAATGATACAATTGAGAAGAAGGAAAGAGGAAACCAGCATTAGCTTAATTACTAGGGAAACAAGTCCTTTGAAACATTTGAGGAAAATAAAAGAAACCATGCCACAAATAGATGAACACACAAATCTAGAAGCATATAACTGTTATTACGATGGTCTAGGTCGCTCAGTGACTCTTGTGCTCTAAGTGTAAAGTGTGATGGCCTTTTGTGCAGGTTTTAATAATTTCACATACTGAGTATCTTTCAGGTTTGAGTTTCAACCTAGTTCTGTTTGGATCAATAAAATTTTGCCATTCAACCAAAAGAAAAAAAAAAAAAAACGTTGACAGCGATGGACACATCATGGTATGACCGGAGTGTGCAAAAATAAACTAATTCAGGTAGCATTGTAATAAATTATAGCAGCAAAACAAAGTTAGCCAAGAGAAACTACATACCTTTACTGCAACTGTATGCATAACAAGCAGCATAACCACCATCGCCTGCTCTTAGACAAGCTTCAGCTGACCGCCCAACAGTGCCAACTGCAGCACTCATACCAGCACCCAATGAAACATGTGCATTGCTACAAAATGTCTTCACAGCATCATTTGTTCTCAATACTATTATAAAATCTGTCAATTCACCTCCAGCCTGCAACCAATAGACATTTATAAAGAATGACAAGGAAGTCCTAGGCCGAATACCACAGAGCAGAGAGAAAAAAAAAACTTGACACAAAACATTTTCTCAGCAATATATCTATGAGAATACTAAACAACAGAATAAATCGTTCAGTCACAAAACTCTAGTACATATATGTGTTGAACTAGTTGCAAACAACAAGTTTGTGAAGCACTGGGTAGAATCTGGAAATTAACAATACACATAAATTTTATCACCAGAAAGATACTTTTAAAGTGCATTTGCAAATAAAGCTACATAGGACATTAAAGAGAAAACTGATCACACACCTGAGCTCCCCATCCTACACTAAATGAAGATACAGCTGTGGGGGGAAGACCATAGCCCATCTTCTCTACGTGCAATTACAAGTCCTGTTCCAACATTATAAGTAACCACAACACCAACTTTAACAACTGTAATTATCGCAAGGCCTTTTGCTTGCTGTAGAATGGCATGTGGAATTGACTTTTCGGGCTTCAGAGAACCTACCTAATAATAAAATTACATTGAATTAGAAGCCAAGGATGGAACAAGATACCACATGACACATTTGGTTTCATATTTGTACAGAATTTATTAAACATCAGCTAGGACAGAAAACAATAGCACGAGATTGTAGGTCTTACTTTATTAAATCCATGAATAGTGTTTTCAGCCTTGTAGATCTCATACTCCAAAGTTTGTTCCCATGGAAAATTAACCCATGATCTTAAGGTGCTGAGGTCCGTAACATCATGGATCGGTAACTGGGCTGCATTGCTCACTTGGTCCATCAAATATGGCTGGACAGATTCAAGCCACACGCAACATACATCACAGACTCGTTGAGGATCTGCAACCCGAAACTTTACTGGCAATAAGCTCCTTCCTTTAGAGCATTCGCCACAGAATATTCCTCGACAAAACCTTCAGTAATGCCTGGAGCACATAATTGGGTGAAATCGCATGCTACTCAACATGCAAGCAGAGGCAGCACCGTCAGCCAACCACTGTGGAGGGTCTGCTTCAAGAATTCCCCTTATGTTACCAAAATTGGCCTCTGTCAGAGTTTGAGCCATCTCCTGCCAAGCTTGCTCTAACAGTCGGGTCGACATCCACCAAATGTTATACCAATGAACATTGCCCGATGTAAAAGCTCTCACTTTTCCACCATTATGTCCCACATGGTCAACTCCTTCTCTTCTCCGAAGAAATGGTTCCATCCATGTCACCTTCGGGGAAATAGCCACCACTGGAGTGAAAACCACTGGCCCACTCTTCATGTTCACTTTCCAACATAGGAGGAACAGAAACAGGTATACAGACCCCAGTTTCTTCAGAAAGTGGTGAGTCATAGAAGAAGTATTTCCCTTGCTTTTGCTGGGCAGCACTCATTACACTCTTCTCATCACTCCCCTGCCTGGATAATTGGGGTAAATCAGCATCACATTCCCCAGATGTTGTCATTCTTTGGCACCCAAGTCTAAATCTTTTGATTGGATTATTTATTGCATTAATTTTTTTTAATAATCATATTGCTGATAAAAACGTTAACTATGAATATATATATAAAACATTTTTTTTGATAATTATTGGAGCTATTATTGAGAACATTATGAATTTTATTAAAAGAAAGGGATACATGTGTTTTTTCGCCATTTTCAATAAATTTGACAACTAATTATTTGTTGAATTGTGGTTTTTGTTAGATTTTAAAATACAAATTATGAATTATTAAATAACATAAAAACAGAGTATATTGAATGTAAATTCTTTTTACTTTTTTTTTTTGCTCTTTTAATTGCTCACCAATAAAATTGCCGTGTTGCGCTACTCTTCACCAGCAATCAATTAGTAAAGGAGCCTTTCATTTTAGTCGTTCATGTTAAATTTTCCAAAAACTATTGTGAACTTATTTCATTAAAAAGATAAAAAGAAAAACAGAATTAACTAAAATCCTCTACAGTTTAAATATGAGCTTCTGACAAAGAAACTCCAATGACAAAAGCAAAATGAAGCGACTCATAATAGATATATTTTTTTAAATACAATTATATGATGATAACTTACATCTCATATAAATAAATTTATATATTTTTTATTATTTTATTATTAAAATTTTAAATATAATATAATTTTAATTTTTTAAAAACTAAAATTAATAAAATAAAAAATATGTTTGAATATTATAAAAAATATAGAATTTTTTTTATTTTTTTAAAAATTAAAATATCACATAAATAATTTTAATAATTTCGCATTAAAGGGAAAGTGTATCTGTCATGTAATACATGAATAATTATCATGTAGCTGTACTCAATAAAAAAAATTTATTATATATCAATTTTAATTAACAAATTAACATTGCGGATAAATGTTTTTTAAAAAAATAATGGTAATATAATTGCAAAAACTTTTCAACATTGTAGACTAAATTTAACCAATAAATTAATTTGCTATACATAATTAAAAAATATAATTATAATTATAAAAATGTTCAAATATGGTAAATAAATTTAATTTTATATCTTAAATTTATAACAAATGTATGCAACTAGTTAAGAAGAAAAAAAATGTAAAACGTGATTTTTATTAATTGTGGTACAAGTGTATGCCTCATTTAATTGTTATATTAAAATTCGGTGCGATTCTTTAAGATAATTTGCAAATGCCTTGCAACCTTCAACTAGAAGAAGTTGCATAAAATTTTCCAACGTATCCATCGACAACCCAAGCATTCATATGTGTCAAAAGAATAATAAGAAAATAAACGGTCTTAACAATTGCATAATGAGATAAGAAGAAAACATCTTTTTTCACCATAAAGGAAAAATAAAAAAGTATTTAATATGTAAAAAGAGATTCTCCGACACCATTAAATAGCCCCTTATTGAAATTCCATTAATTCCACCTATTGAAACTGTCCATGACATTGTTTTATATATGCTTTACGTTGTTTCTCAACCAAAATTATAAAACTCATTTTAATCCATTATTTTTTCACATCAATATTCTTTAAAACTCTTAATTAAATTCTAAAATTAGAAACTCTAACAATTATTTTAGAGTAAAATTTTAATTAGAAATTGAAGTTCAATATTTTACTTTAGGTTTTAAAAAATTTTAATGTGTAAAATATGACTTTAAGATGAGTTTTATATTTTTTGAATGAAAAAGCATGTACAAAATGAGATCATTTCCTTATGAAATCAACGAAATGTTGACAAAGGGACTTAATTGCTAAAATTAAAAAATACAGGGACATTATGAATGTAAAATTTAAAACTTCATGACGGTCGATGCAAAATAAAATAAAAATAATTATAATGAGAAATATTAAATGGGAATAAATGTCAAGTTTAAATCCTTTTGCTCCTAATTGTGCATTAATTGCTTTATATTTTAAATGTGTATTAATTGAAAAACTTCAATTGTTTTAAATGATATTTGTTTAATTTGTTATTTAATATTATACTTTCGAAATTAAATTCTCACCATATTTATTAAATCTGTCTTAAATAAGTCATTTTAATTGATAAACTAGTTTAGTAAGTTAAAAACCCATTTGACATTTGACCTATATTAACATGGTGGATATAATTTCTAAAAGTTAGCTTTTTTTTCATTTTTTAAATTTTGATTGTTTTATTAAAATATTTTATTACTAAAGATAGATAAATTTGAAGTTAAAATATTTAAGGTATTAAATTAAAATTTTAATTCAATCAAAAACTTTTTTTTTAACATCTCAAGTTTTCTTTTCTGTATCATTTCTCACCCATTCCTACATATGCTTTTAAGCAATTAATGGGATCATATAAGCATCCATTCAACAATAAATGACCAAAAACAAACATGTCATGATCTTTGCGAAAATAAATTCCTATTTGAAGAGTGCATAACTGCATTGATAAACTCACATCAACTCCTAAATTTGGGATTTTGCTCAAGAGGCATTAGGAAGAAGGTAGAATGTAGCACTATTGATTTATGTCGATATAGAAAAAAAGTTCTTTATTGATTCAAAAATCTATAAGATTAGGATAACGAAAAAGAAAAATATAAAAGATTTCTCATAATGCTTTTGATGGAAAAATTAATTAATTTTATTTTATATCTTTCTCCTAATGAGAAAATGAATTAAATTTTGGATTATCAAATTGTATATATTTTATGTTAAAATGACCAATTTAAATAATGTAACATGTGTTTTAGATTAATTATTTGTAATATATATATGCATGCATGTATGTATATATATTACTATTACATGTGTCATAAATCAATATTTTTAAACTAGTTACAACCTTTCTAAATTTAAGGTAAGATTTTAGTTAGAAATGTTAATGATGCAAACCATACTTTGAAAATTAAAAATTGAAATTATATTAAATATTTGATTAGCTAAAAGTCTTGGTTTGGTTTAGTTTTTCAAAATAATTAATTAGTTAAAAATTAATTTAAATAAAAATTTTAAAAATAATTGTCATTACATATAAAGTTTAAAATTTAATGATAATTTAGTATTGTTTATTTAATAAATATAGAATTATTGGTTTTAATTTCAAGCATTTTATTATTACTATTATTATTACATATAACACTTTATTTTGAATAATTGCATTTTTCTAAAACTAAAATTTATAATTGAATTGAAAAAAAAAAAGTTTATATTGATTTGATTAACCATTATAACTTTAGTTTGGTTACTAAAAATTTTATTTAATTCAATTTAGTTTGATTGGTTAACCATTTTTTATAATTTTTTAAACACTTTTATCCTGGATATAATTAATAATTATTATAAAATAAAAACTAGTCTAGCTAAACCATAGAAGACATTATGCAAAATTTAATGTTAGCATTATGCAATTAAATAACTTTAAATTCTCTTCCATATTAGTCTTTTTTAAAAATATTTTTGATTTAATTATCTCCTATGACTATCTACTGTACTTTAGAATATAAAAAACCAACTTGACAAAAGACAAAAAAGGGAGAAGTCATATTTTTTTTTTCTCATTTTTTTTATTTTGCCATTATAATTAGAAAGAGGTTGAATCTTACTTTGATTTCAAATAATATTATCAAAAAGAGAAAATCTAGCCTATTGAAGAAAGTTTTTGAGCTCTCCACACTCTGTGATGTCGAGACCTTTATGATCATTTGCAACCCTTACGAATTAGAGCCAACGGTGTGGCCATCACATTAAGAGGTCCAACCATGCCTAAAAAAGCATAGAAATAGATTAGGAGCTCTACATACCAAGAATATGGTAAATCATGAAGACTACTTAAGATGAGGGATCAACAAAATGAACAATCATTCTGAGAAGCAAGCAAGGCTCAACAAGACTATGGAGACTCAATACCTCATGTATCAAGTCAACCAAAGGAGTGACAAAATTGAGGGTTTAGAATTGTTTGAGAAGTATACTGCTATTAAGATAATTTTGGATAAAATGAAAGCAATTAGAATAAGAATAAATCATTTACAGGGAACTCTACAACCTCTTCTTCCTTCATAATTTGGCCTTCCCATCAAGGTGGAGACAAGCTAGCCTAGCAAAAATGTCATTGAAGTAATGAATAATATTGCCAATAACTTGTTGGGAAAACAATGGATAACAGATATGATGAATAACAATTCTGATAAGAATGGAATGGGGCTTCCATGGGTATCTATCCCTAGCCACGATCCTAAAAGCGATATACAATACTAAAACAATTATAGGGGAAGTTATGTTATTAACTTTAATAGTATTTTTGGACCACAATTGTTTAATCAAGTTTCAATTAGAGACAACAAAGATAAGAAGAATATTTATAAACCAATATGAGACCCATATATAAATATAAACGACACTTTTACTAGATTCAAGTTACCTTGTTATTGCAATATTGCAGGAGGCTACGGTGAGTATTATACTATTAGATCATTTAAGTTGACTTGTAAGGGCAAGCTTGGGAAAGGTAGTACTTTTGAAACTAATATAGAACAACAACTTAGATTTCTTGAAAATAAAAGAGATGCTGAGTAGCAATTTTGTTAAATGATTGCATTATTTTCTTTTTAAAATTATTATCACTCAACATTGTATCTCACCTTTATTTAAAAAACTACAATATAAATATAAATATATTATTATCATTGATTATAAAGATATGTAAGAATCTTTATATTTGTAAGAAAAATCAATGAAATTTTAAGAATCTTAATAAATTAGGTATATTACTTTCTCTATAAAAAAAATTCTGTCAGTAAAATAACTTGACTTTATAATTTTCTTCATATTTATTATAAAATATTTTAAACTAGTTAACTTTTTTACTTAAACTAATAAAATTATCATGTACCAAACTAGTTTATTTATTTATATTTTTTAATTCATTTAAAGACTTATTGATTGCAAATTATGAAGATATATTAAGTTTGTCTAAAATATTATGTGTGAATTAAATATCTTACCTAAAAACTATTTATTTCATTTACAACTCGTTATTTAAGTATGTTTTTATATGATATTTTAAATTTATTTATTCAACATATTTTAATTCAAGTTGATTGATAATGCTTAAAATTTTTCAAATGTTTATGGGCAGAGGACTAGTTTTATATTATGACTTTTGACAATTTTGACAAAGTCATTCGCAATGTGTGAAACATACCATGTTCTTTGAAAAGTATCAAATTTATACAACTTCACTTTTTCTTATTAAAAATATAAAATATCCACATATTATGTATGAATAAGCAATATTGCATGAAATCACACAATGAAAAAATGCACGAAGACATAGCATAAAGCTTAAGCTGTTCAAGTGGCTTAATGTCTAATCCATTTACCTTAATCTTGAATTATTGGAGAAAACTAAGGAATATAGGTATATAACGACACAAGGTTTGATCACATAATTGGCTCAAATCGCATAATTGTAGCCTGAAAGAGATTCTGCCCAAAAAACCAAAAATGACGAGGAATTTGCTGCCCTGTTCATGGGTGCTGGAAAGATCTCTTCCCCTTCTCATCGTTGAACTTCAGAGCAAATGCTTGCCGGGAAAAAAACCACCGAATTGAAACAATGGCATTACTTGTAAATAATTGCAAGATTATTGGCAATAAATAAAAGTCTTTAATCGATTCATCTTACGCTGTCGTTTTAGGATTTGTCTTGGCGTACAGGCCACGGACATCTTCTGTTTTCCCCAGAGTTGCACTGTATTTTTGTTGGGCTGAACAGGGACCTCTCAGGGGTCCATATTCTGGAAGTTACGACTTGCGGGCCGTTTCTTTGGGCTAGCTAAGGAAGCTGCATAGGCCGCTGTTAGCCCAACTGGAAAATAAGACGCCATTTTGGTCCCAAGAAGCCCATTTTTTAAATTCATTACCGTTAGTAGTTTCCTGACATTGTCTCTCTCTCTCTCTGGCTTTGGATCAGATTTCTTTCAGTTTAGGCGATTGCTTTGTCCGTGAGTTTCTTGTTTTTCTTTTGATTCTCTTTGCCTCCATGATGCCACTTTCTTTTAATTTTATTTTTTTTTCAATTATTTCAGTTTCTTTGCATGTTCGTTTTGTCGCTTTAGGAAAAGAAGAAATTTCTTGGGTTTAACCAAGCACACGGGTGTGGTTCCCTTTAAACGAACCCAAATTTTTATATGTTCTGTGTATCTTTCTTGTGCCTGTTTTGCCTTCGTTATGTTAGATCAAGGCAAATTGGATTTTTACTGCTTAGTGATTGTAAACTTCAATGGCGTCTTGTAAAAGGAAAAAGAAAAAAGAAGGGTCATGCGGCGGTTTGTGACACGGGAGACTGTGCCGCAGTTTGTGACGTGGGAGGCTGTTTTTGTGAATCCAACTCGTGACATTTAGGTTATTACAGTGTAACCTTTGTGATTTGTAACAATTTCCCAAAATATTGGTTGCTAAATTTGAAACCATTGGCCTGCGAATGATGGGCTGCTTATTTGTTCTTATGTCAATCTTATGACTGCTCTGAGTAGATGTACTCATTGCACCAGTTTGGTTTTGAGCCTTGATTTGTTATTTTTTATTTTTATTTTTTTGTGGGTTGTTGGAAACAAGGAGGGAAAAGAAAGATTGAACTGCTATTGTTTTGCCGGTCCTGTTCAAGAATACTCGGCGTATCGATTTCTGTAATGGGTCATCTAATATTGTTGAATGTTTTGATTTAATTTCCCCTTGTCATTGTTTCCTTGTATCAGGAGTGCAGTATGAACGCTTGCTCGGTAAAATGTGATGTCTGCAGAAAAGCATAATTGTCGAATTATTGTGAGAAAATGGGGTCTGTTGTCAGTCAAGCTGCACATGGAATTGGAGATGTCCTGGGAAATGCCTTTGCTGCTCCATTTAAGACAATATTTGGTGGATCATGCGAGTAAGCATACATGCTCCTATGCTTCCCTTTGGTCTTTTTTTCACAATTTCCTGTTGTTATATTGTATCCTCCGTCCATTGGTGTAATTATATTGACTTAGTCAATAAATATTTGCATCAGTCAACAAGAAAACTTCTGCACATCGGTGTTGTAGGTCACTTTGGATTTTAATTATAAATAATTTTTTGATGACAAAATTATAATTACTTTTATAGTTCATAAATCAATGTGCGATTGGAGGCAATGCTTTGGTAACTGGTTAAGAGTGATATGTTGAATACTCAAATTCTCCGAGTAGGACATTCTCCATGACACAACTTGATTATGATCTATAGGAAATCTAAGTTCAGAAACCATTACTGATCAATCCTTTTTAAGCATCAGCACCGATTTCTTTTCAAGTGTCAAGTTTGAGTGTTTATAACTTCATTCCATATTTCTATTAGTCAACCATTTTCACCAATTTTACTTACAGAGGTTTGTTCTTACGTTTTTCTCATGTCTTTTGTTCTTTTGCCTGTATCTTATTGCTTTCCACGACTGTAACTGGATTAAATTTGCAGGGGTGTTTGTTCGGGGCCATGGGATATGATCTGTTTCATTGAGCATCTATGTGTCTCGAATTTGGTGAAGCTGCTGTTGATCCTGTGTCTTTGCTACCTAAGTAATTCTCTTGCCATTGCCTTTCATTTTTTGATTTCCTCCTTCCATCTTTTGCCCAAATGAATGCTTTCTCTTTTCAATTTTATGCTTGCAGCATTGTTATTCTTCTACCTGTTGTTCAAGTTGGGGATTTGCCAATGCATAGGGAGAAGCCTTTGCAAGATGTGTTGGGCTGCATGTGAGTCATGCTGGCGAGCTTTACACTATTGCACCTGCTTCTTGTGGTATAAGTTAAAGAACACAAAGCGGGTACATCGGCATCGTTTCAGGGACATGGAAAGTGGATACACTCCAAGTTCTGAGAGCGAATTTTCAGATGATGATCATCAGTTATATGCAAATAGAAAGCGAAAATCTACAAAGGAAAGAAGAAAGGCTCATTTGTGGAGCTCTCCCAACCATTTTAGTCAGTACGACCGCCACAGTCACCGCCACCGCCACAGTCATCGCCATCATGTTCGAGTAAAGACTAGTGGTGTGTCTGTTCATGTTAGGGGTGGATCACGGAGGGTAAGAAATTCAAGACTGCTTCAACTAGTTGCAGTAAGGAATCCTCACAGAGATCATGGAACCTTTAAGAGAAGAAGGCTTAGGTGAACATTATGCAGAATTTCATGTTTAATATGCTCTACTTAACAACCAAATCAAACAGACCAGTTATACATCTCTTATGTATTGAATATTTGTTTTCTGTCGTTCAAGAAATTAGATTACGAAATAGCTTCAATGGTTTTGAACAAAATAGAATTAGAATTTGGCTGCTGGAGGCATTAAATATCCTTCAAGAAAATGGTACATGCAGCTGTAGGGTTATACAGATGCAGGGTGAGCGCTTGAACACAACAATAATAAATGAAGCCTGCCGTGGTGCCTGGAGCACATAATTGGGTGAAATCGCATGCCACACAACATGCAAGCAGAGGCAGCACCGTCAGCCAACAACTTTGGAGGGTCTGCATCAAGAATTCCCCTTGCATAAGCAAAATTGGCCTCTGTGAGAGTTTGAGCCATCTCCTGCCAGGCTTGCTCTAATAGTTGGGTTGACATCCAGGAAAAGTTATACCAATGAACATCGCCCAATGCAATAGCTCTCACTTTTCCACCATTATGACCCACATGGTCAGCTCCTTCTCTTCTCCGAAGAAATGGTTCCATCCATGTCACCTTCAGGGAAATAGCCACCACTGGAGTGAAAGCCACTGGCCTACTCTTCATGGTCACTTTCCAACGTAGGAAGAACAGAAACAGGTATACAGACCCCAGTTTCTTCAGAAAGTGGTGAGTTATAGAAGAAGTATTTCCCTTGCTTTTGCTGGGCAGCACTCATTACACTCTTCTCATCACTCCCCTCCCTAGATAATTGGAGTAAATGAGCATCACATTCCCCAGATGTTGTCATTCTTTGGCACCCAAGTCCAATAGTGGACTCAGAATGACAATACTCTGCGTGTTCTTCAGCTGCTTCCCCAACATCCTGTGATCAGGATACAAGCAATGCAAAAGATCAACAAAATATGTGATGAATGAAATATATCAACAGAGGACAAGATATGCACTGAGGACAACATGCACTGAGTACCAAAAAGAAAGAGAGAAAAAAAAAAAAAAAAGGAAACAAATTGGGCCATTTATTTTCTAGCAATTTGTTCCAACAGGACACTGGCGAAATCCGGCCACCCCCCAAAATATTAAAAATTTGTTAAAAATTATAATTTAAATTAAATACTATATATTTTTTATTTTATAAGTTTTCTATTTTAATACAATTAATATTTTAACATAAATATAATTTACTCAATTATTATTTAATATATATCATAAATTATTCAATTTATATTAATCATTATTAAAATATACTTAAAAATTCTTCATGTCTTTTATACAGAGAGAAAAAAAGAAAATATATATTTTTAAATTTATTTTTTCTTAAAAAATATTCATAATGTAAGTTTTTTATTTTTATTTGTTTAAGAAATAAGAAATTCTTTAAATTTTTTTATTTTTTAAATAAAAAATACATACAATTTGTTTTTTTTTAACAAAATACAATTTAAAATACAACTCCAAATCATAATACAACATCCTAATAAAAATTATGTATTATATGAATACTGATAAATCAAATGAATATCAAGCCAGCAGGTACTCTTTTTTTATCTTCTCTTCTACAAGCCAGAGTGACCCCGAGAATGTTCAACCATGGGTTAACCTCTACGTGAAAATACAGCTCATTGGAACAACGTATTTTTACCCTTTTATTTTAGGAAAAAATAACGAAAAATTTATATTTAACATATTTTACTCTAAATTTGTTAATAATTTATGTCAGATATATATTTTTAAATACACACACACACACACACACACACACTAGCATTTGAGTTTTGTAACAATTTATATATTTTGTTAAGTATCCTTAAAAAAGTTTAAAATAATTATAAAAATATCATTATAAATGTTATAAAGAAACTAAATTAATTTTAATTATTAAAATTTTAAAAATATTTTTAGGTTAAAATTTGGGATTGGATTATTTATTGCTTTAATTTTCTTTTCATAATCATATTGCTGATAAAAACATTAACTGAATATATATATTGATAATTATTAGAGCTATTATCGAGAACATTATGAATATATATATTTTTATGTTATACGTGTGTTTTTTCACCATTTTCAATAAATTTGACAACTAATTATTTGTTGGAGAGTGGTTTTTGTTACATCTTAAAATACAAATTATCAATTATTATATAACATAAAAATGGGGTATATTAAATGTAAATTCTTTTTACTTTTTATTTTTTATCTCTTTTAATTGCTCACCAATGAGATTGCAGTGTTGCGCTACCCTTCACTAGCAAACAATTAGTAAAGGAAACTCTACGGTCTAAATCTGAGCTTCCGACCAAGAAATTCCAGTGACAAAAGCAAGATGAAGAGACCCTCCTGGCTACGGTTCTTTCTTAAATGCAGTGTGGATCTATAGGCAGGGGAATACGGTGTCGTTTTTAGTTACGAGATGGCAAGTTCGAGCACACCACGTTGGACAAGAAGCCCATCGAACAATTTCGATAATTTTAGGTGATCCACTATGTTAAAGCATTTGTTTTAGTTATATTTATTTTATTGTTTTTTTTAATTTATTGAAAAAATTAATTTATTATCTAAATTGGATTTATTGTATTAATGAATTTTTATAATTATATTTATTATTTTTCTAAATTCATTCAATATATTGTGTTTCAATTAAATTCAATTTATATTAAATATTTTTTGTTAAATATAATTATATGACAATAATTCACATGTCACATGATAAATGCATCTCTCTTTTAATATCATGTAATTAAATTTGTTGATGTGGTATAGGTTTTAATTTTTCAAAAAAATTAAAAATTAATAAAATCAAAACATTTTTAAATATTATAAAAGTTGGAGGAAAAAACTATAATATTTAAAATTTTTATTTTATTATTTTTAAGTTTTTAAAATCAAAATATTACATAAGTAAATTTAATAATATAATAATAATAACAAAATATATTATGTAAGTTGTTGTCATGTAGTTGTACTTAATAAAAATATTTAATATGAATTAAATTTAACCAACAAACTAATTTACTAGATAAATTTTAAAAAATATAAATATAATTATAAATACATTCAAATGCAACGAGTGAAATTAATTTTTTATCATAAATTTATAATGATATAAAACATGATTTTTATTAATTGTGGTGTAAGTGTATGCTTCGTCTAATTGTTACATTTAAATGTAATCAAAATCATATAATTCACTTTATAGACAAACATAATTTGTAGTTACCTTACAACCTTCAACTGTAAGTCACATAACATTTTCCAAGGCATCCATTGGTAATCTAAGCATCCATATATGTCAAAAGAACAAATAAGAAAATTAACAGTCTTAGCAGTTGCACAATAAAGTAAGAAAAAAAAACATCTTTTTAACCAAAAGAAAAAAAAAAGTATTAAATATGTAAAGAGAAATTCTCCAACACCATTAAATAGCCCCTTATTGAAATTTCATTAATTCCACTTATTGAAACAGTAAAAAATAACTTGGTTTTATGCATACTTTACGTTGTTTCTTAGCCAAAATTATAAAACTCATTTTAATCTATTAATTTTTCACATGAATATTCTTCAAAACCCTTAATTAAAATTCTAAAATTATAAGTTCTAACAATTATTTTATAGTAAAATTTTAGTAAGGAATTTTAGCTCGATATTTTACTTAGGAATTTTAAGAAATGTTGATTGTAAAATATGAGTTTAAAATGAGTTTTATATTTTTTGGATGAAAAAAAAGAAGTATATACAAAATGACATTATTTTATCCTTGTGAGATCAATGAAATATTGACAAAAGACCTTGATTGCTAAAATTGAAAAATAAAGGGGCATTCAAATGTGAAAATTAAAACTATATGATAATAAGATGCACAAGAGAATTTAGCCAAAAAAATAATTATAATGAAAAATATTAAATGGGAATAAATGTCGAGTTTGAACTCTTTTCCTCTTAATTGTGCATTAATTAAAAAAAATTCATTTGTATTAAATGATATTTGTTCATTTTGTTATTTAAGATCATACTTTCAAAATTAAATTCTCACCATAGTTATTAAATCTAACTTAAACAAGTCATTTTGACGTAAGTTAAAAACCCAATTTGACATTTGATCTAGATTAACATGGTCGATATAATTACTAGACTTAGATTTTTTTAATTATTTTTTCAAAATTTAAAAATTTAGACTAAAGTATTTTATTACTAAAACACTTAAATTTGAAGTAAAAATATTTATAATATCAAATTAAATTTTCAATTCAATCAAAAACTTTTTATTTTTAAGACCTCAAGTTTCCTTTTCTATATTATTTTTTATTACCATATGCTTTTTAGTAATCGATTAGATCATATAGATATCTATTAAGTAGTAAATAGATCATCCAAAAAATCTAAAAGACCAAAAACAAAATTGTTAGGATCATTTGCGGAAGCAAATTCTTATTTGAAAAGTGTATAATTGTGCCAATAAGTTCATATTAATCTATCAATTTGAGTTTTTCCTTAAAAAGCATTAATAAAAAGTCAGAATATAATAATATTGATTCATATCAATATAGAGAAAAAATTCTTTATTAATTCAAATATCTATAACATTAGGATATATATATAAATGTTTACCATTACATGTGTCATAAATCAATATTTTTTAATTCCTTACAGTGTATTTTAATGTAAGATAAAATTTTAGTTGGAAAAGTTATTGATATAAATCCTACTTTGGAAATTGAACTAAAGCAAAATAGTTGTAAAAATTGAAATTGAACTAAATATTTTATTAGTTAGAAGTTTTGGTTTGGTTTAATTTTTCAAAATGGTTGATTAGTCAAAATTTATTTTAAACAAAAAATTTAAATTTTTTTAATTTAAATATCAAAAAAAATTTTTGATGTATTTTTTAGAAAAAAAATAGAATGATTATTACATATAAAATAAATAAGTAAT